>CM034146.1:329421055-329756055 GCA_019776745.2 Taxus chinensis
ATGGTTTAAAAAGGAACCTCTGGGGAAGGAAGAACCTTGGGCTCGTCTCAAACAACACTATTGCCAAGAAAGGGGGGAACTAATTAAAGATTATTGGGTTATTAATCAACAAGGCCCCAAGTGGATTAACATTTTTCTCCCTTCTTATTATAATGGACCAAGAATGAACTTTGAAGACCCAAATAAGAAAATAAGTACTATTGTTGGGCCCTTAAAATATTGACTAAGTACAAAAGGGTACATGAGCGTGCAAGGCCTAAGTTGAGGGGTGGGCGCGCAAGGCAGGGTTCTAGGAGGGTTTTAGGACCTGTGATACACAACGGTAGAACAAGGTCTCGGGACGGCGTATCGGGTAGGACACGAGAAAAGTGTGACCCGACTACGCATGATGAGTGGATAAGGTGCCATCCTGGTGATAGGTTGGCCTAGGAAGGAATATGCCCTATGATGGAAGCTTCTAGAAGACCATCATGGCAAGGAGTGGAGAGCTCAGGCCTGGAGGAGCATGCTCCCATGGAGGACCACATCTGGACACTTGGTGATGGATTTGAAGCCTTAGAAAGGTGGGTTGGCAGTTCAAGAGGCCTATAAATACAAGCGCCCAGAAGAAGATAAGAGAGAGATCAATAGAGAGTGGAGCTCTACAGAAATGCTGCGAGGGGTTATATTGGGTTGGGTAAGTAAAATATAGGAGAGGTATGCATCAAGGGGCTTGGGATTGTAAATTTTATTTTTGAGAGCTAAGGAATGTAGATCCAGTTATGATGTATGACTTTGGTCTGCCATACTGTGATGTTCTGTAATGGATCTAATGGATGTAATGAGGTTACCAACTTATTTGAATATGATCATTAATGATTCTAGCAAATACATATATCTTCATAGTTCTGTTTCATGTATGTTTATGGAATGAATATGAATCCTTATGCATTTTCCTTTCTATTTTGGTTCAGTCCTATAATCTGTTAAGTATCTTTCTATTTAGAATGACTGCATTGATCTAGAAGCCATTCTGAGCTCTATGATGATTGCATGTCTCATTTCCACTCACTCTCTTTAAGTTCCTATCATAGATGATGTTTCCCACTAAACTCACATAAAGGAGAGACTCGGCACCTGCGCGTGCCTTGGGTGAGTGCACAATGCCCACTGGGTGATAGGCTGGCGTGCATGGGATTCCCTTGTTCTTTGGTGGGTGTAAAAATGACTACATCTTGGTTTCGTTTCCGGAACCTCTTTTCGAAGTTGTAGTGGGAAATAACATACATCATGATTTGTGCAATGAGTGATGACAGAATGCCTAACTCTGGAAAGTGTTGAATCATGGTTTAAGAGCACAGAGGATGAATTTTCTCAGAGGTTCAACACTGGGCATGAGTTTGATGCACGTAGATGGGTAGAAGAGAACCTCTACCATTAGTTGTATGAAAAAAAATTATGTGGCTTCCCAGTAGAGTTGTATGAATGGCTCTCGGCATATATGTCTAGATCAAGCTGGTATTATAGATCACATGTGTGGACCCAAGAAGAGTACCAGAGGCTGTAAGATGTAGATCTGACATGGACTCGTGTTGTGGATCATTGGTGGAAAGGAGTATTGGCTAGCTACACCCTGGAATACACTATTTCCACGTATTCTTATCTGGAAGTTACTGAGTTTGAGTTTCTGTGGGAGCCCATAGGATCATTTCTACATGTTATTCCTCTGGAAATGAATATCTTGATTGTTACCTTGAGTTTAGAGGCATTTCTGATGGCCGGCTAAACCATTCTGAGTGCTGGGTGAGGAAGCTAGGGTGGAGGAAGATGACAGATATTGTGACTGAGAAAGAAAGGGAGGAGAGACAACTCAAGTATAGTGAAGCACGTGAAAGGGAGATTGCTAGACAACATGAGGTTGCAAGTGTGATGGATATATGGAGGTAGATGTTGCGGGAAGGATTTGAGGTTCATGCAGAGGATGTGGAACCTGAGCAGTCTGTGCTACCCCATCTTGGCAAGCGCTTAAGAGAGACCCCTTCGGCTTCTGATGAGAGTTATTCATGTGGAGAGAGGAGAGTCGTTGGCGTGCATCTGAACCCACCTAGTGACCAAACCCTGGTGCTTGGTTTTCCAGATCAAGGGAGGAGTATTGTTAACCCAGTTGGTATCGGTGGAAGTGACAGATCTATGCCCAGGAGATACAATTTATTGTTTGGGACTTTTATGGATGCACATACCATTCCAGTGTTTGGGGGATTTTTTGGACAAGGAGAAAATACACAAGGCTTGGGTAACACATTGGGGAGTGACGCGGGACACACATCTGGTAGTGGTACAATCTCACAGATGGTTGGCGCGTAGTTCAGCGGGATGTTGGGGACCCTAGGCATGACCGCTTCAGGACCATTACTAGCTACAGGAGGATCTGGAGGTGGAACTGGTGGAACTGGGGGCACAGGACCTGGTGGATCTAGTGGATCCGGTGGAGGAGGAAACACCGGATGAGGTCAAGGAACTAGATCAGGAGGACAAGGGCCCTAACCACCTCCTCAAGTCTTCTTTGAGATGTCTTTACATTTTCCAGATTACAGAGGTATTGAAGATGTTGCAGAGCATGTTCACAAGTGTGAGCTGCTATGGCACGCAAAGGGGATCACAACCCCAGAGTGGAAGGCCAGTTAGTTTGCAATGACGTTGCAAGGGCATGCACATAGCTGGTATAGGAAGTATGACCCCCATCAGACAGTGGTAGATTACACTGCGTTGAAAAACACCTTCCTAGCAGAGTTCCACATCCCTGAGTTTGAACAGAAGAGCATCAACACCCTTAAGGAGATTCAATAGGGAATGGCAGAGAGTGTACGTGAGTATGATGCATGGTTCAAGACCCTCCTGTCAAAGTTATCCTATGACATTCACCCTTCACAACATGCTCAATGGTTTGTTGGAGGGTTGATAACACCATTTAGAAAGGGCATTATCCCACAAAAATTTCACAGACCTATGTGAGGTGTTGGAAGCTTCCCTGCGCGCTGAAGCTATTGGGAGTGTTGACACTGGTGTTAGCCCATTTCTGGAAGCTCAAATTGCTGCTATGGCTAAGCAGCTAGAAAATTTATCTGTGAACTCATCTCATGAGACTCGCAGTGGAATGTGGTGTACAAATTGTGAAGTAGAGGGGCATGCCAAGGATAGTTTCCCTCGGAAAATAGTACGCACCGTAGTAGTAGACTATGAGATTTATCATGGGGACCATGATGCACGTAGATGTCCCTTGTTACAGTGTGCAATACGGAAGGATGTATCTTGCTACTGTAAGATTTACACCTCTACGACCAATGATACTAAGGATTATAGGCTTATTGACCAGATCCATGAGGCCATTGATCTTGGTGTGTGCCAAACTAGCCTTGCAAGTGGTTTTAAGGGTGATGATCACCATTATGAGGAGCGTGTAGATGGAGGCACGCGCAGAAGGGGATTTCACGGAGGATTCCATGGTCATGGTAACCGTGGAGGAAGAAGTGAGTTCCCACATGGAACCTATTTTAATTGTGGATCTACAGACCACTACAAGCGTGAGTGTCCAGACTTATTGTAGTGCTCATGGTGTGGGAAGAAGCACAAGTATGAGGAGTGCCCTGAGTTGTTTGAGCACATGAGTCAGCAGCACCAGAAAGACAAGGGTGTTGCAATGGTAAGCATTAAGAAGGCTGACACACAATGGATGCCATGGGTGACATGTGATGCAGGCTTGGAACCTATTATGGTAACAACAAGAGTAGAGGTTGTGCGTGCAAAGGAAATGCCAAGGTAGAAGAACCTGGTTTCAAGGGAAGAAGTGGTACATGGGAAGTACCCAGACCCTATGCATCAAAAGGAGGTATATCAAGAAACCATGGATGTCATTCAGAGTTTACAAGGAGAAATCCAGTGTCTAAAGGAGTAGTCCAGGAGGGAGGAGAAAAGAAGGAAGGTTGAGGTGCCAAAGGATGACCTGGATGAGGTCAAGGAAGTATGTAAAATGCTAAGGCAAGAGAATATTATTCCCTTGCTAGGAGCATGGTTGAGAGAGAAGGTACCATGCACTGGAGAAGAGCATGAGAGGTAGGTCTTGCATGCAAACCTTCCCCCTCACAGCCTTGACTATGATAAGGAGATCACGTTAAATGTAGTCATGGATGGATGGCTCCTTAGTAACATCCTCATTGACACAGGTGCAGAGGTCAATGTTCTCACCTTGGATGCATGGCATCAGATGGGAAGACCTGCATTACAGCCATCTTTGAATGTGTTGTATATGGAAAAAAAAATGAAGGCAATGCCCATCAGTGTCTTAAAGGATGCAACTATCACCATTCAGGGGGCTAAGTTTACTAGGGACTTTGAAGTCTTGGCACTCACCGAGGCAGATAATTTCCCAGCATTACTTGGGTGCCCATGGTGCTATAAGAACAATGTGGATCTTTGGTTCAACAAGGGATACATAAGCTTTGAAAATGAGGAGGAATGGGTCATCATACCCCTGGCTGATGGAAAATCAACACCCTATACTGAACCCTTGGGAGAAGAGGTCCTTGGATAGAATATACGTGTGCTCAATCAGGGACCCTGAGATAATCCATCCCACAGAAGGAGTTATCCAGTTTGAGGATGCCCAGTCTATGAGTGATACCACAAGCATGGCATGTGACAATTGGGCACATGGGACCTATGAGTTAATCAGATGACATTTGAGAGGATCAGTGACAAAGGTGACAAAGGCACGTACAGTCCAGTGCCTAGGAGGAAAGAAGCTACCTAAGTATTCAGGAGGAGCCTTCCCTGAGATCTTTTTGCAGGAGATGGAAGCTCAGTGGAAGAAGGAGAATGAACGAAGAGGGATGTTAAGTTATGTCCTACTCGGAACTGTTGCACGCTGGTGGGTGACACATCAGGATAACCTCTTGGAATGGCATGAGGTGAGAATTTCCTTCTCCATAAGGTTTTGTAGGAAAAATGTGCCCATGGCTATAAAAGAATACCATGGAAGGGAGACCGCTTCCTTCCATATCCAAGCATGTGAGACAGCCTGGATGGGAAGTGCAGAAGCATTACCACCTTCATTATGGGTTCACAAGTTGTACTCCACCCTACAAGGTTGTGCACGCACATGGTATATCCACTCAGAGATGTGTCGCCAGACTGGTAATTGGCAAGAATTGGTGGCTGATCTCATTCAAACATTCGAGTATCAGAGTACAAAACCCTTGGTGGATAAGGCATATTAGGTTATCAAGTGCCTTACCATTGGGGATAGTGCTATGGTGGAAGATAGAATACAAGATTTGCTAGGTGAACCTAGCCTGGAGGTGCGCTTTGAGGAAGAAGAAACAAAAGAGATACAGTTTGAGCATGCATGTATAGAGAAAGAAAAGGGGAAGATGGTGTATGTTATTGATGGAGAAGAGGCAGAGAACTTGGATGTTAACCACTCTGTAGGGACGTGTGAGGTCATAGATAGTGCTGATGAATGGGCACGTGCCTACCATGAACCTTTAAAGACAAAGAAGGTTAACATCGGCTCAGAAGAAGAGCCTAAAGAGGCTATCATTAGAGACTATTGGTCAGAGAGGGAAGTCTCCAAGATCATTGATCTTTTACGTGAGTTTGAGGATTTATTCCCACGTGGGTATCATGAACTCAAAGGCATTCACCATTCCTTGGGGGAAATGAGAATTAAGTTGAAGGAGGGTGTGCCCTGGTCCAGAAGAGACCATACCGAATGAATCCTAACCTGCACATGAAGGTCAAGGAAGAAATAGATAAGATGATAGCATCGGGCATCATTGAAGTTGTTGAAGAGTCAGAGTGGATAAGTCCAATGGTGATTAGTATCAAGAAGGATGGAAGGATAAGGATCTGTGTTGATTACAGGGACCTGAATGCAGTGTGTATCATTGATCCTTTCCCAACCCCATTTACTAAAGAAATCTTAGAGGGAGTGGTAGGACGCGAGGTCTACTCTTTCACAGATGGATTCTTGGGCTATCACCAGGTAAGGATCATGAAGGAGGACCAGAGGAAGATGAATTTCACCACTGAGTGGGGAATTTTTTCCTATACAGTCATGCCTTTTGGGTTGAAGAATGTGCCTGTTGTGTTCTCGCGCATTGTGGTACAAGCTTTCTAGGACTTCATCCATAAATTTCTTCAAGTCTACCTGGATGATTGGACAGTATATGGGTTAGTGAAGGACCATTGTGACAACTTAAGGTTAATGTTTGAAAGGTGTTGGTAGTTGAGGATATCCCTCAACATTAAGAAATGTGTCTTTGCTACCCCGTTTGGAACATTATTGGGACACATCATATGTAAGGAGGGCTTACTAGTAGATCTTGCCAAAGTTGCAGTAATTGTGGGATTGAGGGAGCCTACTAGTCAAAGTGCAGTGCATGGATTCCTCAGACACATGGGTTACTACAAGAAGTTCATCAAGGGATATGCCAAGATCGCTGTGCCTTTAGAAGAGTTACTTAGACATAAAAGTGCCTTTCATTGGGGAGAGGCACAACAGAAGGCATTTGACACTTTAAAGGATAGGCTTGTCACCGCGCCCATACTATGATTCCCCTCTTGGGATAAGCCCTTCCATGTTCATGTTGATGCCTCAGGAACCGCCATTGGAGTAGTACTTGCACAACCTGGTGAAGGGATTGTTGATCATCCTTTGTGCTTTGCAAGTAGGAAGTTGACACCAGCGGAGTAGAATTATACTACAACTGAGCGCGAGGCATTGTCAATGATCTATGTGCTTCACAAGTTCAGACAGTATTTGCTGGCAACCCCTTTTATATTTTACACTGACCATATGGCATTGAAATATTTAGTGAACAAGCCCATTCTACAAGGGCACATATGTCGGTGGGTACTATTGTTCCAAGAATTTGAGTTCATGGTGGTTGTCAAGCTAGGAAAAAGTAATTCCAGACCTGATCATTTGTCTAGAATCGATTCAGGGGAGGATGCACAAAGCATTGAGGATACCATGCCAGATGCACAACTATTTAGGTTACGGCATGCACCCTCAGACTTAGAAGATATTGCAGTATTTCTCAAGACAGGTGTAGCACCAGAAGGGATGAAGGCATTGGATAAAAAGTGGTTAGCTATACGCTCCATGCCCTACATGTTGATTAGTGGGGATTTATACAAATTAGGATGTGATGAGATTCTACGCCGGTGTGTGCTAGAACATGAGCACCTAGCCATAATAGAAGAGGTGCATGGAGGTAGTGCAGGTGGACACTATGCAGGTGATGCCACTGCACGCAAGATATTAATGGCCGGATTATGGTGGGAGACCCTATATCAAGACTGCAAGGAATATTGCAAGGTGTGTGACCATTGTCAGTGCATTGGAAAACCAGGGTGAAGAGATGAAATGCCTTTGCACCCTATTCCCAGTGTCAAGCCATTCAAAAAGTGGGTTACAAACTTCATTGGCCCTATTGCACCAGCGTGTGTAGGACTAGATCATGGTATATAATCACTTGCACAGATTACTTGACAAGGTGGGTAGAAGCAACACCTACTAAGGATTGTACAATAGCAACTGCAGTAAGGTTCCTATGAGAAAACATTATTACAAGGTATGGATGCCCTTTGAGTTTGACTAGTGATAGGGGTACACATTTCTTGAATGAGACAGTCAGGATTCTATTATCAGAATTCATGGTGGCCCATCACAAAACTACTCCCTATCACCCTCAAGCAAATGGAACTGCTGAGGCATTTAACAAAATACTTAGTCACATGTTGACTAAGATCTGTGATGTTGGTAGACAGGATTGGGATGAAAAAGTATCATCCATTCTTTGGGCATATAGGACAACCTACAAGAGGTTAAATAAGGCCACACCATTTCAATTAGTGTTTGGCGTGGAGGCTGTCCTACCAGTTGAATTCATGTTACCTTCTCTACATATAGCACACGTAGGAGGATTGGAAGATGAACAAGTGTTGGAAGAAAGAATTGACAAGTTAATGTAATTGGATGAAAGATGATCACTCGCCAGGTGGAGCCAGAAGACTGAAAAAGCAAAACAAAAGGCATGGCATGATCGTCACATTAAGAACAAGAAGTTTGAGGTTGGGCAGATGGTCTTACTATATGATTCAAAGTTTATGTGCCATCCTGGGAAGTTGAAGGTGCATTGGTTGGGTCCCTACATCATCTCGTACATCCTTGATTCAGGCATGTGCCAGTTACAAGCACTGGATGGGATGAGATTTCCAGGACACTTCAATGGGAGTAGGCTGAAGCCCTACTATAAATAAGTCTTCTTGGTGTTTGTAATAAGGTAGTATTGCCAGTTAGTTTAGGATTTCCTTTAGTGCATTTTATTTTCTTGTGTTTCCCTTTCTCGTTGTTGTTTTGTGTTGCACCTTGGGCACTGGTAACCTCATTAATTTTTTCAAAGGTTGTGAATGCACAGAGGACCGTGCATCATTTTAGTGTGGGGTAGAATAATGTGGAGGAAAGTGCAAAGTGTGAAGAACCAGGAAGGATTGTGTTGGAAAGCTGGTTGGATGGCCCTGGGAAAGGAAGTGCATGGAAGGAAAGGTGAAAAAGGATGGTTGGTGTCAGGGTAAGGCTACATTGTGGATCCACGTACAAGAGAGGAAGAAGTGCAAAAGCAACACGAGGTAGGCGAGAGAAAAAATCATGACGGAAGTACCTTCGGCGTTGGTGACGCGCGCGCAAGAGTCTCCTGTCAAGATGGATTGGTTGCATGCCAGAAGGTTGGGGGATTGTCCGCGCAAGGTTGGGCACGTGAGTTGGGGTGCACTAAAAGTTGGGTTTTGTTGAAAAATCTGCATTAAGTGTTGAAGTACGGTGGTAGGTGAAGTAGCATTTAATGCTAAAAAGTGGGAAAAACTATAAATAGAAGGTCGAGAACTTCATTATTTACATTGCAAATATGAAGAAGGAAGAGCTTTTGCGAACTAGGGTTTCCAGAGTTGATCCGTGTGAAGAAAAATTGGAAAAATTTAACGTGAGTGACTAGTTTGGATCTGCAAACCAGGAGGGAAATAGTTCACGGGCATAGAGAGAGTTGTGGAGAAGCGTCGTCTTGTGAAAGGGATATTCCAGTGAGGGTTTGGCAGCTAGGGCATGGGTTGAAAAGGATTTTCTTCACAAGTTTGAGATCTAAGCTTGGAAAGGGTAGAGAAGCAGAGCAAGAGAAGTTGAAGTGCAAAGATAACCTACACAATGGCACCCAAGAAACTAGCTGTAACACCTAAGGGAAAGGCAAGGGCAAGGGAAAACAACAAGAAACTACCACAAGTACCAATGAAGAATGGTATGCAGAAATGCAGTACCCAGATGGGGTTTTTCTTGGAAAGGAGTGGGAGTCCCATTTAAGAAAAATGACAGTAAGCGATTATAACCATCACACAAATGTGACTGAAAAGGAAATGGCGCTGGAGTTAGTGCACCTGACAAACAAGAGGACACCAGAAGGGTTACCCATTTATAGCGACGAAGTAAAAGTGAAGTTGGAGAAGGTGGGATTGTTGCAACTCTATGAGTTCCCTACTTTGGGAAGCTTGAGTGCCTCTATTAGTGGCTGATGTCACGTGTACATGAAGACCACTTTCACTTCGCGGGGTGCAAGATGTGCATAACTCCTCAGCTGATTTCAAAATTCACAGGTCTCATATGTGAAGGAGAAAGTATAGAGGATGACCTATGTGACAAAGAAGCCATCAAAGAAACCATCGCCACATATGCATACAAGAAGGGGTCAAGGTACTTTGATATTGTGGATATCCAAGACCCGGTGATGAGAATGGCCATGTGCCTGGTAACCAAACTTAATGACCAAGAGAGGTGGATGCAAGTGAACAAGTCATGGCTCAATGTTTGCAGAAGGATATCAGAAGGCACCATCTACAACTTGTCCACATACATCGTGGATGAGATCATCACAGCAGCGCAGGAAGGTGACAAGATACTTTTTGGCAATGTCCTCTTAACTATTGTGTTTTTAGAGATCAGATGGTAGATAAGTTCATTTGGGAGTACCCAGAGGAAGACCCCTCACCTGCAAAGAGATTCAAAAAATACACTTGTGATAGCATGATGACCGTTCACAAGGCATGTCTTGAGAAGTGGTATACGTGCTTGAGGAATGCATTTGGGGTAGAGTGGAGGATCCCAGAACAACTGCCAAGTGCTCACAGAGGGAGAAGCTGAATTCACAGTATACCAACACTTCTGCATTGGCAGATTTAAGTTGGTTGATGAAAGCATGAGCCCATGGTGTAAAATTCCATTTTTCTTCATTGCTCAGTACTTCCAGGCAGGAGTAAACAGATTCAAGGAATCCAAGAAGCTGAAGTTTGACCTTGGAAATATGGATCGGGACCACAAGGAGATGCGCAGGACGTTGGTCTACCCCAACAAGTGTGCGTACGTGGAAAAGTACGTATCACATGAAGTTCAGATGATGAAACCTCTGACTCTGCCTATTGCAGGGAGGTCCATGGTGCATGTATACCTTCACATAAGGCCCAAGTTTGAGAAGGGAACTTATCTTGAAAATGAGATATCTATACCTGAAGACCCAACAGGTAGGAAGAAGACCGCGCCCAAGAAAAAGGAGATGGAAGAGATAAAGAAAAAGGCACCAAGTGTCCAAGATACACAAACGGTGGGTGCCCCAGGAACAAGCACTAGAACAAGTACTTACACACATAGGAAGAGGTCCCCAGTTAGAGAGGAGGTGCCAGAACAAGAAAATCCTATCGCAGAGGAGAAATTGCCAGTGGAGGAAGAAGAGAAAGCATAATCCCCTATACTGGAATCCCTAGTTAGGAAGAAACAGAAGGTGATAAAGGAGGCTGACTCAGAGGACACAGAGAGCTTGGAGAAATACAGGGGTGAGAGGGATGATGATGAAGAAGATGAACCTGAAGGAGACCAAGAACCACTTGTTTTCAGCGTGCACGATTCGGAAGAAGAAGGCACAAAGGAGAAGAATGACTATTGCTTTGTGTGAAGGAAGGGCAGCCAGGAGGAGGAGGGTTCCCAGGACATGGGAGGAGGTGAAGAGGTTAGCAAAAAGAGTCAGAGGACTCCAGGCCTCACTAAGGATGAAGTAAACGAGGCGACAAAAAAATAAGCAACAAAAATCATTGAATCCTTGATCGAACAAGGGTTGGAGCACAACGCTGAAATAGTGATGAATGAAGATAAGGAAGAAAGCGTAGGGAAAAATCATTGCAGCGCAGGAGGCCCTAGTCTAATGGTAACTATTCCTAAGGGCACGTGCATAGGAGGGAAGCACTTGGAGATCCAGAGACCAAGAATGAGCTACATTGATGATCCAAACAAGGTGTTGCGTGCGTGCTTCCAAAGCACAGTCCCAACAGATCAACTCTTGGCAATGAAGTCGTTTGATGAAGAAGGTGCATACCCTCTAACAAGGAAAATTCTTTCATGGGAAATTGAGTCCCACATCGATGAGCTAGAGTTCGAGGTAAGCCAAAGGGAAATAATGAATTTTCCTGAGTCAAAAGGAGACAACCCCTTGGTGAGTGCTCAACAACTTTCAGATGAACAAGTCTGTAACACATTGAATAAGGTCTTGGTTGAACTAGAAGCCAGGTTATTCAGAAGGAATGACAGGGTAAAATTTCTAGAGGCAGAGCTAGAAAAGAGGGAAGAAGAGCTAGAAGAGAAGACCAAGAACTTAAAGCAGGAGGAACTAATTAGCGCACAGCTAAAGCGTGAACTAAGGGAAGAAAAGGCAAGGGTGTGTGAGGTATACAAGAAGGTAGAATCCATCACAGATGCCATTGTTTTGAAGCATCCAGACCTAGCACCACCCACGCAAAAGTATGGATCTTCCCTTGAGTGCCTTGAAGACTTAACACACATCCTCACCATGGAGAGGCAACCTCTGGCCTTAGAATCCATGGAAGAAGTAGCAGCCTGCCTAGAAAAAGAGGATAAATTGAAGGTTGTAGCAATCATTTCCGAGTACAACAAGGTTCTTGCTGATGTGAAAATTTCTACCCATACTACTGAGGCTACGTATGACAATTGCGTAGACAGAGATAGAGTGGAAAGTATTCTAGTCACCACGCATGATGGAGAGCTCAAGGAATTCCATGAAAAGAACAAAGGAAACAGAGCAAAGTGGGAGAGGATCCTAGCCGAGGTTGAGAAGAAGTCAGAAGCTATTGAAACCTTACGAGGTTCAATTAAAAACCGGCTGAAGGAGTTGTACCCACAAATTACAAGAAGGATGGATGCGCTTGAGGACGTGGGCAAGGAATTAGAAGGAATGGTTGAAACATTGAACACTCGAGGAAATGGACTGGGTTTTGAGGAGGTAAGTGCCCTAGTCGGCAACCTCTGCCAGAGAGCACAAAATGAATTCGATGCCTAGAACAAATTGGAGGTTGACTTGCAAAGAGATTTTCCTACCTTGTTGCAGTAATAAAAACACTTCCCCATTCTTTCATTCTTCCCAATTCTTCATTCCCTTATTCTTTTTCCAAGACGTTAAGTCTATTGTAATTATTTCTTTGAAGAAGTGTTCCCGAGGGCGGAGAACAGGTAAAGTGTGGGGTGATGTTGGGCCCCTAAAATATTGACTAAGTACAAAAGGGTGCATGAGCACGCAAGGCCTAAGTTGAGGGGTGGGCGTGCAAGGAGAAGGCACACAAGGAAGGGTTCTAGGACCCATGATACACACCAGTAGAACAAGGTCTCAGGACTTAGCCATATTTGGCGTATTAGGTAGGACACAAGAAAAGTGTGACCCGACTACACATGATAAGTGGATAAGGTGCCAACCTGGTGACAGGTTGGCCTAGGAAGGAATATGCCCTGCGATGGAAGCTTCTAGAAGACCATCATGGCAAGGAGTGGAGAGCTCAGGCCTGGAGGAGCATGCTCCCATGGAGGACCACATCTGGACACTTGGTGATGGATCTGAAGCCTTAGAAAGGTGGGTTGGTAGTTCAAGGGGCCTATAAATACAAGCGCCCATAGAAGAAAAAGGGGGGAGATCAATAGAGAGTGGAGCTCTACAGAAATGCTGCGAGGGGTTATATTGGGTTGGGTAAGTAAAATATAGGAGAGGTATGCATCAAGGGGCTTGGGATTGTAAATTTTCTTTTTGAGAGCTAAGGATTGTAGATCCAATTATGATGTATGACTCCGGTCTTCCATACTGTGATGTTCTGTAATGGATCTAATGGATGTAATGAGGTTACCAACTTATTTGAATATGATCATTAATGATTCTGGTCCATACATATATCTTCATAGTTCTGTTTCATGTATGTTTATGGAATGAATATGAATCCTTATGCATTTTCCTTTCTGTTTTGGTTCAGTCCTATAATTTGTTAAGTATCTTTCTATTTAGAATGACTGCATTGATCTAGAAGCCGTTCTGAGCTCTACGATGATTGCATGTCTCATTTCCACTCACTCTCTTTAAGTTCCTATCATAGATGATGTTTCCCACTAAACTCACATAAAGGAGAGACTCGGCACCTGTGCATGCCTCGGGTGAGTGCCCAGTGCCCGCTGGGTGATAGGTCGGTGTGCATGGGATTCCCTTGTTCTTTGGTGGGTGTAATGGACAGAACACCTAAATCTGGAAAGTGTTGAATCATGGTTTAAGAGCACGGAGGATGAATTTGCTCAGAGGTTCAGTACTGGGCATGAGTTTGATGCACGTAGATGGGTAAAAGAGAACCTCTACCATGAGTTGTATGAATTTTTTTTCTGTGGCTTCCCAGTAGAGCTGTATGAATGACTCTCGACATATGCGTCTAGATCAAGCTGGTATTATAGATCACATGCGTGGACTCAAGAAGAGTACCAGAGGCTGCAGGATGTAGATTTGACATGGAATCGTGCTATGGATCATTGGTGGAAAGGAGTACTGGTTGGCTACACCCTGGAATACGTTATTTCCATGTATTCTTGTTCCGAAGTTGCTGAGTTTGAGTTTTTGTGGGATCCCAGAGGATCATTTCTACGTGTTATTCCTATGGAAATGAATATCTTGATTGTTACCTTGAGTTTAGAGGCATTTCCAATGGCTGGCTAAACCGTTCTAAGCACTGGGTGAGGAAGTTAGGGTAGAGGAAGATGACAGATGTTGCGACTGAGAAAGAAAGGGAGGAGAGACGACTCAAGTATAATGAAGTGTGTGAAAGGGAGATTTCTAGACAATGCAAGGTTGTAAGTGTGATGGATATATGGAGGAAGACATTGCAGGAAGGATTTGAGGTTCACGCAAAGGACGTGGAACCTGAGCAGTCTATGCTAACCCATCTTAGTAAGCGCATAAGAGACACCCCTTCGGATTCTGATGAGATTTTGTCATGCGGAGAGAGGAGAGTTGTTGTCCCGCATCTGAACCAACCTAGCAACCAAACCCTAATGCTTGGTTTTCCAGATCAAGGGAGGAGTATTGTTGACCCAATTGGTATCGGTGGAAGTGACAGATCTGCACCCAGGAGATACAATTTCTCAAATCTTAAAGGAAAATGTTATGGCCCTTAAACATAACTTGTCATAAACTTATACCAAGGAGGAACAAGCTATTCTGTAATCCCTCAAGATTAGTCCTTCAAAATAAGGTACCGATACAAAGAAGGGAGAGAATTGATCCAGAGATCATATCGAAGGGCATACCTTCCCTAAATATCTCTAAACCCGTTCCTTATAGAAGTACATGTTGTGATCTTTCTGGAACCAATTTGAACACGTAAAACAAAGGATATACTCTCTAGATGCAGTCCGTGTAAGAATGAGACATTTGTAGGACAGAGGTAAAACACATGAAAAGTAGTGATTGGTCACATTATAGTTAGGCAATGGGTCATCGCAATGCCATCAAGGGTTATGGAGCAAAAATGAAGGTTGAGTTTGGAACCTCTGGTTTTCGATAGTCATAAAAGGGGTTTCAACGATGGGGTCCACTCTTGTTTTGGAAGGGGAGTCAGCTACTGCAGTGAGATAATCAGCTGATCGAGCTACTTGGCGAGCTCCTGAAGGGTTCAGGTCGAGTTATGCATCAAGCTTGATAAACGAGCTAAGACCGAGTCAGTTGGAGGATTTCCATGTGGTGGTTCCTCAGGCCACCACGTGGCTTGCCACCCTATTCCCAAATTTCACCGAGTCGAGAAACCGAACTACTCAGCATAATGAGATGACGAGTTATGCATTGAGCTAAACCAATCAAGCAACATTAGATGAGTTAAGGGTGACTTGTCATACTTCGACTCGGTAATCCCAAGGCCGTAACAAACAGAAAAAGCAATGGACTACGTGGCCGCAACCACATATCGCATGGGTAGTTAAAAGCCTTAAAAAGGATTGTGGGTTATCAACTCCCACAAATGTGGGACTAACCCCACCCACAAATAAAAAGACCTGACTAACACACAGTAGGCATGGGATAGGTGAAGCGACCAACCCAGATGCAAAGGACAGCTGACGGGGTTGTAATGGGCGATAGGTGGGCCGAAAGAAGTCGTGGAGAAGCGAGTGGACACATGGACATGGGGTCGAATGCAGCAAGGGTGTACACGTGGACTCGACAATAGCTGTGAGTAAAACAAATAATGCTTGTGGTGTCAAAACCCCGAACCTACCTGCCCCAAGCACGACGGTCCAACCAACTTGGTTAATTGATTTGGTTGGCATGGATAATGGCGATATGTGGGTTTTACCTCATATCCATACAGATAAAATCTCAATTATAATTCAGTCAATATTTTCCATACAATAATACATACCACATATATAGGAGAGGATCTCTAACCTCTCCCACTAAATCTAGGTGGGTGGTTCAACCACATTTATTCCATAAACTGTCTCACCCTATATTCACTAGACCTTCCCTACAATCACTCTCCTAAATCCTAAGTGAGTTATTTTCTCAACTCACTTACATTATTTTCCAATAATAATAATAATACTAATTTAAAAAATTAGCTAGCACATAATAATGTGCACACTGATTATTCCCATCATTCCCCCCTTTGTGTGCACATGGGAAAGAATGTTGCATGCTGGAGCATGAGTGTGCACATTGGTCTTGTAGCTCGTTCTTTTGGGTTAATGAAACTCCCCACTTTGTATCCCCCCCCTTAATCAAAAAACATTTGGATGTCGATTTCCATCGATAATACATCCAAGTACAAAAATAATGACTCTTTATAATTTTTTGAAAATACTTCTACCTACCCACCTTTTTCGAAACAATATATACTTCCCTTTTACACAAAATTTCCTCAATAAGAAAATATACCCCTTCATTAAAAAACTTCACCATTTACGGGGTGTTGAAAATGTTTGACCCTTACACCTATCATTACCCTCAAGGTCTCACACACACACACACACGATCAGGTTATATATGACTAAATCTATATGCAAAAACTTTTAATTATGTTTTAAACATTTTTCCTTTCTAAAAATACGTCGTCCCTGATTTAAGGTTAGGGCATAGGTCTTACCATCACAAGTCTTTGCGCTTCCACATGAGGAGATAAAATTTGATGTGGATTGTCTGCCACTTTGAAGAAATTGGTGCTCGTGAGAGGATCTCGACACAGACACAAATGGAAATAACTCACTAATAATGATAAATACATATCCACGAGTTGAGGATGGAAATACGATATCATCACTTGATGCAGAAGTCGATTCATGCAGTGATTAAGTTACCAAACATTGGATTGGAAT
Organism: Taxus chinensis; assembly: GCA_019776745.2. Lineage (NCBI taxonomy): Eukaryota > Viridiplantae > Streptophyta > Pinopsida > Cupressales > Taxaceae > Taxus > Taxus chinensis. The sequence continues at coordinate 329,437,809 of CM034146.1, forward strand.
AGCCCTCAATCAGAAACGCCAAAGGGTCGTATTTGTCACCGATTCGGGCTCAATAAGATGTAAAGTGTCGAGAGCCAAATTGAAGATTAAATTTTATGCCAAAATGATAGACCTAGTCTGTTATGCTGGATTTCCGTACCCTTCAGACTGGGAGTGAAGTGTGGAGCTGCCTAACTATTAAGAGGAACAATGATCTTGAGTTGGAGATTGCAGGGAGAGGAAAAGTGACCCAAATCAGGGCCACGATGTGCAGTTAGGAGCTCAGATCGGACGATATTCACAGTAATAGAGATAAACTCAAGTCTTCAAGCGGGTCGCTTCTCTACTGAATAGAACGAGAAGATTGAGAGTCATAAAACATGTTGAATCATTTGAAAGGATCGATGGTGCCGTTGTAAAGACTTGAAACAGTTCGCTATAGAACTCGCAAGTGGATGACTCATTGTAATAAAGAGTAAAGATGCCCAGATCCTAATATAGATATGCTTGATGCAGAGATATGTAGCATTATTGCCCTCAAATGGTCTTCTTTATTCGCCATGAAATCAATTTTTCTTCTTGCATAAAAATTTTGTACCAAAGAGAAGATTTGTCCTTCACAAAATATGTACAGTCCAAGAACATTTTTAATTTTATTTTGTTCGAAAACCATTTTTTTAAATTTTGGGTATGAAAACGGTGAATATAATGGATGAAAAACTGCGGAAAGAGTGAACAAAGTGGAAGAGAAAAGATGATGCAGGTGAATGATGGATGTCAATGGGTTCGCTGCGAGGTCTGTGGTATCCGCTATTACCTTTGACAAATATGCAAGAAGGGTGGACGCTACAAACTCCAGATTTCATACAAGGTCCATGGTATCCCACTAGTCTTTCATTTGCACCGTTTGACTTCACAACAAATGATTGGGCATTGAAGACGGGAATGGGGTCACAAATGTCCATGGGTTTTGCCAACCCATTTCCTTAATCAACTTGACAAATGAAACATGAGTGGGGTGAGATTCAGAGAGGCCTAGAAACCTGCTCTGATGCCAAATGATGGTTTTACCCCATATCCGGAAGAGAAAAAGATAAATAATAATTCAATCAATATTTTCCATACAATAGTACATACCGCATATATAGGAGAGGATTTCTAATAGATCTAGGTGGGTGGTTCAACCACCTTTATTCCCTACACTATCTCACCTTACATTCACTCGACCTGACCTTCCCTAAAATCACTCTCCTAAATCCTACGTGAGTTGTTTTCTCAACTCACTTACATTATTTTCCAATCATAATAGTAATACTAATTTAAACATTAGCTAGCACATAATATTGTGCACACTAATTATTCCTAACATGATAAGCCATTTAAACAAGAGTTTTAGGTCCACCAAGGCTATAGAAGGCCTCCCCCCTCCATAAACAAACAAGCTCCTCTCGAAGCCAAAGGAGAATGAAGGGTGAGTATTGTAACAAGCCCTAGGGATATGAAGGCCAATATTTTGGAATAAGAAGACCTATTATTAGTGAATAGGAATATGGAGATATAAGTGTTATATTATTATTATAGGCATTTTGAAGAAGACCTATTATTATATTTTAATAGGCAATTGCGAAGACATATATTGATATAGGCATGTTGGTGACAAAAGTCCTATTATTATAGGTACATTGTAAAAAATCAGGAGTTAGTATTTATAACTCACCAATTAGTGTAAAGGCCGAAATGAAGCCTTATTCTCATGCGAGAGCCTGGAGATGTCGATGTGAAGTCAAGGGACGTGATGCAACACTAGAGAAGCATATACTCCTACTGAAGGTCTGATTCTTAGTATGCTGGGTGTATTGCCAAGTTAGTTACTTAGAGGTTGCGGAGGAAAGTCAAAATAATTATTGAGCTCATTGACGAGATTGGGTTTGATCTTAGGTCTTCGTAGAGGCTGAAGGCCATGTAAAAGAGTGGAAGATGATCATCTTTGTCAAATGGATACTTAGATATTCGTAGAGACTAGAGGGCCATGCAATAGAGTGGAAGATGATGGTTGTCATCAACTAGATACTTATCTCTGTGTAGAGGCTAAAGGCTGTGCAATAGAGTGAAAGTCAACATAAAAAACTATTTGAATTAGCACCGTCTAGAGGTAAAGATCGTGAAGTGGAGTGGAGGTCAACAAGAAAGTGTCAAATCATAGAGTTGTGTTGTAGCACTGAGCTTTCGAAGACCAGTGGATTCAAAGGATCAACTCACAATAGGTTCGGTTGAACATTCATTATAGTATCGTAAAGTTTATTTGTACTGCATGATTGGATATTTATAATGGATTGGTTCAAGTAGTTTATGAACCCAAAGATGTAGGCATTCTTCCGAACTCTGTTATAAACCCTTGTGAAGTGTGGTTCTTATTCTTGCATTGTATTTGATTACAGTTGATTATTTTGGGGTAAATTTGGTAAAAGGAATAATTGCATATAAGGGTCCGTGGTCAAGAAAAAAATTATTGGCCGGTTTACATATCATGTTTGGTATCAGAGCAGGTACTGTGCATGTAAGCTTGCTATCACCAAGTAAGTTTGATATAGAGAACTTGGTTTTCACCTACGGTAGTAGTGATATGGACTTGTACTAATTCATACTATGGCTTGTTTTACTCACTCTACTAGGTACTATGTTACACATGGTGAATCTACATCAACGAGATTAGGCACATTAGATTGTTGAACTAAGATGGAGCATGGAAATCCTATAGTCTACGTTATAGGAAGAACAAAGTCACCAAGGGACCTAAGAAGAATGATATGGTTCTTAGGTATGTACACACTACTCCATGACCGGGCATGACAAGGGACAATGTTGGGATTTGTTCCCAGATCGAGCACTAAGTTATTTCAAACGTCGAATGGTGGAATATAGAAAGGCATCGAAAAAGACCAATAGAAGTCAACCTACTATAGCTATAGATTGGAAAACAGAGAAGGATTCATAGTTGAGTAAATGTCTACAACTCGTCACCACAGAGAGGCCAAAGCTACAAGACAGGCTTGAAACTCGGACATAATTCCTGGAGGAGTGATCATAGAGTTATAGTGTGAACTACAAGCTAAGGAAGTGATCTTATCAACATTGTAAAATGTTGCATATGTGAAGAAGAAAGGTACGCCCACCAATAACACTGTAAGTGATTCATTGAAATTTCCTTCCCATGAAAATGTAAATCCTAATTTTAGTAAATTCAAAAATTACACTAGAGGTATATGATACAAATTACTTTGTAAAATGGGATATGAAGGAAAAACCTTGGTGTAAATAGCCAAAGTATAGCTAACCCTATCCAGGTGAAGCTGAGCTTGTCGACGGCAGTAAGATCTGACTTAGTTCTACATAGAGATAGAAGGTTGTGTAATATAATGGAAATCAACATGAGGGTGTAACTCGTTGACACTAGGCACACTTTGACTTAGCTCTACGTAGAGGAAGGAAGCCGTGCAACATAGTGGAGGTCAACTGGAGGTGAAAAATTATAGTGGTGCAGTAGAAGGAAGTGAGCGCAAGTGCCACAGGTCCCAGGGATCGAACCAATTGTCTGATTAGATAAGGAGTAGTTTGAAGGCCAATGTGTCACCAGTAGAATCTATACAAGACAACATCAGGGTTATAGATCGAAGAAGTGGAGGAAATAAAAAAATTTTGGGAAAAAAATTCTCCTTAGTGGGGAGGTGTGATTCGGAGATCATATTGGAGGAAAAATATTCCCTGATCTCCACAAACCTATTCCTTACGGAATTAAAGGTTGTGATTTTTCTGACGCATATTGGAATGCACAAAATGGATGTCATAGGATCCAGATGTAGTCGTGTAAAAACATGACATTCAAAAGAAAGAGGATGAACACAGGAAAAAAAGTGATTGGGCATGTTATAGTCAGGCAAGGGGTCGTCATAGCGCTGTTAAGGGTCACAGAGTAAAAATGAAGTTTGAGTTTGGAACCTCCAATATTTGACATGAACAAAAGGGGTTTCAAAAATTGGGTCCACTCTTGTTTCAGAGGGGGACCCATTTACCGCAATGTGATAATCAACTCATTGAGCTACTTGGCGATCTCATGAAGGGTTCAAGTCAAGTTTGCATCGAGCTCAAGAAATAAGCTAAGACCGAGTCAATTGTAGGATTTCCATGTGGTGGGTACTCAAGCTATCATGTGGCCAGCCACCATATTCCCACATTCCACCGAGTCAAAAAACCAAGCTACTCGGCATGGTGAGTTGGTGAGTTAAGCATTGAGCTAAACCAATTAAGCAACATTGGATGAGCTAAGGGTGATTTTTCATACACCGAATCAGTGATCCCAAGGCCGTAATAAATGACAAAAGTGATGGACCATGTGGTCGCAACCACATGTCACATGGGTAGTTAAAATCCTTCAAAAGGCTTATGGGTTATCGATTCCCAAGAATGTGGGACTAACCCCACCCACCAAGAAAAATACCCGACCAACACGCATTAGGCATGGGACGGGTGAAACAACCAACTTGGATGTTGAGATGATGTGGAGGACATCTAGCGGGGTCACAATGTGTGATAAATGGACCAAAAATGGTCGAGGCAAAGCGAGAGGACTTGTGAATGCGGGGTCGAATGCAACAGGGGTGGACATGTGGACTCAACATTAGTGGTTAGAAAAATAGATAAGGCCCAGGGCAGTTCGAACCCTGAATCTACCTCCCTTAATCACGATGGTCCAACCAACTCAGCCAACCGAGTTGTTTAGCATGGATAATGGTGATAAGCCATTTAAACAAGAGTTTCAAGCCCGCCAAGGCTATAAAAGGCCTCCCACCCTCCATAAAAAAACAATCTCCTTTCGAAGCCAAAGGGGAATGAGAGGTGAATATTATAGGAGGCCTTAAGAATATGAAGACCTATTAAGAAGACCTATTATTATTTAATAGGCATTATGGAGATATAAGTCCTATATTATTATTATAGGCATTTTGAAGAAGACCTATTATTATATTTTTATAGGAAATTGAGAAGATCTATATTGATATATGCATGATGATGAAAAAGTCCTATTATCATAGGCACATTGTAAAAAATTGAGAGTTAGTATTTTTAACTCACCGATTAGTGTAAAGGTTGAAATGAAGCCTTATTCTCACGTGGATCCTGAAGACATTGATGTGAAGCCGAGGGACATGATGCAACACATGAGAAGCATACACTCATATTGAAGCTCTAATTCTTGGTACGTTGGGCATATTGCCAAGCTAGTTGCTCTAAGGCTATGAAGGAGAGTCAAAATCATTATTGAGCTCATTAATGAGGTTAGGTATGATCTTAGCTCTATTTAGAGGCTGAAGGTCATATAATAGAGTGGAAGATGATCATTGTCATCAACAGGAGACTTAGCTTTGTGTAGACGCTGGAGGCCATGTAATAGAGTGAAATTCAACATTAAATACTATTTGACTAAACACCATGTAGAGCAGAGACCGTGCATCAAAGTGGAGGTCAACATAAAAGTGTCAAACTAGAGAGCTGTGTTGGAGCACTAAGCTTTCCAAAACTAGTGGGTTCAGAGGATCTACTGACACCAGTTTCGATTGAAGATTCATTATAATATCATAAAGTTGATTTACATTGCACAATCAGATTTTTATAATGGATTGGTTCAGCTAGTTTGTGAACTCGAGGATGTAAGCATTCTGTTGAAATCCATTATCAACCCTTGTGTAGTGTGGTTCTTACTCTAACTTTGTATTTTATTAAAGTTGATTATTTCGGGGTAAATTTGGTAAAAGGAATAATTTCCTATAAGGGTCCATGATTAAGAAAAAAATTATTGGCCAGTTTACAAAATTTCAACAAAAGGATTTTCAACAACAAAACTACTCATCCCAACAAGGTGGTGAACAAAATTTTTCAAAGCTTATAAGAAAATGTTATGGCCCTTAAACATAACTTATCAAAAAATTATACCAAGCACAAGCTATTTTTAAATCCCTCAAGATTAGTCCTTCAAAAGAAGGTGCTAATACAAATAAGGGAAAGAATATAGAAGGATCATAAAATGGAAACCACCACCTATTAATTGGCTCAAGATTAATTTTGATGACTCATCCAAAATGAGAGAGAACAAAGAGGGAGGAGGTGGTATTATCATAGATCACAAGGGTTCTTGTATTAAAGCTTATGTAGGTCCTCTCGGGAGTCAACTGAATAATTATGTAGAGGTTATCGCAACATTTTGGGGATTAAACATGGTGAGGATGATATAGGTAAAGAAATTGATCATAGAAGGAGATTTATTAATGATCATTAAAGCAATGGATGGGAAAATTAGAGTCGGTTTGTCTATAAAAAAATTATATTTGAAGCTAGGAATTTGATTCATTCTTTTGAGGAGGTGGAAATATACCATGTTTACAAGGAAGGAAATATGTGGTTTGACATCCTGGAAAATCAAGGATATGACATGGAAGAGAGGATGAAGTGGGATGGTTATGACATTCCCTGGAGCCATGTTAAACATCTTATTAATCATGATAAAAAGGAGTAATATTATAAGTAATAATAACAATAGATGGAGACATCATTCCCAATTCAGGGGATGACAATATTATGAAAGGAATTTTGGGGATGACTATGTCACGTGTTCAGGTCATGCAAAGACGGATTTTGTATCAGACATGGCTAGGAAGACTGAGAGCTGCATGAAATTAAGTGGCATGGGGCTCGGTAGGAGCACTGACACGAAGGGATCCAATGACTTTTCCTGGATGGAACTTGTTTCCCCTGAGATCTCTGGGGTGGCAACGTTGGGGGATCTGATTCCTATTGGAGGACCCATTCAGTCTCATGCAAGCAGAGATAGAAGGAAACAATTGCTGCAAGGAAAAAAGAATCCTGAAACCCCTGTCACTAGGGTTTCCTCCCCTGCTATAATGACAGAGGCCCATCGTTCATTCAGGGAGGCTTTACAAAAGAAGCCAGAGCTCAATACCATGAGACCTGCTGAGAGCAACCCATGTGTAACTTTTAGAGATGAGGTAATCAAAACAAAGTCAATTTATCAAGCTCATGCCTTAATTTATAGATTTAATGGACTCTAACCTAGCCTACCTATTCTACACAAATGGATCTTCAAGCATTAGATCCTTCTTCTAGAAGGAAGGTTATATCTCCACCCTTGTGCTAAGGGAATTTTTATTATTTCTTTTAAATCCATAGCTGATAAGGATATCATTTTTAAACAACTTTGGGTATGCCAGCAAAAATACCGTGTTTTAAAACCTTGGTTCCCATCATTCAACCCTCTCACTGAATCTTTCTCCTGCAAACCAATTTGGATCAAATTACCTCACCTACCTCTTCATTTTTGGGATAAAAATTATCTTATAGCCATTGGTAATACCTTGGGAAACATCATTAACATTGACTCCCAAACCTTTGATTTCATACATAAAACCTATGCAAGAATTCTAGTTGAGGTTGATACTTCAAAGGATCTTCCATCTCACATTGAGCTAAAGGTGCAAAATCGAACTTGGACCCAACCTTTGGAATATGAGGGTCTACCTTTTAGATGCATGTGATGCTTCTATTTGGGGCATTCTGCCGCTAATTGTGAGATGATAAAACATAAAAATGAGAATACTAACTAGTGGAAAAATCCCCTCCCGGAACATCTGGTATTTGAACCTAAGGATATCCCATTTTCTGATGTTGAGGAGGAAGACATGATTGAAACGGTCCCCAAAACTCCTTTGAGAGAGCTCACAAATCATGTAAACAAGGATTCATCCAGGGGTGTAACTTAGAGGACTGGAAACACCGAGTCAAAAGGGTCTGTAGCAGTTAAGGAGAATGTTCCTCCTAACTCAAACAATACATATCAACCGATCACAGATCTTGAAGTGTATATTCCTTTACAACAAGATTCTAATGAATGGATTACGGTTCATAACATGAAGAAATTTTTTCGCACATAAACTAGTTGCTAAATTATTGTATTATTATTGTTTGTTTGATTTTCTGTTGTTTGTTTGTGGCTTTGGTGCTTTTCTCGGTAGAATGTTTTTATGCTTTTGGGCTATATTGTAAAATTTAGATTTTGATCACTTTTTGTTTTGGTGCAATTGTTACATCTGGCTTTTGAGCCTCCTTGTACAAGGGTATAGTCCCTTTCAAAAAACTATTTTCCAATAATTAAAAGAAAAGATTAGGGCCAAGTTTATAGGTGAGAAACATATGCTTCTTACCCCAAACTAAGCTACAAATTTTCCCTTAACCAAAACTATAAATTTCAAATTTGAAAAGGTGATCTAGATTAGACATATAACATAAGGTCTTAGACAATAGTGATAACATTAGATCACTTAAAGGGAGAGGAGGGGTTGGGGGAGGGGGGTAAGAAAGGCTCAAGGAACACTGCAAGATGAAACCTCATAGGACCTATTGGTTTAGAGTGATTTTATTAATGGGCCAGTCCTTGCCTCTCCAATTTGTGGATGCCTAAAAGCGTACCAAATTCCAATTCCATGCACTTAGCTCAAGTGTTATATGTATCCATGTAACAATATCAATGAAAATTTACATTATAATTAACATGTGTCGTAACACATTCATCTCCTAAGAATACAACCATCATTCATACACATCTTCCTCTATGTATAAATGAAGTAACATCATTATAATAGAATTGGGAATAAATGTAACATCACGTGGTATTATTTTTAATATAACCAAAATCAAAAGAAATTAATCAATATATGTCTATCATAATCCATGGCACATTTTATTTCATTGTTAAGATACACATCATAATACAGTCATCATCATCCATATATAAATAAGTAAGAAAATCATCCAACAATGTTTGAAAAAATGTCATATTAAAAGGATTCAAACATAATGAACAATATAATCCAAGAAACCATAATCTATATCACTATGATCACGTAAAAAAAATGTCACAACATAAACCATATGTCACATACATTTCTATAAGGCTAACATCAAAATCACATGTTACTCTATAGTACTGAGTATCAACAGAAAAGTGTCTCAACAGAAAATGTAGCTATAAAATTGTATCCAGGGAATATTGATCAAAAGTGTATCATATAAGGCTATATATGTAATTCAATATCAGTTTATAACTCACTTGGCACTCTTACTAGATCTTATTAAAAACATCATTCCAAAAGCAATCAAAGGGTTCCTAATTTTTTCAAATCAGTTACACATCAATTAGTGCAATCCCTATAATAGGTTTGAAGCACTCAACCGAGTCAAAGAGTCTAGCTTCCTCCATTTCCAAGAATGAAAGGGTCATATAGGCTTTTCTTAGGAAGAGAAAGATCACTCCACATATAGTTTAAGGGTTTTAAGTGAAAAAGGTTTAGGTCGCATAATTGAGGCACACGCTACATCACACAACTACCATACTAGTACATTCTACATTATATAGTTATCCCACTATCTTGGTTTCAAGAGACATGAGGGAACCCCTAGGGGATGGTTATTTATTCCCAATTTCACAAGCATGTAGGAAAACTGCCCACAATAAGTGCATATAGTACAACATTTGGATTGGTTTAACATATAAAAATCTAACCACCAATAGTAGTCAAACCTCAACCAGATGCACTTGTTTTCTTATTTTGGTTTACTAATTATCTGGTGAAATTTTATACATTTTTCTTGGGTTCCCACTTTGTTGCAGGTGATTACCAGTCATCCTAAAGTTTTGTGAGCAAGAGTGACATTCAACGAAGGAATTTGCAAAAAGAAAAGCACATAAGAATTTTTAGATCCAGATTGTCAAAGGGTTTAAGACTATACAGTCCCAAGTCAAGACTGTACGAATCAAGTCTAGATCATATGAATCGGGTCTAGACTATAGAATAGTTGTATGGTATGGCCCTTGATCAGTTTTTAGCTTCAAAACTTGCACCAAAGAACTTTTAGTTTCAGATTTACATGTTTCATCATTCTGCACATCTAGATCCTCCATGTTCTTCCCTGTATAACTAATTTTCTCCCTCTTCTTGCTTATTTGAGTTGTTTCTTATCATTTATTAATCATTACAAGTTTGAAAGCATTATTCTAATTATGAATGTTTAATGTTGGAAGTTAATTGATCATAATAGTTATCTGTGAAAAAGCCTTACATCCTTCTTCTTTTTTGTGTATGTCCATAACATATAGAATTTAAGTAAGGTATAAACAATAAGAAACATAAAGTTGATATCATGCGATGAATTTCAAATAGAAGTATTAAAGGCACTTCTAATAGTGTATCATTATTACACCCATGAGAATTCTATAATGGTAGCAGGGGTGAAGTGTAATGTAGTGAATTTGTTCAGTTTTATATTCACAATTAAATTTGATGTCCATTTAACTGTTACTTAAAAATTTCTAATTATACTTGGAGAAATCAATTAAAATTTGAGATATATTTGACATATGGTGGAATTCAGAGCCTTTTTTGTTCTTAAGAATATTGTTTTGACATTGACATAATGATGTAGTTAGATAGATGTCAATTATCACTAGATAGTTTGGTTCATAAGAAAATTGATTTTTTGATATAAAAAATCGGAGATCAAAACCACGAGAGTGATATCTATAAATATATTTTAGATAGATTTATTTAAGATATCTATATTAATTCTCTATTTGTGGTATATTTAAAAACTAGTTTTAAAAGTTTACAAGGAAAAGAAAATATCAAATTATACCCGAAAAATAATTATTCCACTAATTATGCCGAAGGTGTCCCCCCTATGAGAAAGGCACTTCTGGATGTTTCTGCAACTGTGTTGAATTTGACGTCTTTTTTATGGTTTTTATTCGTGATTAAATTTGACATCCTTTTTTTACGGTTTCAACAAGCATTTTGACGTTTTAGTTTTTTTTTGGATCTTTTTAACAATTTTTTTGTTTTTTAGAAAAACCATAACCTAGTTGTTTGCGATATGGGATCAGGGAAAGGTAAATCAAACTCAAAGTCACATCGAGGAAGTTAATTTTTATGAGCATTCGATTGGATTCAGTCGAATGAAATTAAAAAACGAGAAACGTCATACCCTAGATGAACCTTGCACCGTTTTTTCCATGTAATCAGACAAAAAACACAAATGCAAATGAGCTTTATTGTTTTATAACTTATGAAGAGCCAATTTTTGTTTAATACCATTGAAGGTTTTAATGGTTTTGAACGGCTTCAATGTGATGATCGATGGCACTCCAAATCAAAGCACGGTCGTGGTTTAAATCCATCAGTTTAGAGTATTGATTCAATGAGAATTTGTGAATTATTGCGGAAGCCCTAAATTTTTGTGAACAATAATGTGCTCCCCCAAAAAATATCTTAAACATTGTTGCAGCATATCCATAAAATGCGGTCAATTCCTTTGGCGCAAAAAAATCTTATCTTATTATTATTTGGTTGTGTTTAGGCATAACAAGTGGGCCCTATAGCGTGTTGGAAATCATTGACGCCTCGAAATAAGAAACCAAATTCCATAATGATAAAATTCTTCAATAATATATCAACTTACTTTATATGTTACTTAAATGTGACTTTTATTCTTAAACTGAAAATTAAAATAATAAATAATAAAAATATAGTACAATATTGAAACTAGCATGACCCTTTAATTATATTGTATCAAAATATGTTACAATATCTTAAATTGCAAGTATTATGTCAATGATAGAAGCAATCAATCAAAATTTTCATATACCAAATTTATGGAGGTAAAATTTAACTTGTAAATTAAGTGATATACTTTTTATGAATTCATTTTGATTTAAGGGGGTTTAATAGGAATATCTTATTTGCTATAAATCACACAACAATTATGACAAATGTATAGTGTAGAGTTGGTCTAGACAACAAGGTAAACAAGATCCTAAAAAAAAGGAACATGTAGAGAATCTTTGTTAGAATTGTGACAACACAAGAAAAAATTGATTTTTCAATCATGTTGTTAATTTCAGCATTACAAAAATTCCGCTAGATTTTCAAATTTCTACACAAATATCTAATAACCACTCACTTTCAAAACCCTAATAATACAATAACACCTAACAAAAACATAGAAAAAATGAGGAATGTCGATTCAAGTATGTGCATTATCGCTCCATTATGATCAAGCCTGGATATGATGTACAATATTTGAAACCAACATACTAAATATTATTTAACGTTAAACAAGTATTCCAATGTGAATGCAAATGCCCAACCCTCATCACTTTTAATATTATAATGAATTATTTCAATGCAAAATATTATAAATATTAAATGCTCTTCAAATTTTTATTTAATGTTTAAATGTGTGCTCTAAATTCTTGTAATCTATTTTGGCATGAGAATGCTCTTCTATTTTTCACTTCCTTCATGTTCTAAATGCATTAATACACCTATAGAATTATATATTTCTTGAATTCAAATCACGACCCTATTGGCATATAATTAATTGACATATCATAGATGAATAAAATGGACAAAAATATAGACAATATGACATGGATGCACCTATAAAAAACCATAGAAAACATGGCCCTATAATTGTACAAAAATGGCTATCAGGACCCCATAACTATACAAATATAATTATAGGGGACCTATAATTATCGTTACAAATGGTTATCGAAAAAAAATATAATACATAGATAAGAAAGGATCGTAGAGAGAGAGAGAGAGGAGGAGGAGGAGGAGGAGGAGGAGGATGAGAGGGATTATGCACAAAGTAAAGACCAAAAAAAAGAAAGTGCACCAATATGAGCCCAATCTAGACCATAATAAAAAGAATCACGTATACAAGGTAGAATATAATAAACGTTTACAACTAAAAAATATCCCCTTAGTGAAATTAGGTGTCTACATGATACTTCACTTTGATGTGTGTGCACATACATATTAAAATGAAATAGACTTCAATATAGAGAAATATATAACATGACACCTATATTTGGTGGAAACTTGAAATACTACACAAAAATCAATGCTAGAATGGTAATAGTGCTCTATATTAATATAAAAAGAAAGGCATACCACCTTATTCCTCCTGATCTGAAAACGTGTGTTGTATTTTTTTTCACTTTTAAAAGTTTCCAAAGATCGTGATTTTCTTAACCAATTTTAAGTATTCTAAACTCCACAAATTGATTAAATTCTGATTATTATGCATCCATAGAAGTACGGAAAACTTGTGTAGCAAATAAATAATCAGAAAACTGAAAAACATTCAGATAACAAACAAGATTGTTTACGGGGTTCGAAAATTCCTACATCCCCGGGTTTAGATTAAACTGATCCATTAATAATATTGAAATGTAAGTACAATAACTCTTACAAACCAACCAATAATGAATCAAAACCTGCAAATGATATGATCAATGTCCCAAGAAGTCTGAAAAATAGTAGAAACTATCCCAAGAACGATCTGTGGCTCCTACAGTGTTTTCACAATGTGATCTCCCTACAATTGTGTTAGAAAAACACCTAAAAATGGAGATTTAAAAACATTATATGAAAAAAAATCATATATCTGAAATCATCTTTGAATTATGAACACTTTTCATGTTTACACCAAGTCACATTTCGGACCAGAAGTGCATTGAAATTCGTGTTTTCCAACTAGTTGTCTTGTAGATCCCTGTTAAAAACTGCATTCAAAGCTTCCAAAAATAGGTTAAAACTCAACAAAAAATATCAAATCTTACATCATTGGAATCATCTCAAAATTTCCTTCATTTCATATTTTTACTCTGAGTTCTCATTCTGAGTGTAAGGCCTTCAAAAATGGTGTTCTCAGAAAACTGCCTCCTTATCCTCCCTTGACACAGACCTGTACAAAGCCCTATGTATATAGTGCGAAGCGCCCCATTTCTATAATCCGTCCAAGCCTATAGGCGGCGAGTTGGTTGGCATGATGTGTTTTAGGGCGCTGAGAGGTCGGGGGATTCAAATCTTGCCTCCTACTATTTTTTCCACGGATTTACATATTTTAATGGGATAAAATCCTAATTCAGCGGCTAAGCATTTGATAAGGGATTAAATCCATAGTGGTGGATGCATTTTTTCTTTTTAGTGCGTATTAAAACCCAAATTTTGGGTGCGGCATTTTTAATGGGATAAAGTTCCATATTTGGTGGGTTTGATTAACAGCTTAGGCTTTAAAATAGCCTTTCCACGCATTGTGTGAAGTGGTCATGGGACCACATGGGCTTAACCACCCCACCTCTTTCTCCTCACATGGAAGCTTCCACTACAACCGCTTCACTCCTTCTTCCACGTGGAACATCCATGCATGGCTTAATGTTGGTAATTTCTAGATCAGTTAATTTATGGCTGTAATACTAATGTATAAACATTACCCTGCTATAGTCAGTTTGGCATGGATATGCATGGCATGTGGAAAGTGGATTTACCAAGATAATATAATTTCGACCCATACAATGTGGTGTAGAAATAATTAACTCGGTCCATTGCATGACTCAACTAAATAGCTCGATGTCATCCCTTGATAGAAAAATTGAGCAAATTCAACGAGTGGTGGAAAGCCACATGGTGGCTTGTGGACCCACCACGTTGGCGATAATACCATAGTCCACACGGCGGTCGTGACTCCCTTCCGTAATAAAAGTTGAGCCTCTTGTTCCCGTGCACCATTTCTACACTCGTCGAAGACCGGTGATCGAAAACCAACAAACAACTCCCTTTTGCCTGTTTCGCCACGTGTCGTAGTAGTCAATTGGTCCAAGCTATCGAGATGACCAGTCTGACACAGAGTATGACTTTCCCGATGTCTAGGGAACATTTGACACTTACATATCTAGAGCTCCCTGATCACTCCTCGTTACTAAGAAGGCGTTTTGTCCACAAGTCGTTGTGTATCAAGCTCTCGAGATGATGCTATCTGCTTCAGGGATGGTTTTGGGAAGTTTAGGGACACATACAAGACATCTAAAATAACATTATCCCTTGATCATAAATGCAGACTAGTTGATTAGTTAAGTTACATATACCGATCTTGATAATCTCATTGTTGTTTGGGAAGGCATAGAGTTCAACTAAAATTTCTACTACAACCCGAGTCAATTTTTCTCAAAATTGATTTCGAAAAGGTGTATGATCGGATTGAATGGCCATTTTTTCTTTTTATGGTCCAAGCCCTTAGATTTGGACCCATTCTTTTATCAGAATGCTAGTGTTAAAAAATTACTTTGTTGATACGCCTCCTCTTTCCTCACTATTACAATGGCCGTAAATCTCAAACTATCAGTATACAAGACATCTAAACTGCTATCAATGGAAAGGGTAGTGCTTCTCATTCCTTCTCTTTTCATTCTTGCAGTTGTTGCAACTTGGATAGTCTTCTTACAGAACAGGTTGAGCGGGGATACATTTGGGGAATATTCCTCACCCGATCATAGCTATAGTCAGCAACTGAATCAACATGGGAATATTCACAAAACGAATATTTCTCTCAACATAAATAATAAGTCAAGAATGAGATAACACCCATCTATAACGAAAATTTCTAGTGTTTAGACTGACATTTATGTCATTATACTGATTACTAGTTCCAGTGTCCAATTTAGATATGCTACTTTTGCCTATCCCTAGCATAGATGTTTTTGGCAATGGAACTACCAACTAATATGACTAACAACTTACCTTGAGTGATGGATCAAACTATCACTCAAATATTCAAGTTCAGCTGGGGATCCCCTTTGCATTTTGATAGCTGATACTATCCACTTTATGAACAAATCCTTTTCAATTGATTGTGAATCCCTAGAAATATACGCTTTAGAAATTTTTGGTCTGCCTACTATCAACAATCTCTACTTTTAATTGCAAGTATCCAAGTTTGTACCAAAATTTTGGCTGCCACCCAAGTTTACTTGGGTGTTTCCATATTGGTTCCCCTTACCTAGAATCCTCCGTATCAAGCTGGCTAAGATTTTAGTTAGGATTAGCATTGTTGGTTTTACAATCATTGTTCTTTTTAACAACCTATGGATTCCAATCGGGTTGCTTTGGATGTTTGTACCCTCCCACACAAACCAGTGTAACATCTGACCATTCCTATTACGATGTTTACAGACAATTTAACTTCCTTATCTTTAGGAGTGTTACCCATGGTTACCATTTATAAAGCCCCGTTCATCGTTGCAACCTTTCCTTCTGTGAAAATCGTGCTTATGTAGAGTTGAACATTGTCTTCATATTCTCCTTATGGTAAATGTTAATGTTTCGAAAAACATTGTCGGGTACATACTGTTGATCATCGCTAGTAGTACCTGATCAAAATAATAACAGTAATGACCCTTATGATTGTGAAGAGCGATCTGGAGATTGTATTTTGAATCAGTTAAGTTCTTGCTATCGCTGGATTAGGGATCAACTTCCATCACTAGGATCTCATTAAAACAATCCTTTCAACATTTGGTGGTCTCCTATTTTCACCAATGATCGATGTCCTTGTTGGATGCAAGTTCCAGGTATCTTGTTGATCCATGCTTGCTCATAGAGGCATCAATTCCATCTGGGGACTTTGTCTCCTAGAGAAATTTTCTTATGTTGAAGGACCCGACATAATTTCAAAAATTTAATTTTGATCAATTCTAATACTTCAGCCTCTGTTGCTCAACATTTAGGCAAGTTGACTCTATCCCCAAAGCGTTATGCTTCAAAAATAAACTTGGTTTGTAACCTCCTTTATGCCTATGGTTGGCTGGCGGCTAGCGTGGAACATTGGATATGTCCCTTCTTAAATCAACTTGTAATTTCCTGTCTAGCGTGATTTACAGTGGATTACTATATCCTTTATCTCTAGCCATTATGGTAGATTAATACTCGATTGGTAGTGGTTGAAGCACCTTCGTTCTCCACTTGGCTTGGTAAAGGCTCAACAAGCATGGAACCCCCATGGTTGAACCCAATCTTAATTCTGCTTCTTTGACTCCCAGTCACTGTATTCTGAATAACGGCCAGTCTTCCATTGGGACGAGCTTGAGTCAAGTCACAGTTGGCCTCCCCAGATCAAGTAAATGCACTTGTTGTGGTCTTGACCTCAGAAAGTCTTTGAAGAGCCATGATCCACGGGCCCAATTTACTTAAGGCATTGTATGATACAATCTCTCTTCCTGGACTAAGCTAATTTTGTTTTCGCGTTGGAAAGCAGACCCTCTGTAGGGCGGAGTCTCTGCCGTTAATCTTCCTACTCAACTTGGACCTACATATGGATTTTTCTTCGAGACTATTACACTTCGTGCCCATCCAGATCTAGTGTGCAGTAGATCGAAACCAAAGCGCTTCATTTTCAACAATATAAGCTTACTTTGGAGCTAATCTATTAGATAGGAAAAATTAGATTTCATCTCTCGATGCTGACTATGTAGATCTAGGCCCAGGCGTAGTAAAGTGGCACTGGAATTTGTGCACTTGTAACAACTTTTGGATCCATTGGGGGAGCGCTCCTTGCACGTGAAGTTCAGAGAAAATTTCTACAGAGGATGCGCCGTGCCCCATGGGTTTGCCCCTGTGCCGCATTACATGAAGCCTGCTCGCTAACCAACATTGTCTCCTCCTCATGTGCCATCCTACTCTATCTGACTTCGGGTAGATCGTGGTTTTTAGTTGTCTGCCAGATGCCTCCGGGAAAGATTGCGAGCGCAAACTCCTGTAACTGGAACTCTCCTCCATAGGGAACCAACTAGTTCGGTAGGTGTGTTTCCACCACTTTGGTTGGGTGCTATCATAGGGTGTTCATACCGAATATAAAAATGTCAAATCAAGCCTGCGTTGGGTGATTGATCCTATGTCTGAGGATCTGACATGTGGGGGGTTTCATCCCTCCAAAGCCTTTGATAAGCTCCTCCAACCTCCTAATGTTGTTTAACTACGTTGCCATGTGTGCAGTAATCAATGCATGACTATAGATTTTGTGTTTCTCCTTTTTGGCGTGTGTTTCGTGCATTCAAATCGCACTATTTGATTGTGGATCATGATTGCTACCAGTCAGACCTCGCTATTGTAACTCTTTTGCATATTAGATATAAAGGCATCTATTCCAGATAGTAAAAAATGTAGTTTTTCTATATATTTCCTCTTTGCAAGAGAATTCTCACAGGCGTACAATTTTGTATCTCTTGTCAATATTACATTTATGGCAATTTCAACAATTTATGCTTTACAGTCATCATTAGCTTGCATGGAAAATTGTGGCATGAAAGTTACAAGTTGATTTCTACAACAATAAATTGTTCGAATTGTTTTTGTGGGAAATAAATAAATCTTAGTACCCTGTTGTGCGTGGATTCAATTTCACATTCTATTCCAGATCTGCCTTTTATGACCCTGGATTGTCTACATGGGTAGACAGGCACATAAAATATAGTTTCTATTGGGGTGTTTTAAATGTGAACTGCTGGCCCTAGAAAAAAAAAAAAATATGTTTGGGTACATTATTATGTATTTAAAAATCTACAATAAATAAATGTTCCTGTAATTCACATGCATATCTAAAAATAATTCCTTTCATTATCAATCTCCTAAATAAATTGGGCAATGGATGTCTCTATATTATATAGACCCACTTTTACAAATTTCTACTGGCTTCCTCTTCAATCTACAAAGTAAAAATATTGGGTGTGGGAATTCGGGAGGGCAACCAATAGCAATTTAAGAGGCAGGATGTGGATAGAAGCTTATTTTGTATTTATTATAAAAGTGCCCACATCATAAATTTTTTACACTTTCTCTTGACTATGTACTATAGGTTTATAGTTTACCTGCTAAATCTAAAGCCCACTTCTTGGAGCTAGAGCATCAACACGACTGCTATATTACCAATTGAAACATACAAAATGAAATATGGTTTCCCCTTACGTGTCAAGTTTCTTCTTGAGGAAGTCCAAATTTATCCTTGTCAGTATGTTGGTCGAAAGGATGCGTGTGCCCTCTCCTCTAGGTGTTATGTTTCTCTTTCTCGAGTGATAGACCTTCATCTGTTGTTTATGTATTTATTCTTCTCTGTGATTGAGTTGCAAGTTATTATGTTGATCAAACTAGTATTTTCGATATCATGGAAGTAAGTTTACGATAACTATGAAGCTCCTCCCTAGCACCCAAGTTTGTCTTTTGACGTTTTTTTTAACTCCTTTGTAAGTCCCTTTGATAACCTTTTGGCATCGAGAAAGAAAGGTTGAAGGATTAGTGTGATCAATGCTTGGGCTAGCTAGCTTAGAGTTTCGGTATTAAACCTTTTAGAATGAAAAGGTTTGTGTGCAATGTGTTTTCCGTCTCGAGTGTTTAGACTCTTTTATTATCTTTCATCTTGTTCTAGGATTTTAAGGCCATCCTCAAAAAGTACCTTGACCATCCCTATCAACTTGAACCATAACTAGCTTTTCGGATCAACTAAGCTCGAGGTTTCATTGTGTGAATCTAGTACCTCATTGACACTAGAATAGTTTTGGTCTAATCCCCCTCTCAGAATAATTGTTGATGGCGCTCTTCTATTTTTTTTCTAACTTGCATTATTTCTCCTTTGTAGTGTTAACGCTATTAATTAATATTGGTCAGTTTTTATGCACGTAATTACCTTAATATTTTGTGATGGAAATTTCCTTAATCCTCGGGAAAAAATCATCTTTCATTTGATAGTCTTATGGATTCATAGCAGAAGCTTTTGTATTGATAATGTCGCTTAGAAATTATGTTTGTATCTATGTATGACGGTTGACTGTGTTACCAAGGGTTGCCTTAAAATATGGTTGTTTTGGGAAATAGGTAATTTATTTTAAATTAACCAAACACTAGAATTGTTGTGGAGGTTGGAAAATCTTTAGTGTTATAAAATTTGTTTATGACATTATTGTATACTCTTGTTTGATGGAACTCCCTTCTTCTCTCGTGTGTTTGCTACTAGCCTGTAAGACTTGGACCCTTCTTGGATGATTGGAAAATCTCTTGGAGTTAATGGTCAAAACTAGTATACTTGCCTTCGCTTCGAAACTTATGTTGTGTATTCACTCTAATTGATTTCCGGTTTGAAACTCAATTATACATGGCTTTTTGTGTTAATTTATGAAACCCGTGGTTCCCCTTTTTTGGGCCGATCAACTCTTGTTCTTTTAGAGATATATTGTTTTAGTCTATGCGTTTGGTACCTTTGATAAAATTTCTAGATGGTTGGTTTATATATCGAATCTCAATCTTGTAATAATTGTTTAATTACTTACTTGATGGGAATTATGTTCTTCGCTAGATTGTTTATTTTTTTCTCCTTATGGGGCCAAGGGCCATTCTCATACGATTGTTATACTTTCATTTCTTTTGCTCCTAACTGAAGTACAAGGTCTTCTCCTTCTTTTATTGGCATGATGGATACTTTATTATAACTTGAAGTGTTGATAGTGTTTAGAGGTTTAACCCAAATTCTTGTAATAAAGTGCTTCCTTTTCATGATATTGATAGATAACAGTTATGGTGGGTTTTGTGTAGCCTTATCTTGCTCAGTTCTCGTGAACTGATTCTTGTGGAGAAAATTTGCTATGCAGATGGATTTTGCGTGTAGATGAGGGATACATTTGTAGACTTTTGTACATCAACCTCAGTTGAGAAGTTCCTTTGCATCGAAACCTTTTTATGTTGTTCAACTCTTGTTAACATCTAGGGGAAAGTTTAAAAGAGGATTAATGTCTTAGTATAAAGTATTGTTGACTTTGTCATCTAAACTTTGGAAACCTTGTATTGTTTGACCATCATTGGAAATTATAAGAAAATTTGGTTACCACTTGTTGAGTGACTTTGTTGGAGTATCAGTATTTTAAGAATTGATGTAATCTTGTTTTCGTGTCTTGTAAATGAGTGTTGCTAAAACCTTATCCTTGACGAATAAATTGTTGAGTTAAACCTTGATATGACTTAGTGACATATAGTGTCATAAGTAAACTAACATGGGATCGTTTAATACTTCTGGAAGCTAAACAAAATTAATAATTTTGTATTCAAATAAAGTAAACGTAGGGGTCACCAACTTGAGAGCAAGATAATTCTTTAAGTGATTAACAATGGCAGGACTATCCATTGTGAAGTAAAACTTTATATCATGATATCCCTAGCTACACTAGCGAACATTATCCTTTTTTATGGTGAATTCTTAGAATGATCCTAAGGTGAAACAAATTGTTAGTTGATATAAGATAATACGATTTAATGAGTAGGAGGAATCGGTTTCGAAACCACGCAATCTGTCTCTCAACCTTTTGAAAGGTAAATTGTTTTCTTTTGTAAAAATCATCCAGTAAAGCCTAAGTAAAGTATTTAATAATTTTCGTTAAATCCTCAAGCTTCAATAAAAACTGGGTTAATAACTAATGAGGTCATAAAGATGAATTCAACTCAACCTTCTTCCTCTAACCTGTTTTTTTTTCAAGGTGCTTGGTAATCTTTCTCTTGAGTATGTTGAAAGTGAATCCATATTGCAATAAGGTTATGAGCGAGTTTTGGTAGCATGAGTGAGGATAGATAGCCTTGTGGAATTAAATTACCTCCTTTATTAAATAATTGAATTAAACAAATAAATGTCATAATAGAGAAGATTTAAAGTTAATTACTCAGTGAAAAAGGAATAAACTTAGCTTGGTAAGATAAATTGTATGAATCATATCTTGAGTCTCCTTGAAAACGTAAGCTAAGAATTGCAAGATGTCTTATTAAAATAAATAACCCTCACGAATATCTCATTGTGGTTGGCCCTAACTGTAAGTGTGTTCTATGGTTGGACTTCTATGTTGTCATGTCAAAAAGAAAAAGTGTATTATCCTTTTGGGTGTGAACGTTTCCGTGATGACCTTGTGGTCATCCCCGTAACAAGCGGTTCCTAGATTTGGTTGTAACTTTGTGACGACATGTTGTGTCGTGTTATGTGTGGAAGCAAGTCAAAAAAATTTTTATCCTATCTTTTACTGTGTTGTCCGTGTGTGAGATTTTGGGTCGTTACACTTGGTATCAGATTATAAGTTCATGCTCTCGAACCTATGGGCCGGATTGGTGTTGTATGGTGATGTTACATGATGGTGATGGTGTTACATGATATTGTTTCATGGAGATGATGGTATTGCATGATGATGATTTATATTGGAAGAGTAATGTGCTTTAAGCGTGGTGTGATCCATGTCGTAATTGTGATATTGTGAACGCACATGATGTGTATGTCACCTTGTGCGTGTTTGTGATCATGTTGATATGTTGGGGATGGGAGTATTCTCTCTCCTTCTCGTGGATTCTATGAAGAGTTCACGTGTGAATTACTGTTTGTGATGTGTGAAAAGAATTATAATGTGGAT
This sequence comes from Taxus chinensis, assembly GCA_019776745.2. Lineage (NCBI taxonomy): Eukaryota > Viridiplantae > Streptophyta > Pinopsida > Cupressales > Taxaceae > Taxus > Taxus chinensis. Next base: position 329,460,178 of record CM034146.1, read on the forward strand.
GACGTAGTGTTTGAGCATTGTGGCATATTATGGTATGTAGGTGTATCAATGTGTTGTATGTCTAGATTGATGTTAAAAGAAATAAGTTATATCATGATGTTTTATCATGTTTTGATGAGATGTGTGTACCACCTTGTTATGTAGCAATGGATGTTATATTTTGATGTATTATGTTCATCATATGTATGATGTGTGTAATATGTAATGCTTCATGTTGTGATTTAGGGTCATACGGTGAGTGTATGAACCCCAGAGTATAGTGGTTGCATTTTGGGTGCAGAATGTGGTAAAGTGATGTGTTACACTCAGTGAATGTATGATTATGGGCAGTGCCTATTGTTTTGAGGGAAACACAAATGCATTTTTTTTGTCAAATTCATGTTGACAAAAGTGGTTCCATAAGACAAGAGGAAATTGTTACAACATATGCTACACTTCTTTTGTCTTGACGTCATAGTCCTATTGGAAAAATAAATTTTCACAAGGGAAAATTAGTGGTTTTTAGGCCAACGCTCTAGGACTATGTCTCTCTACTTAGGAATGGGGTAGCTCATTTTATTGAAATTTTTTTTATATATACACTACTCTAACCATCATGGGTGGCCTTTCGACCGAGGATCACACAAGAATACTCCACTAAACCTGTATGCAAAAAGGAGGAGGAGGAAAGAGGTGTGTCCGTGTGCTAGCAACTCGTGTGTGTACCCCTGTGTGTGTGCCAGAGAGAGAGCCAGACAGTTATCGTAAGGGGAGATTAGTGAGAAGGGGGTTTTACTCAATAAATAATAAGCTTTTGACCTTATTTTGTAAGGACCAGCAACTTTTATTGATTCCAATGCGTTAACAATTTTGAGAAACACCATGGTTTAAGGCACTAACATGAGGATTGTGATCACTATGGATAAATGGCCAAGTTTGTTTTTGCATAATATTGCATAGGTAACTTCATGCTCACAGATTTGTAAAGTTGACCGCCTTGCCCAGAGGCTTGAAACATAAGCCACAAGGCATTTGGATATAAGAGTTGTACTTGCATGGTTCTATTGTAGTAAGAAAATGTGGAGCTAGGGTCAACCAAGAAAAAACCATGGACCTTGGTTGGACCTATGGATAAGCCGCTTCCAATTGTATAGCTTTACGCCCCAATCTAGTCTACTTCATCTACTAGCAGGTTGTTGAACCATTCATTAGTCCTATGTCACTTGGGTTAGGACTGTTTGACACTCTGTGTCTTGGGCCATAAGAAAAACCGGCCCTTTTCTTGATTAATGCAAAAGGGGAATTTTACAATGAAAAATTACAATGGACACTTAAGTGACTTGAGGATGAAAGAGCCATAAAGTACAATTTATAATAGAGGAATTAGAAAGTAGAGAGCGAACGAAGAGATACAAAATGTGTGAATGGTTGATGTTTCGGGATGATATGTTGAGCTCTGATTGTAATGTTGTAGTAGATGCAATCCATTGAACTACTGATCCTTTGACTCACTGTCAGATGGATACTGTGATGTGATCCTCCTAGCGATATGTCATTGATTCCCTTGTGGACACTATGTACCTCTAGCATTTGTTTGAGTCCTATGTGAAATAATCAACCGTAGAATTGAGGAAATGTCTGGTCGATCAGTAGTACCCTAAAAGGAGTGAGTATTTTGCCCATGATCAGTCGTACCACTAAAATCAAGAGTAAAATCCTTCTGTCCGACTGTGAACCCATTCTATACAATATTTAAGTAACACTTTTGACATGTAATACAATCTCGAAGTATATACTTGCATGCATTGTGAATCTGCACCTGTCTTGTGCAAAATGAGTAAAATGTTCTGTTCAGCAGGGTGATCTTGGTGCACCCTATCACAAGGAATAAAGCATGACGATCTACAAGACACAATGAAATTTTAAAAGAAATTAAACTAACTTTGATGTTAATCGAAAGAGACTGAATGGAGAGAGACAAGAATGAACTGCCAATGCTTCACAGAATTTTGAAAGTTAAAATTTCTACCAAATGTTGATGAGGCTACTTTGGGAATCGTGCTTTGATCAGACTAAATTTTAGGTAACCATAGAGGTGCTTCCCTTCCACCTAAGCCACAATTTAACTATCGATTATTGGTTGCGAAGCATGAACTTTTCCATGTCCATTACTGTTAGGAAATCTCATTGAGAAGTGATCACCACATTGTTACAGGTGAGGAGAATTTACATGCCTTGTTCTACGAAATACCTTTCATCCTGTGGTGATCGATTTCTATAGCATTAGAACATCATTGTTGCATTTTAAGACCCAATTTAAAAAATTAGTGGGCTTCGCCTTGGTCAGTTTAATCTGTTGGAATGGCTAGTAATAATGATAATAATGGAATAATAATAATAATGACATTATGATTGTATTATCGATCAACTGGAAATTGTATTTTGTTATTATTTTCTTTATGTCGAAAGTTATCAACATCATCCTTTGATACTTGTAAAACTATCCTTATTAAATTGGATGTATCTATCCAGCTGATCAAGCCTTAGGTTGCGCAAACGAGGAAGAGCATCTATTGTAGGTGGCGCCTTTAAAGGGTGGGGACTATGTTTTATTTATTATTTATGTTGAAGGACTCGCGATAATTACCTAAAACTACCTTTTTTATACCAGCCTTGTTGCTCCTGGCAAGCGGCCTATCTCCAAAGCGTGGGGCTCCAAAATTAAAATAAAATGAAATTTATGCTATGGTTAGATGGCGGATGCTATAGTGACATTTCTGTGTCACTTCTTAAATGAACTTGTACATTTCTATGTTTGGCGTGAGATCTCAGTGTGGAGACTGTATTTTACTTTCTTTTTGGTAGGGGTCTTGTGTTGGTAGTGGTTGAAGCATCCTTTTCTCCACTGGTTGGTGGTGGACAACTATATTGAGTTGGTGGTTGGCTCATTAATTTGCTGCCATGACTCCCAGTCGCTGTATTTTGAAAAACGGCCAGGCTTAGATGGACGAGCTTGAGTTAGGAAAGTCTCCTCTGTGACAAGTAAAGCCTTGAGACCCCTGACCTCTTGAGAAAGAATTTGAAGAATTTCGTGATCCAGCATAATGCCAAAGGCATTTACTCTGATGCAATGGGTCAGCGTGGACAAAAGCTAAGTGTGAGCTCGCGTTGGAGAGCAGAGAGTTGTAGGGCGGAGTCTCTGCTGTGGCTTTGTTCAGCTTGTCCAATGATCTCAAACTATTACACTTCGTGCCCATGATCTAGTGTGCAGTAGAAAAACCAAAGCGCTTCAACTCATTAAGATGAGCAAGGCCAAATCAATTAGAAGGCAAAAAAATTATTCCACTTCGATGGCTGAAGGAAGTGGTCAAGTTTGTAAATTCTTCCTAACTGGTTTGCAACCTCCTGCTCCCTTCCTGTCCTGCTCGCTTAAAGTTCAGAGAAAATACTTATAGTGGGGCGCAGTAATGGGTTTGATACGGTGGCTAGATGAAGCTGCAAGCTAAAGAAAATGGTTTTCACCTGTGTGTTGCTCCTGAGTTCGGGTGGACGTGTTTTTTTGTTGTTTCCAGATGCGTTTGGGGGAGAAAGGAGCGTTGTCTTCTTTTGCTGGCCGCGCACAGCTACCAGCTAGTGAGGTAGGCGTGTTTCCTCCACTTTCATTGGGTGCTGCGAGGTGTGTTCTTACCGGGGATCCACAGCAACAGCCTGCGACAGTCAATTAGCCAGGAATCAGGCATGTTGTAAGTATAGTTGCACTAGAAGCCTTTGTGCGGCACTTCCAGTTCAAGCAGGTTGTTGCAACTATGTTGTTATCTGTTCAGTATCAATGCATCCTCAGATTCAGGTTTCTCCTTCAAGATATTTTTATCAAAATCGACTATGTGACAGTGAGAGTGCTACCAGGAGACTATGATGCGAATTTATTTGCAAAGATTCATCTATTGAGACCTTACTTGGTTTAAGATGTACCGCCTCATGGAAGAGAATCTCATAGGCCTGGATGCTGTTTCAATATCAAAATATTCATGAAGCACATTTTGCTTTACATTTATGAGCTTGCTGGAAAACGTGGCAGACTATCTTGATCCAGCTCTTGTTGGTTTTTTTTTTTGTGGGAGATCCTCCTCTTCTTACCCTGCATGTGCATGGATGGATGCCGCACCTGTTCCAGTCTGTCTTTTTGACCTGGTTTCATGGGCAGAGAGGCCATAGAAATCCTTTCTGTGGGGGCGTTTTTCTTGCACTTCTGGCCCTTGGAAGGAGGGAAGTATGTTTGGGTGCTGTTCTTTTTCCCTTTGCTCAGTTTTGTTCCTGTTTCCTGCAACGAACCCTCTTCCTTTCATTATCTTCTCCTCTGTGACTTGGGCAATGGATGCCTCTTCTCCTCCCACGTTTCCAGCTTCCACTGGCTTCCTCTTCAGTCTGGCATGTTTTGTTGGGTGTGGGATTTCGGGAGGGCGTCCAAAGCAATGGAAGAGGCAGGAGGGCGAAGCTGAATCTGGAGAAAAAGGCAAGATATTTCTACTCTCTTCTACTGTTACTATATTTAAAATTATTGCAAAATCGAGCCACTTTTTCCTTGCATTGTTTTGTCAGTTGGATGTCATGATGGGAGGTTTCCCCTTTCTGCTTGTTTCTTCTTGTTTTAGCTTTTATCGTTGTCAGTATGTTGGTCGAAAGGATGCGTGTGCCCTCTCCTCTGGGTGTTATGTTTCTCTTGCTCGAGTGATAGACCTTCATCTGTTGTTTATGTATTTATTCTTCTCTGTGATTGAGTTGCAAGTTATTATGTTGATCAAACTAGTATTTTCGATATCATGGAAGTAAGTTTACGATAACTATGAAGCTCCTCCCTAGCACCCAAGTTTGTCTTTTGACGTTTTTTGTTAACTCCTTCGTAAGTCCCTTTGATAACCTTTTGGCATCGAGAAAGAAAGGTTGAAGGATTAGTGTGATCAATGCTTGGGCTAGCCAGCTTAGAGTTTTGGTATTAAAACTTTTAGAATGAAAAGGTTTGTGTGCAATGTGTTTTCCGTCTCACGTGTTTAGACTCTTATATTATCTTTCATCTTGTTCTAGGCTTTTAAGGCCATCCTCAAAAAGTACCTTGACCATCCCTATCAACTTGAACCATAACTAGCTTTTCGGATCAACTAAGCTCGAGGTTTCATTGTGCGAATCCAGTACCTCGTTGACACTAGAATAGTTTTGGTCTAATCCCCCTCTCAGAATTATTGTTGATGGCGCTCTTCTATTTTTTTCCTAACTTGCATTATTTCTCCTTTGTAGTGTTAACGCTATTAATTAATATTGGTCAGTTTTTATGCACGTAATTACCTTAATATTTTGTGATGGAAATTTCCTTAATCCTCGGGAAAAACTCATCTTTCATTTGATAGTCTTATGGATTCATAGCGGAAGGTTTTGTATTGATAATGTCGCTTAGAAATTATGTTTGTATCTATGTGTGACGGTTGACTGTGTTACCAAGGGTTGCCTTAAAATATGGTTGTTTTGGGAAATAGGTAATTTATTTTAAATTAACCAAACACTAGAATTGTTGTGGAGGTTTGCAAATCTTTAGTGTTATAAAAATTTGTTGATGACATTATTGTATACTCTTGTTTGATGGAACTCCCTTCTTCTCTCGCGTGTTTGCTACTAGCCTGTAAGACTTGGACCCTTCTTGGATGATTGGAAAATCTCTTGGAGTTAATGGTCAAAACTAGTATACTTGCCTTCGCTTCGAAACTTATGTTGTGTATTCACTCTAATTGATTTCCGGTTTGAAACTCAATTATACATGGCTTTTTGTGTTAATTTATGAAACCCGTGGTTCCCCTTTTTTGGGCCGATCAACTCTTGTTCTTTTAGAAATATATTATTTTAGCCTATGCGTTTGGTACCTTTGATAAATTTCTAGATGGTTGGTATATATATCAAATCTCAATCTTGTAATTATTGTTTAATTACTTACTTGATGGGAATTCTGTTTTTGCTAGATTGTTTATTTTTTTCTCCTTATAGGGCCAAGGGCCATTCTCATACAATTGTTATACTTTCGTTGCTTTTACTCCTAACTGAAGTACAGGGTCTTCTCCTTCTTTGATTGACATGATAGAGATTTTATTATAACTTGATGTGTTGATAGTGTTTAGAGGTTTGACCCAATTCTTGTAATAAAGTGCTTCCTTTTTGTGGTATTGTTAGATAATAGTTATGGTGGTTTTGTGTAGCCTTATCTTGCTCAGTTCTCGCGAACTGACTCTTGTGGAAAAATTTGTTGCAGATGGATTTTGCGAGTAGATGAGGGATAGACTTGTAGATTTTTACATCAACCTCAGTGAGAAGTTCTTTTGTATGAATCCTTTTTATATTGTTCAACTATTGATAACATCTAGTGGAAATTTTAGAAGAGGATCAATGTCTTAGTATTTTGTATCGTGGTTTTTGTCGTCTTAACCTTGGAACCTTGAATTGTCTGTCTATCTTGGAAACTATAAGAAAATTTGTTTACCGCTTGTTGGGAGACCTTAATGGATTATCGGTATTCTAAGAGTTGATGTAACCTTTTTTTCGTGTTCGTAAATGAGTATTGTTAAACTTTATCCCTACGATTAAATGTTGAGTTAAATCTTTCTAAGACTTAGTAATAGTGAGTTATAAGTAAAATAAAATGGGTTGTTTAATACTTATAGAAGTTAAAATAAAATTTTATATTGTACAAATAAATTAGTGTAGAGGTGACCAACTTGAGAGCATGTAATTCCATAAGTGATCAAAGATGAAACTATCCTTTGTTAAGTAACATTTTATAACTTGATATCCCTAGCTACACTAGTGAACACTATCCCTTTTATGGTGAAATTCTTAAACGAACTTAAGGGAAAATCTATGGTTAGTTCTGGAAGATAATAAGATTTAATAAGCAGGAGAAAACAATTTAGAAACCACGCAATCTATCTCTCAGCCATTGGAAGGTAAATTGTTTTATTTTTTTTTATATAAAACTCATTTAGTAAAGCCTAAGTAAAACTCTTTAATAATTCTGGTTAAGTTTTCAAGTCTTCAATTATATCTTGGTAATAGCTAATGAGGTCTTGAAGATGATTTTCAACTCAACCTTCTTCCTCTAACCTTTTTCCAAGGTGCCTTGTCTTTCTTCTTAAGTATGTTGAAAGCGAACCCATGTTGTCATATGGGCATGAACAAGTTCTAGTAGCGTAAGTGTAAATAGATGGCCTTGTGGAATTAAATTACCCCCTTTCTCTAAATAAACGAATTAAGCAAATAAATGTCATAATAGAGAAGATTTAAAGATGATTACTCAGTGTAAAAAGAATAAACTTAGCTTGGTAAGATAAATTGTATGAATCATATCTTGAGTCTCCTTGAAAACGTAAGCTAAGAATTGCAAGATGTCTTTTTAAAAATAAATAACCCTCAAGAATATCTCATTGTGGTTGGCCCTATTTGTTAGAGTGTTCTGTCGTTGGACTTCTATGTTGTCTTGTAAAAAAAAAAAAAAAAGTGTATTATCCTTTTGGGTGTGAACGTTTCCGTGCTGACCTTGTGGTCATCCCCGTAACAAGTGGTTCCTAGAGTTGGTTGTAACTTTGTGACGACATGTTGTGTCGTGTTATGTGTCAAAGCAAGTAAAAAAAAAATTATCCTGTCTTTTACTGTGTTGTCCGTGTGTGATATTTTGGGTCATTACACCATTCTCAGAACTCTGTCTACGAGAATGATTCCCCTGTTTAGGAGAGGTAACATTCTTGCCATTTCTCACCTTTCCTTGGTGAGATTGGTCTTTAGCACTTGCCTTATCATTCACAAAAGGCATTAACTTCTTAATCAAAATTTTCCTCTTCCAACAATATGTAACAAAATGATTAGTACCTTCACAAAATGTGCAAGGGAAAACATATTTTTGCCTACCAAAGCTATATTGTTCCAACTGAAAGAGTGTATTAGAATTTTTAGGATTTGATTTTCCCTTAGTGCTATTTTTAGTGTAAGTGGAAGGAGGTGGAATATGATTACCTCTTTTACTTGTTTTCATACACCTTTCATTGTTCCTACTAATGGCGGAATCCTACAATTCTAGTGGCATAGATCCTTGGCTGTTGGAAGCTTGTCTTCCTTTAGCTGCTTTGGAACTTTCTCCAATTTCCATTTTCCCACTAGAATAACCCAAACCTACAAACCGAGGCCGATCCTCTACCTGTATTGGGTTAGCATCACCTTGTCCATTTTTGCCAAGGCCCTTTCCGTTAAATCCCATCTTAACCATTAGCTTAGAACCAATTCCCTTAGTTTTTCAAACTAACCTAAAGGAATATCTGAAACTGAATGAGAGGAAGAATTAAAATGTGAACAACTTATAGTGCATTCTTCTGTCATAGTACCTGCATTCTTCTTTGGAAGGCATTTCCTTCTTATGTTCACCTTGTTGCAGCTTTTCCAAGAGGGCATCCTTGGTCTGTATTTCTTCTTGCAACTCTTTAACAAAGCCCATCAACTTCTTTCTCTCTTCAAGCATCTTGTTAACATACTCCTCTTTCTTGGTTATAGAGGATTGTGGTTCAAATTTTAACCGCACTATTTCCTCTTCCAAGGAATAAAATTTATCTCTCAAGAAAGAGTTTTCTTCTTGGAGTTGGCAGTTTACGGCTTCAAGCTCATCCAGTTGCTCCTGTTTGGATGACTTGTCCATGATTCTCGGTTCCTACAAACACAACCTGTACTTCCAAAACTACACATTGCAAAAAGAAGATTAACAAGCCCCAAAATGTCTGCACATTGAAGACTAAAATCAGTATTGAAACTGAAGACAAATTTCCAAACACAAGTAGAAGCTAATCTGGCAATCCAACTGCTCTGATACCAAACTTGATCTGAAAACGTGTGTTGTATTTTTTTTCACTTTTAAAAGTTTCCAAAGATCGTGATTTTCTTAACCAGTTTTAAGTATTCTTGACTCCAAAAATTGATTAAATTTTGATTATTATGCATCCATAGAAGTGTGGAAAACTTGTGTAGCAAATAAATAATCAGAAAACTGAAAACATTCAGATAAAAAACAAGATTGTTTATGGGGTTCGGAAATTCCTACGTCCTCGGGTTCAGATTGAACCGATCCATTAATAATATTGAAATGTAAGTACAATAACTCTTACAAACAACCAATAATGAATCACAACCTGCAAATGAGCTGATCAATGTCCCAAGAACTCTAAAAAATAGTAGAAACTATCCCAAGAACGATCCGTGGCTCCTACAGTGTTTTCACAATGTGATCTCCCTGCAACTGTGTTAGAAAAACACCTATAAATAGATATTTAAAAATATTCTATGAAAAAAAATCATATATCTGAGATCATCTCTAAATTTTGAACACTTTTCATGTTTACACCAAGTCACAATTCGGACTAGAAGTGCATTGAAATTCGTGTTTTCCAACTAGCTGTCTTGTAGATCCCTGTCAAAAACTACATTCAAAGCTTCCAAAAATAGGTTAAAACTCAACAAAAAAAATCAAATCTTACATCGTTGGAATCGTCTCAGAATTTTCTTCATTTCATGTTTTTACTCCAAGTTCTCATTCTGAGTGTAAGGCCTTCAAAAATGGCGTTTTCTAAAAACTGCCTCCTTCCTCCCTTCACACAGAGTACAAAGCTCTATTTATATAGGCGAGCTTGTTTCTATCCCATTCGAGATAGGCAGCGGGTTGGTTGGCGTGATGTGTTTGGGAGCTGAGAGGTCGGGTGTTCAAATCCCGCCTCCTACCATTTTGCCACAGATTTGCATTTTAAATGGGATTAAATCCCAAAAGAGGCGCATGTAATCCCACATTAGGTGTCCCCTTTATTTTTGCTAAGGTTTTAATTGAACCTTAGCCACCCCTACACCGCTTCACCTCCTTCCACATGGTAGCTTCCACCGCTTATCCACTACATGGATTCTTGGCATGTGGGTAATTTCTAACCATTAATACATGGCTGTTATAATAAAACCCACCCCGCTTAGTCATGTGGCATGGAAATTGATTTGTAAGTGGACTTACCAAGATAATAAAATTTCGACCCATATAATGTGGTATAGAAATAATTAACTCGTTCCATAGCATGTAATCCACTTGTCGTCTCCCGATAGGAAAATCGAGTGAATTCGACAAGTGGTGGCAAGCCACGTGTCACAGTGCGATTGGTCCAATATTGACCAGTTGACCAGAGTTGACTTTCCCGATGTCTAAACTTTGACCGAACATATCTAGAGCTCCCGATGTCTGTTTGTCACGTTCTTATAGTCGTTGGAAAGATCTCAAGATGATCTTCTGCACAAGCATGATTTTAGGAAGTTTAGGGAACATTTGACACTAAAATTGATCCCCTGATCACCTCCCAAGAGAGTTATAAATATATAATCAAACTATTATCTATGATTACATGTGTCATGGGATATAGATATATGTGTCTCTTAAACATGTGCATGTTGATAAGTGTCTGTAAATGTACGGAGGTTTTCATGTATACATGTTTAGTTCAGATGTCATGATATAAGATTTGCAACTCTATATGTACAAATTTGTAACAAATTTAAATGTACACATAGAACAAATCAATGTAATGTTTCATCTATATTCCTACACTATCACTATCAATCCCACCCTTTATCGACTATACAATAAAGGTTTGTTCAACAAAAGAAAAACTAAACAACCGATGTAACACTAACACAATTTATCTGAAATAATTACAAACCTCATTAACTATAAATGTAATTAACTATCCAAAATGATATCAAATGTATTCGTGTTTAGTGTGAAAAAAATTGGCCACAAAAGGCTACCACTCATGATATAAAATCTGCATATGTACAGAAGTCTTCATGTAACATGTTTAGTTCAAATAAAATAGTTAGCAAAACACTACCACTCATGAAATGAGATTTGCAAATGTATATGTACAAATTTGTAAGAAGTTTGAAATGTAGAGGGAACCTTTAAATGAAGCGGTTCATCTATATTTCTACACAACCAAAAAAAATCACACCCCTTATCAACATCAACTACAAAAGTAATAACTATCCCTCTAAATAAAAATATATATACCATTCAACGTTCACATTACATTATAGACATGCGATTGCAGGAATAAAAAAAAGTTGTGAGAGAAATGAGATCACTAGCTCTCCATCATGCGAGGGTGTCCTGGGGTAATGGTAATCTTGCATCACCAAAAAATATCAGTCAGCGACCTTTGTTTTCTTGGTGCTTTGGCATTCATGGAGATGGATTTTGGATTTTAAAACAAGAGATTCAAAATTTTCAATGAAGGGGAGGACTTATGCCTCTTGAAGTATCTTGAGTGAGCTCTAATGGCTGAGCATAATCAACTGCTTGTAATTATTTTTCTGATGCATTAATGAGGAATGCTATTTCATCTATATAGGACTGTTATGTTGTCCTATTCAACTGTTTTTGGTACTATTGTTCTTCTTTTGAGTGGCTTGGTTGTTTGAGTATTTATCTTGATGTATAATCAGTCGGTTTTAATGTTTTCTAAATGCCCTGGTTTGTATGTTTGTTTTCATGTTTTGTGGGTAGAAATGTGTGTATTACATGATGGATTAGGAGTAGGGTAGCTTCATCAAAAGAACTAGATGAAAAGTTAGAGCCACATATCCATTCCACTAGACCAAATCTTCCACCAAAAGTTATCTGGTGGATCCTTCATTAGACCTACCAACAACACTTGTCTTAATGTCTCAGAGATACTAACCAAAAGAGGTTTTGTTGCAGTATGTTTCTAGAAATAAAAATCATCATTTAATCATTGTATTTGCGGGATTAAAAAAAACCTCAAGTGATTTACATCATTTAGTAAAAAGTCCCAATTGAAGTTTGTGACCTTTTTGAAATTTGTTGAGATTATTTGAAGTCCCAATTGCGGATTGTGATCTTTTTGAAGAACAAGATCATTTGTATCATCCCTGGCATAGACTAGTCTAATCTAGATAAAGGAGAAGAAACCTATGAATACCACACATTCAACATTGCTGATACCATTCAGCGTAGTGAACAAAGATCCAGATATCCACCAACAAGAAGAGTTCACATCTATTGGGAAATTGATCGAGGAAAATTTACAGTACTCTGATGATAATACCTATGATACTCACTCAGCTGAAGAGTTATGATTTTCTCATCGATTTCCAAGCTCATTTTACTTTTATACAAAATAATGAAGGCCTATCAATGAAAAAATTCAATGATTGGGAATTTGGGTCTTCCAGGTAAATGACCTTGCTCTATAAGGGCAACCAAAAAAGAGAAATTGAGGAAACCATAGCGAATGAAACCTCATCTCGATATCATGTTATTATGCAAGTTTGCAATTCACAATCCTAACAACTCTGCTAATTTTACACAATTGCAATCTGAATCGGAAGCATCCGAATCTTGCGAGTCTTCATGGATATTCACTTTCTCCACATGGAAACCTGGTGTTGTATGATTACATAGTAAACAAAAGTCTATGGGACATCCTACACAGTGAGTACAATGATTATGTTATGAAAAAAATGGATATGTACATTGTAGATTCATATTTTGAAATAGAAGAACCCTATCAATCTCTAACATTATACTGAATATTGAAGCAAACTCTTATATTTTATGACAAAATTATCACTACACAAACACAATTATGGAGTGAAGGCTTATATAGTTGCCAAAATGGCTTTGGTATTTTTTTTTCTTATATTTGTGTTCTCTTCATTGTGAAGGGGGATTAAATTTTTGTGCCTACTTATATCTGGCCTCCTAGGTGTGAATATAAGTTATGCTATTTTTAAACAATGTTTGTAGCACCATAGCCAATTATATATTTCTCGTTTTGACTTTTTGTGGTTCTCATTATCTCATCATACATGCACATTTTAATTATAGATATAGTTACAAATAAATTACAAGAATAATATGCTTATTGGGTTTGTGTTCTCTTTAAATGTTTTGCTTGCATGATCCTAGGTCATGTTGACATGGAAAATCATAAATGTAGGTCCAATATTAATCTTGTGATGAACTTCCAACTGGTTAGAGGATTGAACTAATATAACAAGAAAAGGATGTAGGTCCAATCAGAGTGACAATGGTTGGGCATTGAAGTGAAATTTGTAACCAATTTTTTAAATTTGGTATGGACATGAATTGTTTGAAAAATACCCCAAAGAATTATAATTTGAATGTCATCCAATTTTCTTATTCTTTCTATTCTAAACCTGTCAATTTGGTTGCTACTTTTGTCCTACTATTCCTATCCTCTCAGATCCTATTCTATTTCAATTGATTTATGTGCATATCGTCTAGTGCTCACACCAGAAAAATATACCTCCAATCTAGAACATGACACTTTGTTCATGTAGCTAAGCTGTAGTTTCAAAAAATGATTCTTCAATACATCGGATACACATGATTTTCATCATGAAATAAATAAAATGAACAAGCTAATCATAATTTTCAGGATTTACATGTTTAGTATGTCTAACAACTAGATGTGTGCCTCTTTAAAGGTTGGTTGTTATCAAAATATCTCAATTGGTTATATATGATAGAACTATGTTGTTTCATAGATTTTCTTAGATGGCATTAAACTTATGTTTGGTATTCTTATGTCCAGTTTGTCAGCATTTTAATATGAGCATATGCGTAGCAACTGAGACAAGAATAAATTTTCCAATATTTTTTAGAACTGCAGTGGACAAATATAATTTATGAGTTATCAGAAATGAAATCTTGGACTATGTATTTTACCTAATAGGGATCCAAGAGTGGATGATGTTGTGTTATACCAATGTAAGAAAAGCTGAAAAGGTGAATAGGCTTGCAAGGAAATGTATCCATAGATACATGGTGTCAATATGTTTGATATGTACTAATCTTGCCTTATCTAATGTACTTGGAACCATGGATCTATTCTATCTAAGAGAATGCAAATGCAAGGGTAAATAGTGGGTTTATTTACTAGAGGTCATCAATTTAATATTGCTTTTATAAACGTATAATAATGTTTGCAAATGATTCTACATTTGACTTGATACGATAATTACAAGGATATTTTGTGATTATGTAAAGTCTGCCATGACATTACGTATTGCGACCAATGGCATTAAATATTATATATACTCTTAATTACTAATTAATGACACGGATAATTACTTAAATTTACTCTTCTTCAAGAAAAGGGAGCATACTTCAATTGCATTTTTCTAGATTTATTGCCACTTGAATTCTATCCCTTGAGAATTTGATGATTGTATGTTTGTTCCTATGTCCTAGAGGATGATAGTGCTTGTTTTTTTTGTTAAAGGGCACTGTAACTTAGGATAATATAGTAGTAACCAATAATTGTAGTAAATAACAATGAAGATATTCATGAAATTCATCTTAACTTCAAAATTAGTTTTCACCTTTGAATGTAGGCAAATAATATTAACTTCAATTTAAATAGCTTGTGGTTATTTATCATCATGAATTCTTTTGCTTAGCTATACTACATTAGATTAATTATACAAACTTTATTTCTTGCATTAATCCACTTATAAAATATGCAAATGTACGGAAGTCTTGGTGTATTCATGTTTAGTTCAAATAAAATAGTCTGCAAAATGCTACCACTCATGATATAAGATTTGCAAATGTATATGTACGAATTTGTAACAAATTTGAAATGTAGAGATAGAACCTTTAAATGTAATGCTTCATCTATATTCCTACACTTACAAAATCAATCACACCCCTTATCAACATTAATTACAAAAGTAAGAACTATCCCTCTAAATAAAATAGCATATACCGTTCGGCGTTCACATTGCATTGTACACATGCGATTGCTAGTTTATTCATAAAATTAAAAAAAAAGTTGTGCGGAGGTCCCTCATATTCTTCGATTCAAAAATAATTTCTATTAAAAATTGAATATTAAATATAAAAGAAACATTAATTTCCCAGGGTTTCTCTAACATGATTTATTAAGCGAGAGTGCCATAAAGGAAGGAAGATTGGACGCATACAATGTGATCATAGTGGGTAGTGTTTTATGTTGCGGTACTTTTATATGTGCATACTAGATCGATAAATGAAAACCTTAGTTCTAAGGAGAGCTGAAGATGACTCAACATTTGCAGATGTTTATAAGAAATAGATATTTTGGATGACCTAACTATTTTCATTTTACTTTGTTTGATAAAATTTTGAATATTATGGAGATGCTCAGATGATTATTCATTTTTTTTATTCGACAGAGGCATTACATTGTGAGGTTGACTTGCAAGGGGTGTTTTACTTATCCCTGTTTGTTAGATATTTTATTTATGTAAACGTTTAGTTTTAATTGTATTTGAAAAGACCACTTTTTTCTCTTCCAGAGGCTTATCCTTTTTTGTTTTTCATGTTCAACAGATTCCATACATGAGACCCAATCATCACTCTCTTATCTCTCCGAGTCTGATATTATTTATTTATATCTGTGAATTCCATATGAGCCACATTTACAGGGATGAAAATGCTAAGGCAGCGTGCTATTTGATGTAGTATGGTAGTTGGATTAGTCCACCATATTTTTCCATAACTGGGATGCATTACTTCAGCCATCTTTTAGTTCAGGCTACATAGCTTCCTCAATACCCCCATTCTTATTCTTATTTTCAGATTCAGTCTGCCCCAGTTGAGGGCTTGTTTCTTCTCTCCCACTCTTAAGAAATTGGTATGTCGATTCCGGGCCTCACAAGCCTCTGATCATAGCCAACACTTATGGAAAGGGTTATATACGGTAAAGGAGTAGGAACACTTTTCCATCACTCAGCTTTGCAAAAAACTTATCATCTCTGTAACTAGGTAAATGAGAAATTTGCTATTTCTGATCTGAAGACATGAATAAGTAAATTAATATTTGTGATCCCCTCTATATATCTTTGATTAGGGAAATTATCAGACCTGCTATCATCTTTGTGCCTGCTCTTTTGGGCTCTAGTGCATTCAATTCTTCTTGAGAAGGAATTTTTCGATTGTCTTAAACATTCTGTTAAAGACCTAACTATTAGTGACTGGGTTTCAGACTTGGTGAAATTGGGGTGTCAGTTCACTCTCCTTGCCAAAACTATTACACAGAATTGCTGGAGGAATATGTGCCTCCTTATTCTGCTGATACCAGAATTTATCACAATGTACAGCCAACACTTCATTTAAGCAGCAAATTCTCTTCAAAATTTAATTTACAAATAGATGTTGCGGTTTGTTATTTCCACTTTCATGGAATGCTATATTTGCAGCTTATAGAGGACATCGACATTCTCACGAACCAATGACCTTGTTTCACAAAATACAACCTGCAGAAGTCCAAGTTGATCAGTTAACCTTTGCTAGCATGCTTTCAATATATGCCAAAGGAGCTTTGAAATAGGGGAATAAACATTCACAACAAGATAATGGAGAAGGGATTTTTTGTTAGATGTTGCAGTTGCAGGTGCCCTGGTAGATATGTATGGAAAATGTGGATACATGTAAAAGACATGTGAACTGTTAGACAATTAAATGTCCTTATCAAACCCTTGTCATTCACATCAATTTTGATCTGGAGGTGTTCAGATGATACTAAAAATTATCTCATGTCTCATCCAATATTATTTCACATGTTCTGCATAATTTTAAGCTAGACATGATTTATGTTTGACTAAAGATATATTTATGTTGATCTAGACGTATCCAGACGATACTACTTATAAAATTACATTACCAAATGTTATATCACTAATACTTATTGGACATCATACATTTCACATTTTTTAGAGAATCACATCAAAGGCAAGAATTATAGGCCAGATATGAGATTTGACGCCTGCCATGTTGTTGTCTATCATTCATTTCTTCTGCAGATTTGATCCTTCTCTCTCATTAGAATCACATACTACTTTCCATGTCGATGAATAATTTTTAGAAGAGGTAAATTGTAGAGAATCTAGCATTGCATCTACATCTAATGATCTAGTACATCAACAAGACAGGATAACAACAGGTCTTCATAAAGATAATTCGTTGTTATTCTCTTTTGTTGAGACCTAGAGAGGGTGGAAATCATTATAGTATCCTTGCATTGCATTAAGCAATTCGGGTGCATAAAAATTGTCTCTCCAAATCCGTATCAGTTATCCTTTGACCTTGAAATAACTGTGAATTATAACACAGAAAATATGGCAGGAAGTGTGAAATCGTCAAGAAATGCATCTGAACTAGAAAAATCTTCCAATCTACAGAAGCAAATGAGTCATCAGATCATGCCCGTAAATAATTTACAATTAATAGAAACTCTAGGTTTGCAAGAAATGAGTTATTGATTCCACAAATGACTTTTTTTGTTTCCATTAATAATATATCAAATGAGGATCTCGGGCACATTCCTATACTTGAGAATTTTATGGAAATGACTGCTTGTTCTCAGGAACTTGCAAGCAACAACACCTTGTGCCTAAGTCTTAGCCATCACGCTAATGATAAGAAGAAAAGGAAATTGAGTCCTTACCAAAAATGACAAACATCAGGTTTAGCATCCTCCTCTCCATAGTCTGATTTCAACTCAAAATATTGCTTCAAGAGACACAATTTTGCTGAAAAAGTTGAAGTTGTTCGTCAAAATATGAAGATCTTAGAGAGTAAAGATATGCAAGGATCAAAAAGGTTTTCAACACAGGAACTGCCATTGGAGTTGAATGTAAATAACGCAACTAATTCATCAGCTAATTTTTGAAAGTAAGAACATTGTTTGATAACAGTGAAACCATTAACTTAGGACTCAGTACCCCTACATATAATGCATGAGAAATAACTTATGTGAAAAAGGCATCTCAAAGAATGTCATCATCAGATTCAAACTAGGGCAAGTTCTTAGTGTTGTCTACTTCATCTGACCCAACTACTCAAGGCGTTATCGTAGAATGGCTAAAATTACAACACAATGCAAAAATTGTGAATTTAGCAAGCCTTCATTGATATTATTCTATTTAGGCAATAATTTTGTTAACATTAAATGTTTAATTCATATAATTTCCCGTAATTATTTTTCCTTTTATTATGCAGAATTTGTTTCACTTTTCTGTTGTTGTATTTGAGGCTTAACCTTTGGCATGGTTTAGTCAAAATTCCTTCTAGAAACATCTTCATTGAGGTAAGCAAAAGATAATAGTATGGCAAAATTGTTTCATCATGTCATGAAATAGGTCTTGCATCAATGCACAGTTTGAAACCATTGAGATAAGGAAAAGGAAAATTACATGAAACAAGGATATGCTTCTAAGAAGATAGGTAACTTCATATTGCTTTGCTGCAGGTTAGACTGCAGGTTAGACTGTAGTTAGAAAATTACATTGCCTTACCATTGTGTAATGCACCCCCCCCCCCAACCTACCTTGTCTCGGTCAGCTTCATCTCCTTCTTGGCATGGAGGGTGGAGCTATTAATGTATGATGTGACAGAATCCTTGCTGGTGGCCGCACCCACTGTTTTCCCTGTTTTTGCAAATCTTTTGTTTTCCTTTTTTACCTGCTCACGCAAGAGACTTTGGTGGCCGCACATGCTCATTGATTAAAATGTTGACTTCTCCTGCTGTTCACGTGGTCTCCTGTCGTGTCTGTTCAAACCGCGAATGCTTGTTTTGAACTCCATCAAATGCTGAAACAGATGAAATTGCTACAGCGTGTTCTGGATAGTGGTTTCATTAATGGTGAAATGAAGGTCTGTCTCCCTGGCGTTGCGTGGGTGGGTGTGGATTCTCAAATTCGTGCTGTACAGGCAGTTTCAGTGGAGCGTAGAACTGAAATTTCTCCCAGGAAAGTGCCGTGAGGAAGTGGTTCGCTATATGCAGCAGCTATAGGGTAGAGAAGTAAACTTACCTCAGAAAATCAGTGGCCTCCAGGGAGAGTAAGTGTGACAGCTGCTGCAGGGCGATCCCAAGGAACCGTTGGTGCCGAACCTGATGTTCTGGTTGCACGCGACCACAGTCATGATCAGTGGTTGCAAAAGCTTGCAGCTGTAGTAGAAGGACGAGATAAAGTTTTAGTTGAGCTGTCTTGCCTTTTCATTTTGGAAAGTCACTTCTGTCCAGGTGGTGAATTTAACATGGAAGAAGCTCGATCAAATCTTGAAGGCAGTTTTAGGGTCTAAACTAGACGTGAGTGCTCAAATGAGTTCCCTTCTGTTGCAAGAGAATGAATTTATAGTCCTTATTCCATTCACAAAGAAGCAGCGCCCAAATAGTATCAGTATTAGTGGAATGAATTTGAAACTAGATATTACTGAAAAGGATTGCAAACAAAGTGTAAATAGTGAGAGTTGTGATAGATTACAGTCGTGTTGTAAAGGGAGCATATCAAGGGAATCTATTTGTGAGTCTTCAGGAAATCATTCTCTAGCCATCGCAGATAATGCTTGGCATGATATCATTTCAGATATAGCTCTGCTGAATACTTCATCAAATATTTTACATGACGAGCAGTCTTCAGCCAGTGCCAAAAGTGTGTTGGGAAAAAGGAATGAATTGCATGATAATGACAAAGCTGATGAGAGTAGACCGGTTGATCTTTCATTAAATTCCTTTAGATTCTATGAGCTTAGAAACGGTAAAAAGCATAAGGATCCAGACAACAAAAGGTAAAAAGTGGAAGGTATCATTACCATGAATCCTCAGTAGTAACAGGAAAATCGACTAAGAATGCCAGATCTACATTTGTTGAAATCCTTGATGAAAGGAGCCATGCACTTGGTGGACATATTATTTGTTCAAAAGAATGCTCCGCAACTGATCCACAAGAAATTTATTCTTCTAGGCTTTTAAAGCTAATTAGGGATATAGATAGTGAGACGAGAACCCTCTGCAAGAGCTTGAATGAAAAACTCAAAGAAAAAAAGAAAACTGTGGGAGGCAAAGGGAAGTTCTCTCATATCCTTTTGCTTTGCAAAGGCCAATCAAGATCTTCATGGTTCTGAACATTGTTAACGGGTTCTTGGAAAAACACAACACATGCAAGCCTCTTGGAGCAATATCAAAGGAGCATTGAAGCAGCTCTGCTGTCATGGATTTGAAGAAGTTACCATGGATGACATTGAGCAACTTGCAAAGCTTTGCCCAAAGTTTACCGGAATGGTTATTGTTTCTCTTGCGTGGTATTTGGGACACCGTGTGGGTGAGAAGCGTGAGTTTGGTGGAGAAATAATTTTGGGACTACGGGGAGAAGGGGTCTGCACGTGCGTGGCCATGAGATGTAGCATTTAAAACAGGCATGATAAGCCCTAACCCTCTCTCTTAATGATTTATTTCTTTTAGCATTTAGATAAATCAATATCTGCAATTTTGTTCGAATGCTGTAGATGTGGGTTTCTTTTGGAATGTGGATGTGTTTTTGTTTTACTAAATAGATAGCGTTTGGACTCTGGATATCATATAACATGTATTTACACATATTGACTCCTTCTTGAAAGAGATGCTCAAAAGAGACGAGTTTTCCAAATGACTTTTAATCATAATTGCATGAACTGATCTCTCCCCCTTTACAATTTATCTTATTTACTGTTTGAAGTAGAAGAAATCTCTACATCGATTCTTGCCTACTGATTTTATAATGTTGGTTTATCTTTTGCCTTGATTATTCCTTTGAATGATGGTTTCTGTAGAAAATAGTATGGAGCGTGAATGAGGTTTATAATTTTTCTTGTATTGTTTATATTATGTAGAACATGGCTTGAAAAAGGGAATTTCCGATATGATTGTATTTGGATTTTACTGTGGTTTTATAATAATTTAAACTCCCACTAGGATTGGGGCTTCCATTTGGGAAGAGTCATACTAGTTTAATTGGTCTTCTAGATAGCTCCATCTGAGTCATTCGATTATCATTTACCTTGGGGATTATTGAAAACCCCTCACCAGGACCTCTACTATTACTATTACTATGAGCTTATTATTAGATTGGAACCCTCCTGAAGCATGCGTTAATGGGTTTTCTATGACCTTTATGAATATGTTATGCACGCAAGTCATTATCCTCTGTGGATAATTATTTGGCTTAATTTTTGAGGCACTACTTGGATCCTTGAATCGGTTAAAGTAATATTGGATACATCGACATTCCTCAAGTTTGATTGATATGTGATGCCCTCATGCTTATGAATTCAGGCAATGCCTGAAATATGAAATTATAAATTTATCTTATACTTGACCTTGAAGCTTGTCGAAAGACGTTTGGTAGAAAAACAGATGAATAGGGAAGTTAAGATAACTACCCTAAAATGGATTCATGCATAGCCTTAAGTAAAGGTAACAGCTACCATAATGGGACTGTGCATACCATGTATGCCAGTAAGGATATAAGTCCACCTGAAATTATTTAACTTCATTTTATATAACAATAATTAATACCCATAAATTGGTGTATGCAAGTGGAGGTTGAATTATATAACAGGATATATTATGTTATCAGGTAACCAGTAAGGATAAATATGTTATTTCAATACTTGGTTAACGAGTGGAATATTCTCTGGTATTTACGATGATTATTATGTTAGCTAAAATTTGATACTTGCATCTCAATTGGGAGTTGAGATAATGTTGGTACTTGTATTTATAGTGGCTTGGACTGCGCTTACTTATCTTAGTTAGTCAAACGTATCTTTGACATATTAGCAAAACATGACAATTTTTGTTGATCGTAGCTCATTCCAATGAGTTGGACCCTTGTACTAAAAGAAACATATAAAGACATGGAATAAGCAACCAAAAGGATACCTAAATATTATATGAACTTGTGGATTGGTGGAATCTTTGTTAACATAAGTATATCCTTAAAATTGTGAAATAAATATCCAAATTATACTTCATATCACTGAGTTTCTATGAAGGTTTGATACTTGGGTAATATCGATGAATAATATAAAATTGGTACTTGTATTTATTATATAAGCTTAATGTCGTTGGTGCTTTAATTTAATTGAAAGATAATATTGTTGGGTACTTAAATATGCGAAGTAGGTCGAGGGTATTAGGTGAGCGTCATTATTATTACTGTAATTTGAGTATGATTGATTGCATGGTTAAGATTGTATATCTAGTCACTTGGAATTGTGTCTTAGGTAAGCAGATCTTAAGGAAGTGAACATTAATGAGTAGGAAATGTATTATCATGAGATGTGCAGTTAAGTTTTAAATGTATGTTAGAAATTTATTTGATAAGGAGTATTGCAAACTTTCATTTATTTAAATGCTAGATGGCATAAATTATTAGGTGAGGTTTATATCTTATCATGCTCAGTTCTAGCGAACTGACTCTAGTAAATATTTGTGCAGATGGAATATGTGAGTAGATTAAAGGAAAAGAGTGTAAAAGTTTCTTCAGTTCAAATTATGAAGTTCTTTGTAGAAAGTTCAATGCGTTGTAAATTTTGTAACTTTGCTTGCAAGGAGTTTAGAGGATCTCTTGTCTTGGTATGTTCAGAAAACTACGTGGTGAAGTGTTCTTTCCCTTTTGTTGCTAGACTAGTAACTTACCTTGATATGAAATGATATTCAATCATTACATTGGCATAAGTATTGTAAAACCTTGTTTTTTTTTTAGAATAAAGTGTTAAGTCAAAACTCTCTGACACCTTGTAATGATGTGATATAAGTAAAATTAAATGGAGTGGTTGACCTTTATAGAAGTTAACTAAAATATATGTATATTCAGATAAATTAATGTAGAGATGACTTACTTGAGAATAAGATTTCCTGAAGTACTCAAAGGTGAAACTATCCTTGTAAAGTAAAATTTTATAAATTGATATCCCTAGCTAAACTAGTGAACACTACCCCTTTTGGGTGAACTCTTAAACAAGCTTAAAGGAAAACAATGGTTAGTTTCTGGAAGATAATAGGATTTAGCAAGTAGGAGAAGACTTTAAGTGAACTACTCTACAGTGTATAAGAAAATAACTCAGTTGGTAAGATGAATTTGTGCGAGTCATATATTGAATCTTTTTGAAAACATAAGTCACGAGTTAAAGGGTGTTTTATCAAAATAAATAACCTTCAATCATTTCTTACTGTGGCTTGCCCTAGCTGTGAGAGTGTCATGTGGTTGGACTTCTATGTTGTTCTATCCAAAAAGAGAAGTGTATTATCCTTTTGGGTGTGAACGTTTCCGTGCTGACCTTGTGGTCATCCTCGTAACAAGTGGTTCCCAGAGTTGGTTGTAACCTTGTGACGACATGTTGTGTCGTGTTATGTGTCAAAGCAAGTCAAAAAAAAAGTTATCCTGTATTTCACTGTGTTGTTCGTGTGTGATTTTTTTGGGTTGTTACACATTGACTCACTATATGTTAATGCAAAAGGAATAAAAGCTATTATTAATGTCTCAGTATACATAATTGAAATCATTGTCTCACGGAAGGTACTATAGCTGCACTGCAGCCCTTGTTTACTATTGCAACACATAATTAGATTTTTCCAAATGAAAAATTTAAAACACTATCCTCCCTGCATATGTCAAAATGGAGCTTTGGAATAGGATGCAGACATCCATCATAACATAATAAAAAGTAGAATTTTGTCAAACATAGTTACAAGTACCATGCAATAGAGATATATGTCAAAAATGTGGAAACTTATAACACAAGGACAGACCCCTGAAAGTGTTTGGCATAATTCCTTAAAGATATGTGGTCTCATGGACTCCAATTATTACGAAATATAATTGGGAGGAACCTAAGTCAAGGGGTTTTAATAATGCATAAGAGGAAGAGGTTTGAGAAAGAGGGGTTGGTAGATGAGTATGATAAAGAAGAATAAAACAATGTAGATGACGATGAGATGAGGGTTATAAATTGGTTTCAACGATTAAAGCTACAACAACTTTGTCATGGAATATGAAGATGATCATTAGATGTATTTAATTAACTCAAAAGTTTTATCAACTTTTCGTTGAGATAAATAAGTTTTTATTGTTGATGTTGATGTAGGATAATCTACATCGACAAGATAAAGGTTGGAGACCCAAATAAAGCACAAAAATGGAATAATAGTAGTAATTCACAATTATAATAGTAGAATAGAGCATATACTCAAAATTTGATTGAAAGCATAACAAAATACAATAACTCATTTTCTTCGAGGGGCCAACCTCCACAACCTTGTTACAGAGAAGCGATCAAAATATAGATAAAAAGATCCTAACCAAGGTGGTTTTTTGATAAGTGGGGGCTACTCCCCAGAAAGTATAGGCCTACTTAGCCAAAAAAGACATGATGAACAAAGGAAAAGGACATAACTGCCAGTGAGAAAAAAAAAACAACATGAACAACATCTACCTATAAATATGTAAGACAAGAAAAATTAAGAGGAACACAACTAGTTGCAACTCAGCTATAAAATATATCCCAGAAACATGAGAAGTAGGCTAAAGGAGTACAAATATCTCTACATTGGAGTTTGGAGTGGTTTGTTCTGTGAACATATTTCGTTCAATGTTAGGGGAATTGTTATCCACTCATGGTGACCAGATTTTTGTGATTTGGAATAACAACTTTTCCAAAATCTGATCCTTGATCAGGTAACCAATTGCTCAATTTGAATTAAGGAGAATGGAGAAATATTCTCTTTTTGGCTATATGCTCCTTTATTTTAGTGTTTCTTGTCCCTATGAGTAATCACCCAAGTGGACAACACTCTAAATGTTTAGTCATAGATTTGTGATCTGCTCTCAAAGGGGTTTCTAGGACTGATTCGACCATGTTTTCCACTCATTATCTGAGTCAGGGATATCCTTGAGAAATTTAAATACTAGATATTCAGGGAGGACAATTGACACCAATATATAGAATTCTCATTTATATGTTTTACCATCTGCAATCAACAACAAAATTCCCCAAAGAAAAACATCAGTCCTGCATCTGAAAGGCATGCCCTCATATGTACTCAGAGGTGGAGTCTCTAAGTTACTATTTTGCATTTTAAAAATGAATGTGAACTGCAAGATTCTTTGAAGTATCAAGCTCAACTAGGATTCTTGCATAGGTTGTATGTGTGAAGTCAAAGGTTTGGGATTCAATGTATACGATTGGTTGCCCAATGTTATTCACTATGGATATTAGACAACTATCTATCCCAAAATCTGCAAGGGTATGGTGGGGTAATGTTATCTAGATTGATATTTCTGAAAAATATTTATTGAGAGGGTTAAATGACTAGAACCATGGAGGAGTAAGATATGGTACCTTTGTTGGTAGGCAAATTTATGTGTGGTACAATGATCTCCTTATTAGACTATATAGGAGAAGCCAAATAATCATGTGGAAAAATGTCACTGGTAGCACAAGGGTATTTGAGGTTTAATATGCCTGTTAGAAGCGAGATCCAATGTTTGGAGATCCAATCCTTAGAGAGAAAGGGAGGCTATTGCTAGAGACCAATTGAATCTAGCAGAATCATAGAAATTTAATCTTAGTAGACATGAGCTCTCTTTCGACACGGGGGGTTCATTAGCTGGGCAATGATCCTAGCACGTTGATTCATATTTGAGAGTAATTATAAATTAGTAAAATTAAATTAATATATCGGTAGACATGAGGGGGTGAAAGGGTTTAATTTATTAATGTTAGCAAACTTGAATCAGGATTGGGGGTCGATTGTTAGAAGAGCTTGGGCATCAAAGGAAAGTGTCCAGGTTTAAGGTTTAATATTAAACTAAAACATTTGAACCCTAGATTTTAAGAAGTAAATACCTTAAAATGAGATAAGAAGGAAGATGTGGTCATAAATAAAATTATAATCTCATTGTTTAATAAATAAATCTCAATTAAGAGATTCTTAACCGAGAAATAATGAAGATGGTAGAAAACTAGGATTGAGTATGCTTTTGAACACAAGGCATATTATTTCGACCTTCTTAATCCTATTTGAAGAACTATTGATACCCACACCCGATTAGCAACTTCAAATATATAAGGAGATTTTTGATAGGTCTTCAAACTATCTTTCGAGAGGAAATGCATATTAAAAAAAATTGAGTGAGAAATATAATATATATTTACTCTAATATATTAGGGTAGAAATTAAAAGGGGTAAATAAAATTGTAATTGAAAAATGGGTAAGTAAGGTACATGGAAAAATAGGGGGTATTTTAATTTTAATAATATAACAGGAGGGGGTATTATCAATTGAATAATTAGAGGTAGAAACTAAAATTGAGGGTATTCTTTAATACCCTTCGAACACACGTGTTATACCATACCTTTACTAAGTGAGTGTAACGATGCGAAAAAAACTACGCTGACGACGACGAGAACTTGCTTCCAAGAACATCATAACCCGAAAATGCGACTAATTTTTTTTTGTTAAGATACGAAGATTAATGCAGGGATTTTCCAACCAGTTTAGAATTGCAATAACTTATTTAAATTACTTAACACTTTGTTCATAGATTGTCAAGTGCAGGATCCAGATAAGAAGTATGTATTAACACAGTACTTTCAGGGTTCATTAATCAACCATTCTAAGACAGATAGCAAGGTTCGAATAATTTAACAGATGTTTTCTATTCTTTCCAATAAGCTTAGTCTTGAACTATATTAAAATTAATACTTTTTTTTTTTAGGTGTATAATTAGAAATCAATCCTTTTATACTAAACTAAGTGTACTAAGTGTTAGTGATAAGGAATAGAAAAAAATATTAATTTTATATTTAATCATATAGATGTATATAATGTAAGTTTAGCTAAAATACAATATATTTCATTGTTAATTATGAAGTTCAAAATCCATCTTTTATACTAGGTTAAATGTACTAAGAATGTGAAAATGTTTATAATATTGTATTCATTCAAATTTACTTTCTTTAATGTAGGTTACCATCATATTTGAAAAATGAACAAAAAGACAAGAGTCTTATCACTGGTATAACATTCCAATCTATGTTTAAATTTATGGTTGGGGGGTGGGTGGCTTTAATAGCCACCTGCCATTTCATTGCTGGGCCGCACATCCTCATTGATTGCATTATGGATCTGCAGATCTTATGCCCCCCATTTGGTTTGCCCACTGTTTTTACATTATTCCTGGGCACATGGTTAGGAAAAGGTGGTTAAATATGGAGCTACAGCTTGGGTAAGTAGGTGTGCTACCTTCACCTTCCATTCGGCCCTGGCCACGTGAGTAGATATGGTGGTTATAGATGAAGCTACAGGCGAGTGGTAGCAGGCGTGTTACCTCCACTTACATTGGGTGCTGCGAGGTGCGTTCTTGGCAGGGATCTACAGCCATGGCCTGCACCTTCAGGAAGTTTTTCGGCAAGGTAGCATTGCAGTCGTGGCAGAGGAGGAGCACAAAAATTTTGGGTGCTTCCAACAAGCAGGTTGCCCAACCATGTTGCTAGCTGTTCAGTATTGAATGCATCCTCAAATTCGGGATTCGCCTTCAAGATATTTTTATCAAAATCAATTAAGGGACAGCTGAGAGTGTTAGGTTGGAGACCTGGTATGAAATTTATTACAAGATTCAAAAATAGGATACGTGGCCAACATGATATAGGATACAATTCTTCTTATAGTGGATAGAGACCATCCCAATAGACGGTTGATGTGTTTCATATGAAAGCAATGATTCATGAAGTGAGTTTACCAGACTGGCCTTACAAGTGCTTGAAATAATAAAGTTAACACACAAAACCTTTATTGAGATTTACTTGTCATATAGTGTGTCGTGGGGAGAGGTCTTAGAGGTGGATCTGCCTTCTATTAAAATTCATATAGTTGGCATACGTAATGAGCATTTTCATGTGTTTTTGAACAGATCCTTCACTTTAAGGACAGTGGCTTTTTGTGATAGCATGGAAGCTTTACAAGACGTGCCATCCTTGTTTCTATTGTACTTATATGATTTTATTAGAGGTGTTCTTTTTAGATAAAGCATAGTGCTGTTTGACAAATGACTGAGGTTAGAATTCATGGACCTTGAAAGAGTGCCGTAAACAGTGTGCATATTTTAGGTTTATTTATATATATAATTAATATTATTTCTTGGCTATAGTTTATAATAATATACTTTTGTTAATATAAAGGGAATATTAATAGTATATTAATATTAATATAATTTAATAATAGTAAATCCATTAGTTTTAATATTACTTAAATATGAATAATATTTAAAATATTAGTTTCCTTATTAAGCATTAAGGAAATATGGGTAATGAACTTAATAAGCTTAGAACCTTTGCATTAAAATCTCTTTCTACACAATTTAATAGGAATTGTACGGGATTTCAAGTAGATTTGATTTCATTTCCCTTTTAATTTGCAAATAGATTTACAATAAATTCTTAAATGAGGAAAAACATAATAGAGCTAGAACTTAAATTACTTCATTGGCATATTGAAAACTATTTAAAACTTAAGTCTTTCCATCAACAATACAAGAAGAGATAATGCACTAATATTCCAACTTTTCCAATACATCTCTTTTAAGTAACGAAATGAAATTCAGTATTTTTTTAAAGTAAATTTCCCAACATTCCTCAAGAGGGTTTCAACAATATTTCCATTAAGTTTTAGAGTAAGAACTACTAACATTTCAACAAGATCAACACACTCATATGAGGTTCCAAGCCAAGTTAAAGGAGAATAAATAAATTGTCTTTCCTTCAACTTTCAATTCCATCCACATTACAACCTTAATAATGAAGATCAATAAAAATTTCCTTCAAAATCTTGTTACAACATTTTCCACTTAATGTGGGAAAAAATTTACAATAATGGAAGCTAAAATACAAAGCAATATTTCACTTTCTTCCACTCTAGGTGGGTAAAAATACAAGGTAGTTTCACATTGTCATCAACAAGGCTCCAATGCTACAAACATCAACAAGGTAGCTCCTCCAATAGTTTGCTTGATTCACAACAAAATAAGGGGAGAGGCAACGCTCTCCTCCCAACCAAGATACCCAATGGAGAAGAGAAGTCATCCTCTCCATTGGCCCCCGAGCCCCAACCACATTACAATGGGAGAAAATCCAACTCATGGCAACTACTAGCTTCCACATAACTTAACATAAAATTTCACATTCATTCCATAATCCTTCAAAACAAAAATCAACAACTCAACAAGAGGGAAACCATCAAAACAACAAGTCACAAGGCTTATCAAGAAAGCCATAAGAGTAAGACCTATGGGGAGGCCACTTATGCCTCCCAATGGGAATGGGTGCCACCTAAAAGCCTCCAATGCAAAACACAATACCCCTAACAACTCTTATGCCTCCCTCAAGTACCCCTTATCCCTCCATCCACTCTTATGCCTCCCTCAACTCTTATGGCTCCCCCAAAGTAAGAACAAGAAGAAAATGTAAGCATTTCTCATACTAGGTGGGCACCCAACCCAAACTCCCTCCTCAAGAAAATGATCTCTTATGCCTCCCTCAAATAAACTCCCCATAGTCTCCTCCCACTCCCAACTTAGGCATTCTACCCATTCCCAACAAGCATTTCAAATAACAACATTCAACACAACATATATATACATTCATATAACAAAAAAGAAACATAATACAAACAAAGGTGAAGCTCCTACCTTTCCATGGTAGAGCTTGTTCCAAGTATGAAGTCTCAAATCCCTCCAAAGATCAAGCAAGCATCTACAAGCTCCAAACAATTCCCACAAGTATCAACAAGCTCCAAAAATCCACAAACTCCTTCAAAATCCTCTCCTCTCCAAAATACAAAAGAGTAAAAATGAAACTTCCAACCCCCAAAACAAACAAAAGGATCAAATAAATAGAGAAAAGAGAGGGAGGGATGATGTGGCTCCAAGTAGGATGCCACCTCCTTTTTCCCTCCACTCCACATCACTTGGTCAACCTCATATTCCAATGCACCATTAATAAGTGGTTGAAAGAAAGGCAAGCACCTTACACACTCCATCTAAGCCCACTCCCCCCAAAGGACAAAATTAAATTTTGAAAGAAAGTGCAATTAATATTTTACCCTTTTATCCCCCCAAAACACCTAAAAGACCCTAAATTTGGCCTTCCAACCCATAGGTAGGGTTGGCATGAGGTTTTAAGAGGTGTGGGACAAGTTTGACTTGTCCCACAAGCTTTCAAATTTGGCCTCTAAGGCCAAATTCGAGTTTCCCATGTGGGGTAGAGTGTGCTACACTCAAAACTCAAACACACATCAATCCACACAAAATCCAAAGTAAATCAAGCCTAATAAATGAACTCTCTTTTGGTCATATCTTTTAATTAGTTTAGGACAAATTCAAATTAGCTTAATTAAGACACTACAACCCATGACTAATAAAGGGGTAAACACCAATCCAAAGAATATGAATAATAACACAAGTAAAATTTCACTTACTAAGAGAAACACATACTAACATAATAGAAAGGGGAAAATTAAAACAAAACAACACATGACCCCTAGGTCACAATTTTCCCTAACCAAATAATTCTAACACACACACAATTACTTGTTGCCATGGTGACCTTAGTTGGATTCTTCTCGAATTTCGATGTGGTTGGTCTCCACTCCCCAATATTGTTGTGAATATAATATACCTGCAGAACAGAGAATACCTCCTTCGGCCTGTTGGCCGCATTAAAACATTCATGCCAAATATACAATATAATCTAAAATAAACGACACATGATTTACTATCATCTATGCAAGTACGATATCACTTACACTTTCTAGCACATTTCTATTCCACATTTCATTTATGTCAAAACGATCATCACATTAGTCCAATTATCAAGTTCTACTCAATATGATTAAACATATCACATGTCATAATTAAAGATAAATAACCATGTCAAAAGTATACAAATATCATCATCAAATGTCCACCAGTAGACCATATGCATCATAAAAGATCAAATCAATAACAGTCCAGTGTCTATGATATCTACTAGCATGCTAAATCAAGAAGCCATAATAAATCCATAAGTGAAGTAACCAGTCTCGAAAACAACAAAACAAAAATGGTGTCGAAGGGAAGTGGGCACTACATTATAATAGAATAAACCTAATTGAAATTCCTTCTATTTAATTTCCACGTGTATGAAAGGAATATTTTGTGTTGGACATAAGGTCAAATTTAAAACCTAAGTTTTGTAATCAACCTTACCATGAAGATTTGTTTGTGAAGAGGATGACATTATTTTGCTATTTTAGACTCTCACTTCGCTCAATGGAAGTATCAAGTATAGTTACATTTGAGGAAACCCTTTTTTTGGGAGTAGCTTGATTTCTCATTGTAATTATCTTTTTAAATGAGAGAATAATCTCATAAGTCCAAAATTTTGAACACAATGGATTTAATCGAGCAATTTATTCTTTTTCCATTTTAAAATTTGAGAATAATTCATTCAATACTTTCTATATATATTATAAATAATTTGAGAAAAAATGTGGAAAGAATATATTAAAACTTTTATATTGTTCAAAAAAATTATTAAAATGATTTTTAATGAGTTGTACAAGAAATAATATCTATTTTAATAATATCTTGTCATTAAAACCAATAGGTACAAGTATGTTGAATAGATTGTCCACAAAACTGAAACAAATATTGCACTTAATTTAGATTTTAAGGAAAGACATTATGTTGGCCGTAAGTTAGATTAACTTTTTTTTGTGTATTTAATATTTTTAGCATTAATTATGTTTTTTTTTTCAAATTTAGTAAGAATAAATTATTTTATTGTGAATTTTAATTAAAAATTTAACTTATTATAGACTATTTGGTCCCCCCAAAAAAACTTAGATGTTTTCAATTAGATATAGCTGAACAAATTCTATAAACTATGTTGAGGCATTGAAAAAGAAGGCGGGCCTGTTTACTGCTTTTGTTCAACCTCCTTAATATCTACTTAATATAAAACTATTTAACACTTTTAAATAATCTTGAGTTCAATCTTATTCAATGCAAATACACAGTTGTTTACATAAGGTCAAATAGAACTGGACAATGTATTCAGAAAATGGAATGAATGCAATGTGGGAATAAAAAGGGAAACACTCTCGCTGTATAATATAATCACAAAAACAATATCAGAAATTCAAGGAAGGACGTTGATGAAAATGCATGTACCGAATTTTTCTTTCTGAAATGAAAAAAAAATGAAAAGAAAAAAGGTTGACGAGGTATGTTCCTTTTCAACTGTAATATTTTGTTACTGGAATGGAATTTGCAATTCATAAAAAACAAGTTTACTCTTCAAATCAACCTAATAAAATCAAATTACATAATATTGAAATGTTATTCTAAAATATTCTATATTTTTTGAATTGGATAATACATATAATTTATTTGAATATATATATATATATATATATATATATATATATATATATATATATATATATATGGAAAGTATATATGTTTTCTTGATTCACAATCCTGAAAGGAGTGTTTTTTAATTTTTTACAATCACTTTTCATGAGCTTCATATAAAAATCTGTACTTTAAAGTTGTATCACCTTCAACATAGTTTTTTGACACTCAAAAACACTAAAAAAAATGTTAAACAGAGATAAGACCTAACCCATAGAGAGGAAACGCTCTATTCAGTTGGTATAGAGCATATTTTCAGCTATTCAAGTATCTATAACGTATTTGTCAACACACCAGCAATTTACGCTCAACCCATGAAATAGTAATCAAATATAAAAGTGATCTTCAAATACAAAAGTGTTGTAATAGTTTGGAGAGGGAAATGCAAACCCAGAAGCCAAAGATGACAACGGAGACTCATTTGAATGAGTGCCAGTGCCACTACATATGTGATCTTCTTGAGCAGGACTCTGAAGAAAAGTATTAAGACTTGATTCACATTCGCTCATTAGGTTTTGCCTGTTTATAATGGTGTCTTCTGGAAAACTGGTATTCATGCTCTCTTCCACGCCTTCACAGTACTGTTGGGGATAGCGAAGCAAGGTTTTCCTTACTCCTTTTGATCTGTAATGTTCTCTGGCGAGCTCTTTCCCTTGCCTTGGCCCTGCGTTCAACTGTTATATTATTCATCGTCCTCGAGTCTGAATGTGAATGTGAATGTGAATGAGCCCCTCTTTTGTTCACCATATTCTTTTCTTCCACTTCCGGCTCTGATTCGTCTTTATGCTCCAATGGCGGATACGAGATCTGTGGATGTTCATTAATGGCGAGCTGGGCCTGTCGCAGAAGCCACTCCACTGATTTGGTAGGCTGGTTAAAGCCGAGTCTGTCATGGATATCATACAGTTTTATGGCCGTTTCTGAGGACAATCTTATTCTTCGTTCTCTCGGCCCTTGCCATCTCTCCACCTTATTATTCTTATTATCCCGATGTGAATCCATTACACAACTTGAATGGAAAGAACGAATTTATACGATGCAAGTTGAAAAGCATTGTGCAGTGACATTGATTGTAGCTAAGGTGTTGTACCCTCTGTAGCTGATTGTGAAGATTTTATGTACTGTGAAAGGTTTCTCCTGGGCCAACCAGGGTGCAGAAATCATTATAAGAAGATGGGGGGAATGGAAATGGGACATGCACGACGTTCACGTATAGGACGAACATATTTCCGGGGATCATTTACCGCCGGAATATTAATGAATGGGATCTACCTTAAACAATATCACTTTCAAACGTACAAATTCACGGTTTGATAATGTACTGTGAGAATGAGAATCCAATAAGCCATAAGCTCAACTCAGGACATTACCTAGGCAACTGCCACTGTCCTTATCATTTTGAATACTATGAAATTTTGCTTATAAATCCCAATACAGAGAACCTGGGTAGTTGCAATGGCACAAATAAAATAGCACAAAAATTCTTTTCATTTTGAGTTGCAAAAATTAGTTTTTAAATTAAAGTACTTCCTACTTTTTGAAGGGTTAGTCTTAATTTTAAATTGAATATATTTTTTTATTATAAAAAAGTTAGTTAAAGTATTTTCAGAAAGTTTGAGAATTTAATTTATAGGATAGTGAACTCTTTAGAATGATCAATTAAACAAAGTATATTTAAAAAAGAAACACTTTTGAAAATCATTTTTTTGTCCTTCTATTTAAACATTCAAATTTTTTAGATATTACAATTAAATAAATTTAAAAAAAACTAAAACTTATATAAGATGTAATTAAACTTTTCAAACTTGTAATAACTCCTCTTTTTACCAACCACAATGGTATAATATAAAAATAAAAATTATATATTTTTATAACTAGTATCGTAAAATTACACATTTGACATACAACAATATCAATGAAATTAATGAAAGAAGCAAACATAATTCTACTTGAACATATAGTCGAAAAATATAGTTATGATTTAATAAAGCTTAGATACATATAAAAATTATTGTGTCTAGTAGTATCACTAAAAATAATACACAAAACTATGATCCATAAGTTTTTACTACATTTTCATTTGATATATAATCTTAAATGTTATAGAAGTGTAACATCCAGAGGTATTTAAACTCTAACTATGTGCAGTAAAATAACTCTCTATTATTGTTATAGTAGAATTTTATGAGATAGTCATCTCTAGATAATGTAATAATGTTAGTATGATCGTC
This sequence comes from Taxus chinensis, assembly GCA_019776745.2. Classification (NCBI taxonomy): domain Eukaryota; kingdom Viridiplantae; phylum Streptophyta; class Pinopsida; order Cupressales; family Taxaceae; genus Taxus; species Taxus chinensis. The sequence goes on from CM034146.1 coordinate 329,494,798, forward strand.
ATAAGAGTAATTCTAAGCTTTAGGATGAACACTCTTACATATGAAAGAAAAACTAGTGGGTTTGTAGATCTAGAATTTTTCATAAGATGACGTGCAACAATATTGAGGCATCATGCTAAAGGTAAAGAGCCAGTCTTATAATAAACCATGGCATAGCCATGTTTGAATTTCACAATAACAAAAGACATGCTTCTCATGTTTAAATCATGGAAACAACCTATGTATATGCATTTGATTGAGCGTGTATAAGAAAATATGGTGATAGGAAGATTGTAGCCGTACATGAGGATGAACATGTAGAACTATTAGGCACCAAAGGCGAGAGAACATAGAAATAGGCACACCTTTCACACCTTAATAGAGAGTTGTCATGTGCACTCACCTATGGCTCTTGATTTGACCTAGCCATGTTTGTAGCGGCCAACAACCAAAAAGGAACAACCATTAGAACCCCATATTTGACATGACCATTTTGAGGGAACTACAATTGACACAACATGTAGGGCATTATATGCAATGTTTCATTTCTAAGTAGTGGAATAAATACTAGACCATACTAAGTTCTTACATTTGCTCATATAATCATTATATTAATATGATAATATTTAGATTGATTGGGAAGAAGAGAAATATGAGTGAATTGATTCTTGTAATAGGGAGTGATGGAGTGAGGATATTAATTTCTACTTTGAACTCTTCATATTCACATTATTATTTGAAATTAAAAATTATGAATACACCATTGACCAAAAAATATAGAGAGACATAAAATTAGTGGGATAATTATCAAGCTTATTATGAAAGCATATCAATCTCTTACCAAAAAAAAACTTATCGAGAGTGTGACATCTTTTTTAATTGAAAAGTGCACTTTTATTAAGAAAACTTCACTTCGTAAAGGACGTGCAAATTCAATTTTTTTTTTTTTTTTTAACAATTGTGCTTTTAGGTCAGATTTGAATCCCTTGGAAGGGTCGAGATAGGTGCAATTTTGATCATTGCTTCCAAAATTTAAATTTAACAATGTTTAACACAATTTTTTACATTTTTAATTGTAAAATTGTCTCTTCACATATTTAAAATATCAACATCAATTTTTTTATAAAATTATATTAATCTAAATAAATACATATTTAAATATTTAAAATAAGTAAAGGTTGTGTCATATTAATAGTACCATTTTTGCTATTTTGAAGTGCAATCTTCTTAAATTGTCTGTCATCCAAAAAATATTTGACAGACATTGGTTCCCATCAAATTTAAACCCGTATTGTACTCCTTACAATAAAAGGAAATTAATAAAATGATATAAGGACTATATGAAAACCCTAAACAAAAGAAAGACAACCTATAAGCTAACAAATTTCAATGGAATTCTTTGTCCCCTAAGAAAATAAAATCATGTATAACATTCTAGCATTAGGACTCATATTATCATATAACTAGTAATCACACGAAAGAGGTGCAATGTGAACACTGATAGGCACAATGAATTTTTTTTTCTATATAGGGGAGGATTTTAAATTGAATTATTTGATGGAAATTTAGTCTTTAGTGTAGCGGAGTGAAGATATGTATTTGAGTGCAATCAAACATTATTTTGAGGAAGAGGGAAGATCAATCAATAAATGAGGAGAAAGATGCAATTGTATAAGCGTGTGAAAAAGAGAAATTTCTATGACTTGAAGGTAGAAGGAGGAACCAACAACCTAGATACATAAAATATTTCAAGAAATGAACAAGGGATTGCAGAGCCAATAGGTGATTGTTCCTATTATTTCCTAAGGTGGATGTAGCCCCCCAATACACCCTAGACCACCTTTTGATTAAAGAAACCAATGATGTACATAGGTGGTTATTACTTCATAATGTTGAGACATATGTGAATGTAATACCCTTGTTGTTCTTTATCTCCAATTTCAATAGTTTTTATTATATCATAAACTAAGATGAATGGGATGCAAACATTATAATTGGACATAGGTTTTGTTTTGTCATTTTCATTATGACCAAATTAGTCGAGAAAAGACAAAAAACCACAAACATGAATCCATTATAATCACTAGAGGGTTTGGTTATGTATATTTGTAACACACGTAAAACTATCAATAAGAATTCACGAGAAACCCAATAGCAAAACATAAAAAAATTATGGAATAATTTTGTTTCTTCTTTAAAGGTTACGAGGCCTTAGCCAGGTTTTCCATTATATCCCTATTATAAACTTTAAATAATTACAAGGTAGTTGGAACTAAAATAATGATTTTTTTTTTAATTTTTTTTTTTAAAATCCAATTTTCGGATAATTGAATTCTCTCTCCTAGACCCAAACATTTTATTTAAGTAATCTTCATTTAGTTCTGCATTATTTAACTCCATTAACCCCTTTTAAATTAATTTATTTAAAGGCCCCTAATTATATTTAAATTTTAATTACGCAAGACCAAAATCCTATAGCTCAACATTATGCACCTTAATGTTTAATTTAATTTTTAAAAAGTCAAGTGTGCACAACTTGTGCTAACCCCCTTAGGCTCCCATTTAACAATACACACCCATCTTTTATTTAGTAACATTCCCACCTAAATACCCCATCACTTAAGTGATGTAGGGTTCATCCTAGTCCATTGGATTTATTCTTTCCTAGCCCTTAGATTTAGGTTTGACAAAAGTAACCCTAAGAATCCTTATGGATTGTCATATATTGTTTTTTTTCTAACTCTACTCTCTCATTTCTCTTATTTTGTTTTGCAGGTTAAGGAAGGAGGAGAAGAAAAAGAAGCCATGGAGGCCATTAGAGAAGATTGAAAGCTATCATTTGTTAAGTTTTCGTGATTAGGGCAAGGATCTACCTATTTCCTTGGTGGGTTTTGGTTCCTCTTCTCTATTTTTTTTTAAATGATATTTTCTTGAATATTAAATGTATATACAATGAGTATATACCCATTTGGGTAAAACCCGAATATATGTTTTAAAATAATAATAATAATAATAATAATAATAATAATAACTTTTTTGATTTTTATTTCACCCAAAAAAATACCTACAAATTTTTTTGATTTATACAAATCATTTTTTTTAATACCAAAATATATGTATGTGTGTGTGTGTGTGGGGGGGGGGGGGGGTTTATAAAGCTCACGGCCACGGAAAAGCAACAAATAATACAGTCCGTGAAAAATAAAAATTTACCTACCAAAGTTCCGATTTCAAAGTTTGCATTACTTTATTTATTTTAATTACTAATAAATACTAATATAAAATAGGTACTGTTATTTGCGTTTATATATAAATAATAAATTAAAAGTAAATCCCTCCCCCACAAATCTTTAAATTAATTAATTTTTTATTTAAATAGTTTTAGTTTATTGTGTGTGTGTTGTAAAATTATCAATAATATCAAAATTATTATGGTGTTTAATTGTTTATTGGATCCAGGCGGTTACATCACCTAACTGCATGCCGCTATGTATTTATTCACCCCTCATACATTCAATAGAATAGGTCCTCAGAATGGTCTAACATTGGTATCAGAGCGGTGTGAAGACGGGAGCGTAGTGAGAAAGGTTTGTCTTTCATTGGTTTCGGGACTGTTGAAGATCTGTTGGGAACCATCACTTCCCCTCCTGGGTGGAAAGTGTTATGTTGAGCCTCTGTCCATTCTCTGCCTGGAAATATTTGCTGTTATTTGTTGTTCCTTGTTGGTGCGTCCTCTGCCTGAGCGTGGGAGAAGAAAGAAGACTGCCGTTTTTCTATTCATCCCTGCTGCGTGGGAGAAGAAAGAAGATTGCACCGTTTTTTTTTTTTTCTATTCTTCCCTAAAACCGTGGAGAGGAGACCCCATCAACAAAAACGCGTCGATCCAATCAGATCAATCAACAACTGCCCCCCCCGTATATCTTCTGTAGGTGGTCCTCGGATCTTTGGTTGTTGGAGGAGGCCTAGATCTAAGCAAATGCTGGGTCTTGTAGCGCGTGCTGAGTGCCAATGTAGCAATATATTTCCTGGTCCCAAGGCGATCAGGTATTAATCTGTATGTGGGTTTTTCCAACAACATTTAATTAGCACCGATCACCCACCACCAAACCTTTGTTGTGCTGTGTGTGGTAGCTTGGGACGATTGCTGTACGTGGAGGAAACACCTGTGCGCAAGGAGTTTGCGTGGATTCCAAACGACTGACTTATCATTAGCCGCTGTTCTTTTGCTGCTGAGCAGCAATGTGGCTGGAAATTGATGTGCAGGCCTAGCCGTAACCTGCGTGGAATTTGGATACATGTTTTTACTGTATATAAAATTTACGCTATTGTATTCTGCAAACACGAAAGGACTTATCTTGGAGCTCCTGGTAGAGACGCAGGGATAAGGAGAAGTAATGACAGTTATGATTTACCTTTCACCTATTTTTATTATAGAAAGAATAATAATAGTCTCAGCACAACCGTGGAGGAAGAAGTAGTCTCATTAATGTGGCAATGACCACTAATAATATAAGCACTATGTGGAGTTTGACATGAGTGGCATCGACCACCGAAAACCTAGGTGTGTATTGGTAGACTCCTTCCCCCAATATCTTCCCAACTGTTGTTCTCAGACCATGCAATACATTAACATAGCGACAATCATACAAAAGATTTGGAATTTGTTTGAATTAGATTATATTTCCCCTTTTCATTTCAAATTTAAATGGACACGAACAACCAGCCTATGATTGCAACAGTTTGATAAGTCATATATATATATAGCAGCATATGCAAGCAAGCATAGATACGTTTCTCGCATATTATATATATATTGAGTCTATAAAATTATGCAATAATAATGGACTGACTTGTTCGACATATAGACGGAGAAGAGTTGTGTTATGACAAATGCGAGATAAATGCCCTATCTGTGGCGCACCAAGTGTTCGAGCTCAATCTATTTTTTTCTACAAAGTCCTTGTTTTGTCATGACGTAAAAAGATTGAATACGGGGTGATGTAAAAACAATATATTAAGGGGGGGAATGTTAGATAACTAATATTGTTTAATAATACAGGCGGTTCATCTCCTAACTGCATTCCCTATATTTATTCACCCCTCATACATTTAGTATATTAACTATTTACCAATCTCCTGGTCTAACAATTATTTATAAGGTTTAATACTTTTTTTTTTTAAAGTGATGATATTAGTATATAATAAATCAAAACTATTTTAACCACTTAAAAATTTTGGGCTAACTATGAATGATAAAATTATAACATATGTGGTCTATTAATCCTCTTTGTACATGTAGTTGGGAAGGAAAACAAACTATTCTTAAATAAAATTTAATTCAATATTCAAGTAACCAAGGATTGTCATTAATGTCATTAATCAATATTTATTTCCCATCTAAGAGAACTAACTTATCTTTAAGAATAACATATTTTCAATGTAACTCCTACACACAAATTTTGATTTATGAGAGCTTAGTTTCCATTTACAATATCATTACAAGGTTCCCATCCATAAGAAATAATGAGAATCATAATTAAACATTTACAAGGATCTAACCAATCAATAAGATTACATCCAATATAGTGTTGGTAAAATTTACAAGTTGTAAAGCCAAAATAGATCAAATTTCACTCCACATGCCTTTTTCCAACAAGAGCATTCCATCCATTGAACTCGTCATCTTCATCAAGCCAAGCACACAACAAAAAAATGGGGGGGTAGGCAACACTCTCTACCCAACCAAAATATCCAATGAGGGAGAGAAGCCTTTTTCCCCATTGGCCCCCGAGCCCCAACAAGGAAGCAATGAGGGCTATTAGACAACCATGGCAACTCAACAATGGCTTCCACACACAAAATCAAACAAGAGATTCAATGAATTAACAAAATACCAATCTTGCAACAAAGCAACAAATATCAAAACACAAAGGCTTCATACTGAAGAAAAGAAAGAGAAAAGGAACATGGGGGTTCTTCTTATGCCTCCCAAGGGCTTGGGTGTCCACCTATGAGCCTCCAAAAATTTCATCACAATACACACAACACTCTTATGCCTCCCTCCAAGAAGATACTCCACTCTTATGCCTCCCTCAAGAAAATAACAAGATAAATACAAAGCATATTTATCAACAAGGTGGACATCCCAGCCCAAATCCCTCCTAAAATAACAATAACATTTCTCTTATGCCTCCCTCAAGTTTTACCCCCATTTCCATTTCTCCCACAACCTAAGAATCAAATCTATTTCCCATAATCATAAGCAATACAACCACCATCATCCACACATATGAGTACCACAAAAAACAAAGTAAATAAAAGAGTGAAGATCTACCTTCCAAATGAAGAGGATCAAGCACAAACAAGTTCCAAGCCTTCCAAAATCCTAACCAAGCACCATCCATTCCAAGCTCAAACACCATTCTCAAGCAAGCTCTCCCAAAATTCCAAGCATTCTCCAAAAGAAAAGAGTAAGTAACCCCCAAACTTCACACAAAATGAAAATAAATAGAAAAGAGGGAGAGAGAGGTGATGTGGCTCCATGTAGGATGCCACATCATCTATCCTCCAACCCACATCACCAAGGTCAAACCCAAACCCCAAAGCATAATAAATTGGTGGTTGGGGAAAAGACCACCCTCTTACACACTCAACCCAACCCACACCACTCAAGGACAAAATTAAATACCTATGTAAGAAAAGTGCACATAATTACTCTTTCCCTCCATAAAAATACAAAATAGGACATAAACTAAGCCCCTCACATCATAGGCCTAGTGGGTGGGTCACTTTAAGAGGTGTGGGACAAGTTTGACTTGTCCCACAAGTCACCAAAATGGCCAAGAAGGTCAAAATCCGAATTTCACATGAGAGATAGAGTACAAACTACTCCAAAACAAATTAAATTCATTCTCATCCAACACACATTAAAGCTACCAACTCACATTTATTCCTCCTTTTTTGTCATATCCTAATTAACACTAGTTAAACAATTTTAAGTAACTTAAGAGGGGTGTTAAACAATAATAATAAAGTGACTCCACATACTAATAAAATACAAAACTCACAAATAAAATAAAATCAACAAGACAAGATCACAAACTTACCCAAGGTCACTATTGAGGTCACCCCCCAATGGGGACCTCCAACAATCAACGAAAATACACAACATACGAATACACGAGTTGCCATGGTGACCTATTGCCAATACCCCACATTCCTTCATTGTTAGTCTCCTATCCCCCATAGTTTGTTGTGATATAATTTCCTGCAAAATCCAGCAATACCTTTCTGGCCTTGTGGCCATATTAATGATGTCGAAATAATAAAACACATGCATGTATACATAACAATTTACATAATTAAATATCATAATTAAACCAATGTTAGAATCAAGTAATTCACCAATTGTTTAATTTTCTAACATTTCGATTATAACAATCCATCAATTTGCACTAAGATCACAACATCAACAATCATCTAGAAATATCCATAATTCACGTCCAATACATCCATACAATAGTAACAGTTAGAACGTCGAATACTGATATAGGAATCAAGCATATAAATTTACCGCAATAGTCACATCATGTCACAAGTCTAACATGTTTGTACTGTCTATCCAATAAGTAAAATGAGTGTATCAATTTCCATCTAGAAATGTCTAATTTTTATTATGATATCAAGGTCTAGGGATCCAATAGAGCGTGACCAGAGCCAATAACAATACAATAATAGTAATCACATAACAATCAATTTGTAACAAGGTTATTCTAGATCATCATCATCATATCCTTAAATTCCCATCAAGGTCCACAATATGACATAGAGTCAAGGTAATAATAATAACCAAAACACAATAGAAATCCTGGTGTCCGCGCCTTTTATTTGCATGCTAACTAGAACACAACATTCATGTTTACGATTATAAACAATTTGGAAAAGATACTCATCGTTCATTCAGTGTCGAAGGGAAGTGGGCATTACAATATTAATCTCTCACAAAAAAAAAACCTTATCAAGAGTGTGACATCTTTTTTAATTGAAAATTGCACTTGTATTGATAAAACTTCACTTCGTAAAGGACTAGAAAATTCAAAAAATATTTTTTTACAATTGTGCTTTTAGGTTTAGATATGAATCCCTTGGAAGGGTCGAGATTGGTGCAATTTTGGTTATTGCTTCCAAAATTTAAATTTAACAATGTTTAACACAATTTTTTACATTTTTAATTGTAAAAATGTCTCTTCACGTATTTAAAATATCAACATTAATTTTATTTAAAATTATATTAATCTAAATAAATACATATTTAAATATTTAAAAAAAGTAAAGCTTGTGTCATATTAATAGTACCATTTTTGCTATTTTGAAGTGCAATCTTGGAAAACTACCTGTCATCTAAAAAATATTTGACAAAATTTGGTTCCCATCAAATTTAAACTTGTATTGTACTCCTTACAATAAAAGGAAATTAATAAAATGATATAAGGACTATATGAAAACCCTAAACAAAAGAAAGACAACCTATAAGCTAAAAAATTTCAATGGAATTTTTTGTCCCCTAAGAAAATAAAATCACATCTAACATTCTAGCATTAGGGCTCATATTATCATATAGCTATTAATCACACCAAAGAGGTGCAATGGGAACGCTGATAGGAACAATGAATTATTGTTTTCTATACATGGGAGGATTTGAAATTGAATTATTTGATGGAAATTTAGTCTTTAGTGTAGCGGAGTGAAGATATATATTTGATTGCAATCAAACCTTATTTAGAGGAAGAGGGAAGATCAATCAATAAATGAGGAGAAAGAAGCAATTGTTAAAGTGTGTGAAAAAGAGAAATTTCAATGATTTGAAGGTAGAAGGAGGAACCAACAACCTAGATACATAAAATATTTCAAGAAATGAACAAGGGATGCAGAGCGAAGAGGTGGTTGTTCCTAATATTTCCTAAGGTGGATGTATGCCCCCAATACAACCTAGACCACATATTGATCAAAGAAACCAATGATATACATAGGTGGTTATTACTTTAGAATGTTGAGACATATTTGAATGTAAGACCCTTGTTGTTCTTTATCTCCAATTTCAATATTTTTTATTATATCATAAAATAAGGTGAATGGGATGCAAACATTATAATTGGATGTAGGTTTTGTTTTATCATTTTCATTGTGGCCAAGATAGATGAGAAAAGACAAAAAACACAAACATGAATCCATTATAATCACTTGAGGGTTTGGTTATGTCTATTTTGGTAGCACCCATATTGAAGGGAATCAATGAAAACATAGAGGGAGATCTTTCCCCTATGATTCCTGCAAACTAATAGGTATAGGGAAAGGGAGATGAAATTCTTGTTAAAGTGATATCTTACAAGAGGTTAGTTCAATGTGTATAAGTATTGTCTTAGGCGATAATTCAACAAATGAAAGAAAGAGGTAGGGGGGATTTCTTTCCCCTATGACACATTGTTTGTGGCCATGAAAATAAAACTGAGTGAAGGATTTGTCATGTTAGTGAGACCTCAACACCAAGATCACCAATGAAGGAGAAATGAAGGTATTTACCGCATGAGACCGTGCTACGATTTTTTTTTTTAAATTTTATTTCTCCTATCTTGATTAGGAAGGTTTCATACCTACCACTTGCTACAAATCATTTTTTTGATAAATTATGTGCATGCACATGGATTATTATTAACTGTCAAATTTGAAAAAACAATCGAGAACATAAAATATTATAAATAAACCATACACCCCATACATTGGAACATATGGGACATTTACTTCTAACACACAATCAATCAAGAAAATAAATCTAGCTAATGTAGAATCCAAAATCCTAGAGGAATAATTATTAAATTGAATACTCAACGTTGATGAAAGATTGAGAAGGAAAAACATACTTACAATGATGCAACACCCAAAGGTGAATTTTGGAAGGGCCGAGAACATTCCATCATCCACATTGATGTATTGAATGTAAATATGGGATTACGATAGGAATTCAAAAATTTCTTCTATGGATTGGTATTAAAATAGAAGAAACACTTAAATTGCTTCATGAAAATTGAAATAAGATTGCATCATTGTACTGAGATATTTTGGCGAAAAAAATACCATGTTGATGTAGTCTTGTTCAAGCAATAGGGGAAAAATAATCTCATTAACATGGCCTTTAAACATCTTAAGAGTTCACATAATATATTTCCCGATTCCAAGTTTGAGCTCTTCGAAAGCTACCATAGGATCATGATGACCCATTCTTAAAGGGACAAGGCTCATGGTATTGACCATAACGTCTATATTCTCTCCGCCCTTGGAGGCTTCACAATATCCTTCACCATTGCCTATAGATCTAGGAATATTGCATATGTCTGAGTCCACCATGTTGTTTCCCTTTCCCGTCATTACCTCCATCTCATTTTCACTGTCCAACCTAAACACTCTATAAAGAGTAAAAACAATTTAACAAAGCAACATTGTTGTTGAAGTTTTGGATGTCCACACATTTGATTTTGTGCTCTTGAATGAAGGATTGATTTGGCCCGAGATGCTCCCTTGAATCACTTGCAAACATTCCCATTGGAAAACATAATTGATAACCCAACCGCCAACAAGTAAGAGACACAACTAATCATATCGTGAAATGGTCCTTAGTTTCAACTTTCATGTGTTAAAGAAAAAAACTATCTCTACCCTTTACCACATTGCACCACTTACCACCCATGATTTTTCACATGAATGTATGATAAGGATATCCCAATGTGTGTCAACAACTCTTAGGTTTAACCTTGTGAATAAACTTTTTTGTATTAAGCACCTTGTTTACAATCTTTTGTGAACAAGAAAACAAATCAAAATAAGTTTCTTTCTGTTAATTTTTATGTGACATATGAAATGAAGACATGATTTTTCCGTGACCCTTAGAATATGTGTTGAAATCTATTTTTAATATACCATACTTTTCATTTGTATTCACCATTTTTTACATTGGAGTTTAACATATTTGCTTGGCTTGAAATCCTTTGTTGAGTAAGCTTAGGACATCATAAATCATCATTTTCCTTATTGAAAAGGAATATCTAAAGCATGAAATTTTTTATTTTCTTTTCTTGAAAGTATTTTAGGTGTGTGGGCCAACATCAACAATAATACACTATAGTGACCCCATTCAATGCAATATTTTAAGGATGAGAGATGATGTTTGAACTTTTCTAACATGGTATTGATGTTATTTTAAAATTTTACTAATGAAGTGGTTCATGAGATATCCTCGTAGCACCAAATAGGAAATAGTTTCCACATGTTAGGAATATGAATAAGATAACAAATATTAAAAGATAAATATGGAAAATGTATTAATATTAGGCATTGATTTTTTCACAGTAGCCAAAGGTACTCATACTACTTTTCCAAAAGACAATTATTTATACGTGGATGGAAAAGATGGGCTCTCTATGGTTTACAAAGGGTTATTTATTTCCAATGTCAATATAACCGTGACACTTTTTAATAAATTCTAACTTTGAAGGGTTGGTTTAATTTTATACAAAAAAATGAGAGCTAACAAATTTGGGTAGATATTTTGACATATATCTAGAAGGTATTATCAAAATACTTTCCATCTTGAGGAGAAAGTTCAAGGGTATAATCTTTCAGAGGTGGATATAATACGATGAAATAAGTATTTAGTAACATGATTCCACTTGAAAATAGTATGGAGCTTAAGAATAATGTTTTACTGCATATTGATCATCCATGTGGAGTAGTCACTCATTCAATGTCTTTAACTTGTAATAAATTTCTAGGGTGCTAACAATTGGCTTTGCCCCTTAAATAACTATAAGAAATGGAAAATTTTGAGAAAATGTGGGAAAAAAGGCTTAGATATTTTTTATTTAATTTTTTTTATGATGTTTATGTTTTTTATTGAATGATATTAATTTTTTTAGATAAGACGAAGACATGACTAGAAATTTGGAAAGAAAAAGGTGGGAATTAAATACTTGCATGTCCCACACATTTTCCACGATTTAGATTGTTCCTACCCAAATAATATTTGTTATCAATTCTCCAATTTATCATCTCAATATCCCTCACATTATTCAGGTGAATGCAATTAATCCTTAAAGGGGCCAAAATAAAAGAAAACGGGGAAAGTTCAATAGGTTCCAAGTTTGAAAAACAACCATAATTCTTATTTGTTTTAGCACTTTTTAGCCCCTTGTTAATGTAAGTTATTATTTATCCTTTTATTTATTTATTATCATAATTATTGCACTTGTGTTATCCCTATACTTGTTGGGTTATCTTTCTTAGGCATATTAGTTGTGTGGAATTAGCTTACTAGTTGTGTTGATTTAGCTTACCAGTTGTGTGGAGTTAGCCTTCTAGTCTTATGGAGTTAACTTAAATGCCGATATCGGTTAGTGGGAGTTCTTCACCACTTATCTAGGTGGTATTTACACTTACCTCATCCTATATATACATCTTGTTTATTGAGCTAATTCAGGTAATGAGATAATGAAATTATGATGGATTTCCATATATGATATTTTAGCTCTTTGTTTGTAAATCCTTTTGTAGGTTATTCTGGTGAATTCCTTTAAGCTTATCAAATGTAGTGTGTTATTATCATCTGAGATCTTCACGACTTGAAATAATCTTCTTATCATTCCTTTTAAGGTATCAGTGTGGTAGATGATGTAGACACCCATTTGTAGGTGTTCTTTGTAAACGATGGTTTTATAGTTTATATATATATATATATATATATGGAATTGCTTAGTATGTTTCTGCAATGTGTATTTTTGTGTGAATCGGAGGGCACCATCAGATCTAAAAGGTGAAAAAAACCCTAGATTCTAAGATCAACCATTGGCATTGGCAGGTAGTTGTGAAGGTGACTGTTTTTTATAGAGTTGGTGAAGGGCACAAATTATGTTTCATATTTGTATGGGAAGCTACGAAGGTTGTGGAAGGATTCCATGAAAAACCTTTCTAATTTTTTGGGTAGTTTTTGTTTTTATGCAAGTTTCACAGATCTGAGCAGAGGATTTTTTTGTTGGGAGTGCATGAGGAAAAGCTTCTAACACATGTGTGTAAGGTGATATTGAGATCGGGCTTTTGTGTTCATCGGAGGGCTTAACTGATTCTAGGTTTTTTTAAGTGGTAAAGATATTATGGGTCGTTATTGGATTTTTTTTGTAACCATATTTGGAGTAACGCATGAAAAACACCAACAACACGTGAACTTTCAAAAAACAACAATTTTGGGGCAGATTTGCATGTTTCCAAAAGTGGAAAGTTTTTCCAAAAATGACGGGTATCCTAAAAAGGAATTTTTTTCCATAGATGAGAAGTTTTTAAAAATGTAAGTTTTTGCCAAAAATAAGAATCAACTAATTTGTGCAATTAGGAGGAAGGCCTATGAAAATCTGTATCGGTTGGTCACATGGTGTGGTTGTATGGGGGATAAATTCGTAGATTCCTACTATTGGGTGCTTAAGTGTAGTCCCTTTGATGCAAGAACATCACTCCTAACTTGTACAAAGAACAACTGAGAGAGGTAAAGCATGTATGGTATGCAGTCAATAGCTACTTTCATAGGATTATCTTCAAGTGCAAATAAAGAAAGAAGAAGAAAAACAAGGAGAGCTAGCACAAAGTATGGGTAAATTTTCATTTTCTCTTGGGAGTATGATGCAAGAGCATTACTCCTAACTTGTACACATGGTTAACATCATCAATTTTGGATTTCTCAGTGTGTTTATAGGTCTAGGAGGTCATATAAGGTCTTAAAGTGTGTTTGTTTTGTGTAAGACCCAAATTTGAATTAGAAAATTTCCCTCCAAAATTGCCATTTTTAACTTGAAGGAAATTTTGGCTTGTATCTAGGTGTTTGAATGTAATCTTGGAGCCAATAGTTATACTTTGATAGAGACAGGGCAATTTAGACCCATTCACTTTAAAAAAACCCTGATTACAAAGTGGGTAAGGAGTGTTCAAGAGTTAATTTGTTCTTGCAAAGTTTTTGCATGTAAGCATAGACCTCCTAAAACACAGGATCAAATACGATTGAGGTAGAGGCAAAATATTTTGATTTTTACCCCCTTGGGCTCATATAGACTTAAAAACCCTACAACTATGGTTTCAAAGAAGGAAAATTGAACTTATTTGAAACAAACCCTCCATAAATTAAAAAAAATTGATGATATATTTGCCCCGAGGTCGAGAAGGTGATTTAGAAAGAATTAGAAGGATCCATGTAGTTTTAGGAGATTTCTCGTTACCAGTTTTATGTGATAGATTAAGAGACCTTAACAAAAAAGGGAATTTATGGGAGAAGTGTAATTTTTGGTAAGAGTTGAAACTTACAAATATTAAATAAATAAATTGGGGGTAATGGGTGTAAGAAAAACCTAATCTTTGTTTTTGGAAACTTCTACAAATACAAATAGGAGTGATAGTTTCTTGTAGTAGGGCTACAAGGTATAAGATGTAGTGCGAAAGAGAGTCTTGACTTTGGAAGGCTTTAATATTTTCTAGGAGGGTTATTAGAGGTGAATAGGCTACAAATTTCATCTTGAATCATTTTCACAACTATAATTGGTCATTCAACCTGAGCTATAGGTTTAAAGAAGGAAGAAGCATAAGAAGACAATTTAACAAGAAGGTATGTTAGTTGATCTTTTTGGTTTTCTTGATTCTTGTCAATGGTTGAATTGAAAATTTTAATGGTCTAAGGACATAAATAGTTATTGGTTTAATGCAATAAGGTGATATGATCAAGAAATAGCTTGGTTAGAGGTCTTGTGTGTGAGAGAAAAAAAACTTGTTTAAATCCACTAAAGGAGAGTTTTGAGTTTGGTGATTGGAACTAATATTGTGAGTTGTTTGCGAGTGATAAGTATCTACATCATTTGGTATCAAAGTGTGTAATAGGTTATTGAAAAAGAAGAGGATATTAATTTAAGAGTGATTGCAGGAAGAAGACAGGATGGTACAAGTAAGAGAAGTGAGAAGGTCAGCATGGGAAGAGAAGATGGAAAAGATGATGGAAGTTGTGTTGAGAAGGTTTAAAGGTTTCGAAGAAACTCAGAGAAGGATGAGAGTTGAGATGGGTTAAATGTACACAAATGGGACAAATGGAAAAGTGTAATTTGTAGGTAAGTGCTACAAGTGTCAAAGATATGCAGGACACAAGGCTTATGAGTGTTATGAGATGGATACAGGGATGAGAGAGAAGGATAGAGCTACTGGTTAGATTCTTCAGAGTATATGTAAGTATTTTTTATGCAAAAGTGTTCTTTTGAAACCAAGTAAGGTGGTGAATGATATAACTCAAAGTAGCTGTCTATTTAAAACTATATGTAAATCTAAGGGTAAGTTTTGTAACATGGGTATTGATAGTGGAAACTCTAATAATATTGTTTATTTTTAGATGGTAGAGAAGCTAGGAATGAAAACTACAATTCATCCTACCCATATCAAGTATCATGAATGCATAAAGGACATAATATCTTGGTTAGGTAACAATGCCAATTTTATTTTCATATTGGAAGGTATAAGGACATGGTCTTATGTGATTTGGTACGAATGGATGTTTCTCATGTGTTGTTGGGTAGACCATGGCAGTATGACAGGGAAGTAGTGCATGATGGAAAGAAGAACACATACACTATTATAGCTCATAGACAGAACCATACACTTTTACACATCAAAGGTGAACAAACACTTAGGATAGAGAAATAGTTTTTGAAGTTGAGAGAAGTGATAAATAGAGTAGGATCAAGGAAATAAGAAAGAAAATGTTGTGTGAAGAATTCAAGAGAAAAGATGAGGAAAACAAGTTATGGATAAGAAAGATGAGGCATGCAAGCCTCTTGTTTTTGAAACTAATATTTATTTGAGCATTTTTTTTGTAGGTACAAGTGCAATGAATGAATATGAGGATCATATGACAAGAAACATGAATAAGTTAGATAGGACATGACAGGAAGAAAACATTTTGCAAGAGAAAGTGAGAAAAGAAGATGAAAAGAAAAGAGATTTTGCAGATCTCAAAGAGGATGGAGACCAAGATGGAATCTTAAGAGCACTAAAATTGAGAAAAGTTGAGTAAGAAATGGATCATGGTGAAGAAAGGAAGCAATCATATCTTGATGGAGGAGAAAATAGTAAAGAAAGTGAGAGAAAACAAAACCAAGAAGCTAACAAAGTGCAAGAACAAGAAGAAAAAAGTGTGAGATGGCATAAGAGACCAAGAAAGGTGATGAACATTCATTTTATCATTCAAACTATTTTCTAATTGATGTGAATATAGGTTCAACAATTGAGTTAATGAAGGGCTAGTCAAGGGAAAATGAATATCTCAAGAAAAAGATAGTATTTAATCATCTTGAAAAAAAGATGATTCAAAAGGACAAAAATAAGATGAACGGTACATTTTCATAGTCAAAATTGATGAATAAACATCATATATAATATAAATCAGGTGTACATACTCAAACATAAGGTGTAAGTGACTATATGCAGTCCTAGAAGAAATATATTGATCAAGAATTACAAATTTTCAAAGGAGAATCAGTTGAGAGAAGAAAAAGAACAGCTGAGATAGATAAAATATGGATGGTATGCATTCAAGAGCTAATTTCATAGGATTATCTTCAATTAAAAATAGATAAAGAAGAATAAGAACAAGGAGAGCTAGCATAAAGTATGGGGAAACTTTCCTTTTCCCTTGGGAGTATGATGTAGGAGCATCACTCCTAACTTGTACATATGGTTGACATCATCAATTTTAGCTTTCTCAGTGTGGTTATAAGTCGAGGAGGTCATCTAGGGTATTTTAGGTGTGTTTGTTTTGTGTAATACCTTCCCAAATTCGAATTAGATATTTTCCCTCCAAAACTACCAATTTGAATTTGAAGGCAATTTTAGCTTGTATCTAAATGTTTGAATATAATCTTGGAGTCTAAAGCATGTAATAAGATGGTGAAATTCCTATTGATGTCATATTCAAGTCATGATGGTGACCTAGATCTTAATTCATAGGGTACTTGACTAGGCTATGTCTTTTAATGATCTAATAAGGACAAAACATGGAATATGAAGGGTCTAATGGGCTAAGAATTGGTTAAGAAGGCTTCAGAAGGCATATTTAAGACTCTTTGTAACTAATTTGAACCATCATTCAAATGGTCAAGTGAAGGAAGAGAGATCTAAGAAAATGGTGGAGTCATTCTTTTGTATACACAAGGTTTCGTGATAGTTTTCCATGGTTTGTGCATTTTGTGTGATCAAATAATGTATGCATGTTATCTAGATGAAGTTTATACATGGTAAGGAAACTTATATTATGGTTTTCCATTTATGTTTGTGGGGTTTTACAGTGGTGTGTGTGGATGTAATATTAGTAAACAGTACAAACCTGTAATAGTCAAGTGGGAGGTCTTTAAGATCAAGTTTGCCAATATTGTGAGAGAAAGTCTTGCTTAAGGGTAGAAGAATATAGCTAAGGGAGGATTAGTGAAGTTAAAACATGGCTATTTCCTTTTGATAGTGGTCTACATTAATAGTTCGAAGGTTCTTTTCTTTGTACACTATTATAGATCAATGAACCATGTTCTTAGAGGCAGAAGAGTGGATGTTATGGTTACCTTCGAATTTGGGAGACATACCGAGCATTACTAATAAGTTTTGATTGAATGGTTATTTGTAAAATTTCATAGGTTCTTATTTATATTGCTAGAATTTGCTATTTAGACTTGTTGCTATAGTTTAAAAAGTAATAGTTAATGAGGATTGAGATCTCGACCAATAGTGAAGTCTCAAGGATTGAAAAATGTGTTGTCAATTTCATTAGATCCAAGATAAGTCTCATAGTCAATAAAATTGAGGAGAAATATCAAAGTGTTAGCCAACAGTTATAATTTAATAGATGGAAATTTAGACCCATTCAATGTGAAAAAATGTGATTACATAGTGGGTAAGCAGTGTTTAAGAGTTAATTTGTTCTTACAAATCTTCTACAGGAAGGCACGGGCCTCCCAAATCCCAAAAGATCAAAGAATATTTAGGTAGAGCCAAAATATTTTGTTTTTTTCCTTCTAAAGCTCGTATAGACTTAAAAAAACCCTACAACTAGGGTTTCAAAGAAGGAAATTTGAAATTATTTGAAATAAACCCTCTACAAATCCTAAATTTTTGAATATATCTCTACCCGAAGGTCGAGAATGTGATTTAGAAAGAATTGGATGGATCCATTTAGTTTTAGAAGAGTTCTCATTACCAATTTTTTGTGATAGATTAAGAGACTTAACAAAACAGGGATTTTGTAGGAGAAGTGCAGTTTTTGGTAAGAGTTGAAACTTGCAAATATTAAGTAAATTGGGGGTAATGGGTGTCAAAAAAACATAATATTTGTTTTTGAAACCTTCTAAAAAGACATATAGGAGTGATAGTTGGTTGTAGCAGGGATACAAGGTATGGTAGACCAGTCTAGCCTCAAAACCAAAGTATAAGATGTAGTGCAAAAGAGAGTCTTGAATTGGGATGGCCTTAATATTTTCTAGGAGGGTTATTATAGGTTAATAAGCTGACAATTTTCATTTGCACAATTATAATTGGTCATTCAACATGAGCTATAGGTTTAAAGAAGGAAGAATCCTAAGAAGATAGTTTGACAATAAGGTATGTCAGTTGATATTTTTGTTGTTTTGATTTTTTTTAATGGTTGAATTGAAAACTTGAAGGGTCTAAGGACATAAGTAGTTATTGGTTTAATGAAACAAGGTGATATGATCAATAAATGGCTTGGTTAGAGGTCTTGTGTATGAGATCAAAAGGCTTGTTTGGAGCCAATAAAGGTGTTTTTTGAGTTTTGTGATTGAAAATAATAGTGTGTTTTTCTTGTGAGTGATAAGGCTCTGCATCATTTGGTATCAGAGCATTCAATAGGTTCTTGAAAAATAAAAATTTATTTTTTTGAGAATGAATGGAGGAAGAAGACAGGATGGTGCAAGTAAGAGAACTGAGAAGGTCGAATTGGGAACAAAAGATGGAAAATATGATGGAAGTTGTGCTGAACAACTTGAAAGGTATGGAAGAAACTCATAGAAGGATGAGATTTGAGATGGTTTATATGCAGAGAAATGGGAAAAATGGCATAGTGTAATTTTTAGGTAAGTGCTACAAGTGTCATATATATGCAGATCACGAGGCTTATGAGTGTTATGAGATGGATACATCAATTAGAGATGATGAAAAAGATGTTGATCAAATTATTCTAAGTAGAGGTAAGTATTTTGTATACAAAAGAGTTATTTTGAAACCAGGTAAGGTGGTGAATGATATAACTCAAAGAATATGTCTATTCAGAACTATATGTAAAGCTAAGGGTAAGTTTTGTAACATGGTTATTGATATTGGAAGCATTGAGAATATTGTTTATTTTGAGATGCTAGAGAAGCTAGGACTAAAAACTATAATTCACCCTAACCCATATTAAGTATCATGGATGTAGAAAGGACATCGTATCTTGGTTAGGTAACAGTGTTAAGTTACTTTTAATATTGGAAAGTATAAGGAACATATCTTATGTGATTTGGTACCTATGCATGTTTGTCATGTGTTGTTGGGTAGACCATGATAATATGATAGGGAAGTAGTGCATGATGGAAAGAAGAAAACCTACCCTATTATATCACATGGATAGAGACATACAATTTTACCCATCAAAGGTGAATAAGAACCATAAGCATGACTAGTAATGATGGTGACAACTGAGAAATTTTTACAGAGACTAGAGAAGCATGTAAAAAGAAACTATTCAGGGATTTTAGGCCTCATAAGATTGATTTGGCTAAAGGTTTTGTTGATGATAAATAGGTATGTGGTGAGATTCAGATTGTTTAAAGACAAGAAGGATGAGGATGATGATGAGAGACAAGAAAGAGATGGCATAAAAAGAAGAGAAACATATGCTAGAGTGCTTATATACCAACTAGATGAAATGAATGATAAGAAGATCATTCCAAGCCATGAAGATACTTAGATTATCATAGCACACCACATTTGATAAGATGAAAGTAATTCACCAAAATAAATTTACAAGACAATTTGCAAATAAAGAGCAGTAATATCATATACTATTATGGAACTCTCATATAAGTACAATGAGAATGAGCCTTGCTTATATAAGCAAGGAATATCAATACAAGAACTAGTCAAGGTCGTAGATCAAGCCATAAATCAAGGAAAGAACTAGTCATCAAAGAACTAGTCAAGACCATGTATTTAGGAAAGAACTAGTCATCATAGATCTAGTCAATACCATAGATCAAGGAAAGAACTATACCTAACAACTAGATAATATCTTCCTAATATCTAAATATGATAAAATAAATATACACACACAGAAGTGGGTGAGGATAAATACAATAAAGGTAAATAAATTACCTAGGTGAACATGAGCTAAGGTAAATACCTACTCTAACACCCCCCTCAAGTGAAGATAAGGGCCCAAAATAAAATTGGCATATCCACAGTATGAGTCTTGACAACTAGGCTTGATTAGGTACTCATGTACAATAATTGGGAAAAAAGGGAACACCGAATGGTACCCAAAAATTTTAATAAAAAAGTAGAGAGAAAAAAAACCCGTTGCAATATATCCCCAGAAGCTAGGCTAAAAAAATCATACAATGATGAATAAGTTTGGTGTGCATTGTGGTCTGAATCCACTTCTCGATCATAAAACTCAAAAACAATTGACACTGGGCTTCACCAAAATAGCTCCATATAAGGATATTGTCAATGAAGTGATGTCGACAGTGGAATAAACTAAATATAATTTGATCAACTGCTACAAATAGGTGTGTTACGATCCAAGAAAAATAACCAAGGCATTAATGAATGGAAACAAGATCTAAAGAAATAGGAGTGCCATGATCTAAGAAAATCCAAGGTAATAAGGCAAGGACACAAAACCCGAAGAAGCAGGATCAGCACCACACACTCCCACACTACTGAATGGGTGGAGTGACTATACAAATTTGTATGAGTTATCAAAAAAACTACTCAATCACTAACAAAATAACACCGGGATTCACCAAGATATCTCCCCATAAGAGAGACTGTCAACATGCCAAAAAATGTCAAAAAAACAAATCTAAAATCTCTCAACAAACAAGAGAGATATATTACACTTGCTAAAAAAAAATGCTCAAAACAAGGAGCATTACAATGCAGGCGTAGAAAGTGGATGAAGAGGTCGAATGGTGGAAGAGCCATGCCTATAGTTTCCTCTCAATGAATGCTTATGTCGCTGCCATGAGTGATCATATATCCACCCCAAATCAACACAGATGGATGAAGAAGATGTCTACATATGACTTGGTGTAAAATACATAATGGATTCATATAAAGGAACATCATAATGTGTGTCAGGTTAATCATGTCTGACAGCTGAAACCTCAGGTTTCTCAAGCCTAGGTGAAGGTGTGGAACTCATGTGTAGCTCATGATCCTCCAAAAAATTCAAGCGAACAAAAGTAGGAGCTATGTCAATTTGTGATCCCAATGAAATACCTACTCAAAAACCAATGCCATGGTGAGAATTCCACTTAACATATGGAATAGGGGCTCCGCCAGTGAAACCCATAGAACGGAGCATATAAGAACTGAATGTAGTGGTATACTTCTCAAAAGAGACATGCATGTGAGTAGAAGTAGGATACACAACATGTGTTACTGTAATAGGAATAGATGTGGAAGAACATGTAGTAACAATCCTAATAGGCTTAGGAGCATTAGGAGCACGAGAAGGCTTAGAAATTGATAGATCAAGGTCAGTGGGTACAAGAGCAATAACTGCAAGTGGACTAGGAGCATGGATATGATTGTCTATAATATGAGATCGATGTTGTAAATGAGAAAGTGGTTGTTATAGGGAGTGTATTAGTGTAACCTTCTCACAAATGAGGATATGAAGAAGAGAGTTTTGTTTTTTAAGTGATCTATTTTGTTCCACAAATTTGACCATATCCTCCTGAAGCCCCACACACTTTGAAGAAAAAAATATCGCTCTCAAAATCCATAATAGATACAAGAATGCAACACCCAAAATTTTAGGATGTCGGGCTCAACCAAAATTGCATCCATAAGTGATTACAACCCCCCTTCCCCCCAAATTTGGCAATTTATAATTAAGTGCCTGTAAATATTACAATGAGTAAAAGTGCCTTTACATTTGAAATATGTGTATAAAAATTTCACCAATGCGGAGATCTTGAAAAAATACACAATTTCAAAAATAAAATCACCTTAATCTGAGCTATAGATCACAATTTATGAGCTCTAGAAGGTTTTTCTTTTTAAAAATAATCTTTTAATGCTTATTCATTTTTTAAAGGTACACGTGACACCCAAATTTCCAGAGGGTAAAAGTGTGCATCCACAAGATACAAGTTTCCAAAGAATAAAATACTGCACCCAAAACCCAAATGTCAAGAGGGTAAATCATTGCATCCGAAGGGTACACGTCTATATCCAATGGATAAATTAATGCACCCAGAAGGTACAAATCTATATCCAGTGGATAAAAGACTACATCCAAAACAGAAATATCCATATGGTAAAAGAATGAATTTAGAAGGTACACTTCTATATCCAATGGATAAAAGAATTCACCCGAAGGGTATAGATCTGTGTCAAGTGGATAAAATACTGCACCAAAACAAAAATATCCAGAGGGTAAAAGAAAGCATTCAGAAAGTACACGTCTATATCTAATGGATAAAAGAATGTAACCAAAGGGTACAAATATGCGTCAAGTGGATAAAAGACTACATCCAAAACATAATTATTGAGAGGGTAAAAAAATGCATCCATAAGGTACATGCCTATATCTAATGGATAAAATAATGCACCCAAAAATTACAAATATGCGTCCAGTGGATAAAAGAATGCACCCAAAATATACAATTGTTAATACAAATTTAGACTACAAATATCTCTTTTTTGGCACCTAATTAAAAAACAGAGAGAAACCCAGAAATTTTCTCAAAAAAACCAGAAATTTGATATAAATTTGTGTAAAAAAATTGTTTGTACAT
Source organism: Taxus chinensis (assembly GCA_019776745.2). Taxonomy (NCBI): domain Eukaryota; kingdom Viridiplantae; phylum Streptophyta; class Pinopsida; order Cupressales; family Taxaceae; genus Taxus; species Taxus chinensis. The sequence continues at coordinate 329,517,909 of CM034146.1, forward strand.
AATTGTACGATTTTTTAGAAATGTGCCAAAAAAACCTTTAAAAATGTTCATATGTGACTTTCTCAAAACATGGTCGAGTTTATAGTCAATTCTAGGGTTTTAACACCTTCCAAATCCAATGACACACTCCATTTTGTATAAAAATGCATTTTACATAAAAGTGCTAAAAAATTCTGAGTACATGAAAACAATAAACCCTTTCTTGCAAAAAAACTTACAGATGGATGTCTACATCATCTATCACTTTGATATCATGAAAGGAATGATAAGAAGATCATTCCAAGCCACGAATATCTCATATGATCATAGCACACCACATTTGATAAGCTGGAAGTAATTCACCAGAATACATTTACAAGAGAATTAACAAACAAAGAGCAATAATATCATATACTATTATGGAACTCTCATATAAGTACAATGAGAATGGGCCTTGCTTATATAGGTAAGGAATATCAATCTAAGAACCAGTCAAGGTCGTAGATCCAGCCATAAATCTAGGAAAGAACTAGTCAAGACCATAGATTTAGGAAAGAACTAGTCATCAAAGATCTAGTCAATACCATAGATCAAGTAAATAACTATACCTAAAAACTAGATAATATCTTCCTAATATTTAAATAAGATAAAAATAAATATACACACACATAACTGGGTGAGGATAAATACAATAAAGGTAAATAAAGTACGTAGGTGAACATGAGCTAAGGTAAATACCTACTCTAACACTAGAAGGTCTAGTGGATAGATAAATAGTTGATGAAGTTGAGAGAGGCGATAAGCAAAGCAGGATCGAGGAAAGAAGAAATAAAATTTTGTGTGAAGAAGTCAAGAGAGAAGATGAGGAAAAACAGATCATGAAGAAGAAAGATGAGGCATGCAAGCCTTTTTTAAAACTAATATTTCTTTGAGAATTTGTTTTGCAAGTAAAGATTCAATGAATGAAGATAAGGATCATATTATAAGAAACATGAATAAGTTAGATAGGACATGACAAAAAAGAAAATGGATTCCAAGAGAAAGTGAGCAAAAAAGATGAAAAGAAAGGAGGTTTTACAGATCTCTAAGAAGATGGAAACCAAAATGGGATCTTATAAGCACTAAAATTGAGAAAATTTGAGTAGGAAATGGATCATGGTGAAGAAAGGAAGTAATCAGATCTTGATGGAGGAGAAAATAGTCAAGAAAGCAAGAGAAAACTAAACCAAAAAGTTAACAAAGTGCAAGAACAAGAATAAAAAAAAGTGTGAGATGGCACAAGAGACCAAGAAAGGTGATAAACATTCATTTTCTCAGTCAAATTCTTTTCTAAGTGATGTGAATAAAGGTTTAGCAATTGAGTTAATGAAGAGGTAGTCAAGGGAAGATGAGTATCTCAAGAAAAAACTAGTATTTAATGATCTTGAAAATAAGATGATTCAAAAAGAACAGAAGGAAGATGAAAGGTACATTTTCATAGTTGAAATTGAATAAGAAGAATCATACATAACTATAAATTGAGTGTACATACTCAAACCTAAGGTGCAAGTGACTATATACAGTCCTAGAAGCAATAGCTTGATCAAGAATTTAAAAATTTGAAAGGAGAACCAGTTAAGAGAAGACAAAGAATGGACGAGAGAGATAAAGCATAGATGGTATGCAATCAAGAGCTACTTTCATAGGATTATCTTGAATTGAAAATATAGAAATAAGAAGAAGAAAAAGGAGAGAGCATAAAGTATGGGGAAACTTTCCTTTTCCCTTGGGAGTATGATGCAGGATCATCACTCCTAACTTGTACATATGGTTGAAATCATCAATTTTGGATTTCTCAGTGTGGTTATAGGTCTAGGAGGTCATCAAAGGTATTTTAGGTGTGATTTTTTGTGTAATACCTTCCCAAATATGAATTAGACAGTTTCCCTTCAAAACTACCAATTTGAATTTAAAGGAAATTTTAGCTTGTATCTAGGTGTTTGAATGCAATCTTGGAGTCTAAAGCATGTAATAAGATGGTGAAAGTACTATTGAGGTCATATTCAAGTCATGATGGTGACCTAGATCTTAAGTTATAGGGTACTAGATTAGGTTATGTCTTTTAATGATCTAATAAGGACAAAACATGGATTATGAAGGGTCTAATGGGCTAAGAATCGGTTAAAAAGGTTTGAGAAGGCATATTTAAGCCTCATTGTAACTAATTTGAGCCAGAATTCAAATGGTCAAGTGAAGGAAGAGTTCCAAGAAAATGGTGGAGGCATTCTTGTGTATACACAAGGTTTTGTGACATTTTTCCATTGCTTGTGCATTTTGTGTGATCAAAGAATCTATGCATGCTATAAATGAAGTTAAACATGGTAAGGAAACTTATATTATGGTTTTTTTTATTGATTTTTGTGAGGTTTTATAGTATTGTTTGTGGATGTAAGTTTAGTTAATAGTACAAACCTATAACAGTCAAGTGGGAGGTCTTTTAAGAGCAAGTTTGCCAAACAGTGGATGTTATTGTTACCTTCGAAATTGGGAGACATACTGAGCATTACTGGTAAGTTGTGATTGAATGGTTATTTTTAAAAGTTAATGGGGTTTTTTTTATATTGCTAGAATTTTCTATTTAGACTTACTGCTACATTTTGAAGAGTAATATTTGATGAGGAATGAGACCTTGACCATTAGTGAAGTGTCAAGGCTTAAAAAAGGTCTGGCCAGTTTCTTTAGATTTGGGATAAATCTCATAGTCAATCAAATTGAGGAGAAATATTGAAGTGTTAGGCAACAATTATACTTTGATAGATACATTGTAATTTAGACTCATTCAATGTGAAAAACTGTGTTTGTAGAGTGGGTAAGGAGTGTTCAAGAGTTAATGTGTTCTTACAAAGCTTCTATAGGTAGGCACAAACCTGTTGAAGCCCAAAAGATCAAAGAAGATTGAGGTAGAGCCAAAATATTTTGATTTTTCCCTCTAGGGATTGTATAGAATTAAAAACCATGCAACTAGGGTTTTAAAAAAGGAAATTTTAATTTCTTTGAAAAGAACCCTCCATAAATCCTAATTTTTTGAAGATATCTCTCCCCTAACGATGCATTATTTTTAGCAGAAACTTGAAATGGTCCTATCTTTTTATCTGGGTGTTTTTTTGAGTCCATTTTTTTAAACTACTTGTTTTGAAGAGACGAATGCAAAATTCAAACTTTCCTATTGGTTGGAGCCATTTTTGGCACAGTTTTGGGCCCAAAATCCACCATCTAGGGGCAAAAAATTAGGATTTAAGTTTTAATTCAGTTTTTTTCCTATTTTAGAGCATTAGTTAATTTTAGTCTCTTGAATGCATAGTAAGTTAGAAATTTGGAAATTCCTCTAATTTAGGCATGTAGAAGATGCGTGGTAATTCTTTTGCCCATATGAATAGGCATGCAAACTTACTAAGAATAGTAGGTTCTAGTAAATCACTAAAAATAGTAAATTTCACCTTCTAAAGTATATTTAATCAAAGTTAGTTATATTTTTCTTGGAAACTTGAGTTCGGATTTTATTTCTTATTTATGAAGCATTTTAATTCATTATTCAATAACGAAGAGTAAGATTTATTTTCTTTGAGTTTAAGATATTTGCAATATATATTTTGTGTGTGTGTTACAATTTGGTTACATTATTTGGTATCAGACCAAGTTTGATTCTTGGTGGAGAAAACAAACAATGGTAGGTAGAGGAAGAGGAAAATGGAGTGGTATTTCCTAGATGAATAGAAACATGTAGGATATGTAGAGGTAAGTTGTTGAGCTTGCTGCGATTATAGCATAGAGAGGAAATCAAGGTGGAGATGACACAAATGAAGAAGTTTGTGAAGAGGAGGAAACACAAGGACCACCCTTATATTTTGATGAAAGGATGATTCGAACATTAGAAGGAAAGAATTATGGGACAAGAGTTTTTGTTTCAGAATATGGAGGTAGCCTAAAACCAAAGAAGTTGATAAACTGGTTGACTAGCATGGGAAAAGGTTTTGAGTGGAAGGCTATTTCATAGGAAAAGAAGGTAAAATTAGCATGCACTAAATTAAAAGTTCATGCTATGTTATGGTGGGATCACCTACAAAAGGAGTGGACAAGAAAGGGGAAAGAAATTATTAGGACCTAGAGTAAGATGAAGAAGAAGCTAAAAGACAAATTTCTCCTTGTAGATTATGCACAAACCCTTTACATGAGGTTTCAAAGTCTCAGATAGAACTTACAAACCATGCAAGAATACATGGATGAGTTTTACAAGTTGTCCATTCATGTAGAACATGAATAAACTAAGGAAAACATGGCTGCAAGGTATGTAAATAGGTTAAAATTTTCTATTCAAGATGAGATAAACATGCATAGGATCAAGAGCATGGAGAATTTATATAAAAAAAATTGTCAAAGTTTTAGGAGATTGCCTGGGATGAATAGGGGGCCTCATCCTCCTTTCGAGAATGAGCTAGTTTTAGTCAAGGTAGAGGAGAACAACCTCATGGACTGGAAAATAAAGAAGATACAAGAAAAGATATCCTAAATTAGAAAATGGGTAGAGAATTTCCTATGGGAAGAGGATATGTTGGCGGCAGAGGATGGGAGGCTCCACGAAGACCATTTTTTTCCTACATATGTGGTGAACAAGGGCATCAGGAATTTGAATGCACACATTATTATATGCATGACAAGAGGCAAGTAGATCCTCAAAAATTAAATCTTGTTGAATCTGAACAAGAAGAAGATGAACATGACCTAGAAATTCCACCAGATATGGGAGAAAAGTTGATGATCAAATGACGATGATTGCTCCAAGAATGGATATCAAGGGGGATGAATGGCTATGTACAAATATTTTTAGAACCAGATGCACTTCAAGAGGAAAGGTATGAAATTTTATTATTTATGGTGGTAGTTGTGATAACATGGTTTCAAATGAGATGGTTGAGAAACTAGGACTGCATTATGAGAAGAATGCTAACCTTTACCGTATTTCATGGTTTAAGAAGGGTAATGAAGTTCTGTTGATAAGAGATGTTTAATAAGTTTTTATATTGGGAAAATTTATAAGGATGAGATTTGGTGTGATTTTATTCCTATGGATGCATGTCATAAACTGTTAGATAGACCATGACAATTTGATAGAAAATTTATTCACAGCAAGGGGAAGAATACATATATTTTTTGGAAGGATCACACAAAAATAGTTTTTATACCTCTTAAGGAAGAGGGAAAGGCTGAAAAATATGCTTTATGCAAAAAAAATTGTGAAGGAGGTAAAGGAACTAGGTTTTTCTATGTGTTGGTCGCAAATAAGGATGAACCTGCAAGTGCACAAATACCAGCAGAGGCAACAAAATTAATATAATAATTTTATGGTGTTATTCCTGATGAGCTACTAGATGGGTCACCACCCAAAAGAGATATTCAACACCATATTGATTTTATCCCAGGGTCTTCACTCCCAAATTAAATAGCTTATAGGATGATCCTGACATTACATGTAGAATTGAATAAGTAAGTGATAGATCTTTTGAGAAAGGGTGTAGTAAGGGAGAGCATGAGTGTGTGTTCAACTCCAGCTTTATTAACACCAAAGAAGGATGGAACATGGATAATGTGCATGGATAGCAGAGAAATCAATAAAATCATAATCAAGTATCAGTTTCCTATACCTCGCCTTGATGATATGATGGATGCGTGGAAAAAATCATTCAAGACAGGGGATGGATTATATGAGTGGTTGGTGATGCCATTCGAGTTATCTAATGCACATAGAACTTTAATGAGTTTGATGAACATTGTGTTGCGGGAGTACAATGGTAATTTTGTTGTGGTTTATTTTGATGATATCTTGATTTTCAGTAAAACTAGAGAAGAACATTTTACGCATATAAGGGTGATATTTGAAGTGTAAGGAAAGAGAATCTCTATGCAAATTTGAAGAAGTGCACATTTATGCAAGATATTTTGGTATTTTTGGGTTTTATTATTTGAGTAGATGGGGTACAGATGGAATCTGAAAAGATAAAGGCAATTATTAGATGGCCTACTCCACAGAGTATAACAAAGGTAAGAATCTTTCATGGTTTAACAACTTTATACAAAAATCTTATTAAAAAAATTAGCAGTATTGTAGCACCTATAACATATTTCAAAAAAGGAATGGATTTTATGTGGACAAAGGCAGTTGAGGATATCTTTAACTTCTTGAAGAAGAAGGTGACATTAGCACTACCAGATTTTGATAAAGTGTTCAAGGTTGATTGTTACACCTCACATGTGTGAATTGGTGTTGTCCTAAGTCAAGGTGGGAATCGAATAGCTTTCTTTAGTGATAAATTGAAAGAGGTAAGGAATAACTACTCTAGTTATGATTTGGAGTTTTATGCAATTGTACAAGCACTGAGGCATTATTTATTTCCTAAGGAATTTGTGTTATTTACAGACCACATAGCCCTGAAGTATGTGAATACACAAAAGAAGTTAAAGAGTAGGCATGCAAAGTGGGTATAATTTTTACAGGGTTATACTTTTTCTCTAAAGAATGAATCAGGAAAACAGAACCAAGTTGCGGATGCATTGAGTAGGCGTGCGACTCTATTTACAACTATGGAGAATGAGGTGGTTGGTTTTGAATCAAGAAAGGATTTATATATTTATGATTCTAATTTCAAGGATATTGTTGAAAGTTTAAGTAGACCATTGTCAAGTGATGTAGGTGATGTCTGTGAGGCAGAAATGAAGGAGAAAGAATAGAGATTGTATATCTCATATTATTCTATTCAACATAGAACTCACATATAGTATTTATAGGAAAGAAATTGAACTAGAATCCCCTAAATGAATGGAGAGGTTACAAAATAGAAGGAGAGAATAATGGAATACACCTAAAAGGAGAAGATAAAGGGATAGAATAGAATATAGACTCCTAAAAATATAAATTATTCAATGTATGCTAACATTCCTCCCCTTATTACATTATTCTTGCAAATGTGACCTCTGAAAGATTCAAATTTCACTTTGCCAAGGGATTTAGTGAGAATGTCAGCAACTTGTGCTTCAGTAGGACAGTACTGGAGCTGAATTTGATGGTTCAAGATGTGCTCTCAAATGAAATGGCAGTCAATTTCAATATGCTTTGTTCGTTCATGAAAGACTGGATTCTGCACGAGATTCAACACACTCTGATTATCACAATAGAGAATAGGTGACTATTTTTCAGGAATTCCCAGGTCATCCAAAATGTGACGTATCCATATCACTTCTCACACATCTCCTCGTGCGGCGTGATATTCTACCTCTGTGGATGAGATAGAAACAACATTCTGCTTCTTGCTTATCCATGAGATAGGTCCAGATCCAAGATGAAATATGTATCCTGTAGTTGACTTCCTATCATCAACAGATCCAGCATGGTCTGAGTCGACATATCCCTGTAAGAAGAATTGATCATTATTTTTATATTCCAGACCATAATTAGTTGTTCCTCGGACATATCTCAAAACATGCTTTGCTGCATTCCAGTGACATTTCTTTGGCTCCTGCATGAACCTGGAAAGATAGCTGACATCATAGTAGAGATATGGTTTGGTGTATGTCAAATAGATGAGCCCTCAAACAAATTTCCTATAGAGAGTAGCATCTACTTGAGGTGAGTCCTGGAATCTTGAAAGTTGCAAGCCTTTTTCCATGGGAGTGGATATAGGTTTACAGTTAGACATTCTATACTTTTCCAGGAGTGTCTTGGTGTACTTTGTCTGGGAGAAAAAAATGTGATGCTCCTTTTTCCATATCTCCAAGCCAAGACAGTAATGTAGTAGCCCCAAATCTGTCATGTTGAAGGTTCTTTTGAGATCATTATTTACAATATCAACCTGATCTTCTGAACTACCAGTGATCACAAGATCATCTACATAAACAACCAGAATGAAAATTTCTTTTCCTACCTTCTTTATATAAAAATTTGAGTCTAAGGGGCTATGAGTGAACCCACGATGTAAAAGGTGATTGTTGATCTTGATATACCATGCCCTAGGAGCTTGTTTCAGTCCGTAAAGAGATTTGATGAGATGATATACCTTTTTAGGCTGATTTTCATCAACAAATCCTTCAGGTTGGGTCATGTATGCTTCTTCTTTTAGATCACCATTTAGGAAAGCACTCTTGACGTCCATCTGCTGAAGTCTCCATCCTTTCTGTGCTGCAAGTGCGCAAACTACTCTGATTGTCTTCATCTTTGCAGTGGGTGTAAAGGTTTCTTCATAGTCGATGCCTTCTTTCTGAGCATATCCTTTAGCTACAAGTTGTGCTTTATGTTTGTCGATGGATCCATCTGCCTTATATTTTGTCTTGAAAACCCATTTGTAGCCTATGGGTTTCTTTCCTGTAGGTAGATCGACAAGTTCCCATGTCTGATTTTTTATGAGCGAGTCATATTCTATATCCATAGCTTCCTTCCAATGAGTTTGACTGAGTGCTTCACGAACATTATCTGGCTCGGATCTATTCATCATTGAACTCATGAGTGAAAAGTTTACCTCATTTCTTGTTTGACTCCTTGTTTTGACTCCGGATGATGTATCTGGGAGTTTTTGCAAATGTGATTCCTTGATAGTGCTTTGTACCCACTTCGGACGAGAACTTGACTACTTTTGAGAAGAACTATATCGTTGCCGTGAGGATTGATGTGGAGTCACATTCTCCAGTTCTCCAAGGTCAACAAATAGTTCTCCTGACAGCATTTCTTTTCTCTGAGTAGTCTCCTCTGGCTCATCATTTGATTCAGAGACTAATCGGTGAGATGTGGTTTGGAAGTGGATCTTCTATTGATACTATTGAGTCAAAGGATGACTCATCACAAACCACATCCTGACTCTCGTATATTTTCTTTGTCTCAGGATCCATGAGACGATATGCCTTCGAGGTAGTACTATAGCCAAGAAACATACACGGGAGTGTTTTTGGCTCTACCTTCTTTCTCTTCTGAGCTGGGACATGCATGTATGCTGTGCAACCAAATACTCACAAATGAGAAATTGATGGTTTTTTACCACTCCATACCTCTTCTAGTGTCTTGTTCAGTAGAATCTTTGTCAGTGCCATGTTGAGAAGATATACAACCGTTTGTACTGCTTCACCCATTAGCGTTCTCCTAGCTTTGCAGTTGATAGCATGCAGCGAGCCATCTCCATCACTGTGTGATTGCGACGCTCAACAATGCCATTTTGCTGGGGCGTGTAGGGAGCAATCAGGTGCTGCTTAATGCCATGATGGTTTAGGAAGGCCAAGAACTTCTTTGATGTGAATTCCCCCCCTCGATCTGAGCGGAGTAGAAGAAGTGGTTGTCTAGACTCTTTGAAAACACGATGATAGAAGTTCTGCAAGTGTGGAAGAGCCTCACTTTTCTGCTTTAGGAAATATACCCACATCTTGCGAGAGTGGTCATCCATGAAAAACTGGAATTATTTGTATCCTGAAAATGAAGTAGGCAATGGGCCGTTCAGATCGGTATGAACTACCTCCAGACACTTCTTGGCATGGAAGGTGCTCGCTTGAAATGGATCTCTGTGTTGTTTTCCTGCAAGACAGCCAGGGCAAATAGGCAAGGAACTGGACAATTTGGGTAGTCCATGGACCATTGCTTTTGAACTCATCTAGTGTAATGAACTGACTGACAAGTGTCCATATCTAAAATGCCATAAGGCAGATGATTCTATTGTTGAAGTAGATAAATATACTGCAGAAGATGAAACCGTATCTAAAGTAAATAACTTATCTTTTACAAAAGCTTTAGCAAGAACCATACCTTGTCGGGAGATTAAGCATGATTTTATGCCATTTTGAACAAGAAATTCTACCTTAAGGTGATGATTCAAGAGTTGAGTAACTGACAAAAGGTTGCTAGTCAAGCCAGGAACATATAGTACCTTTGTAAGTGTACATTTTCATGGCCCTAGAGGAATGGTCACATTCCCTATTCCTTCTGCAATGTACTCTTTTTCATCCACCATCCGAACTCGATCTCCAGTTGGCTCTTCGTGTAGTGAATCAAATAGCTTCTTGTCACTTGACATATGCTTGCTTGCACCAGAGTCTATCAACCAGACTTTCTTTGTGGGCTGAGAAGTTTGAGAGACGAGTACAAGATTCTTACTACAATGGGCTCCTTCTGATGTCTCCTCATTAAAGTCATCATCTTCTTGTTGGGTTGCAAGATTTCCTTTTTGCTTTCTCCAGTGGGGACGTCGTTTGGAATTTTGAAAATCTTCACCCCCAGATGTGCTTGTATGGCTTGAAGGCCCTTGTTTCAAGCTATTGTGCCAGCAGTGATCAGTGTCGTGAGTATTGGTTCTACAAATGTGACACCATCTCTTTGAATTTTGATCTCTCTGTTGTTGTTTTGGTTCCACTTGATTTGGCTTCTCTGGGGCCCTTTCGATTCTTCTAGCCACGATTAGGCTTTGAGAACAAGGCTTTGTCCTAAGACTCCTCATGCGATGAAGTGATGGCCTCTTCCTGCTGCAGAAAATTCACAAGCTCTTCGAATGTCACTGTTTGTTTAGAAACATTCAGTGTTGTAACAAACACTCGGAATTGAGAAGGGAGTGCTCTCAAGGTGATTGGGATGAGAAGTTTACCATCCACCATTTCACCGAGCGCTAATAACTCCGATCTCAGCTCAGCCACGCGACGCAATAATTCCTCCACTTTCTTGTCAGACCCCATAGAGAGGGTGTGTAGCTTTGACTGAAGATGAAGTATCTTCGTCTAATTTTTGGCTTCATAAATGGTTGCCAACTTGTCCTAGGCCTCCTTGGGTTTCTCCGCATTCTGAACATGTGGTTGCACATCATCACTGATACTGAGCATTATCAGCATCAAGGCTTTAGCACTAGCCATGTCATATTTTATTAGTTCATCGGGGGCTGTGGGAGCAGGCACAGACCCTGTGACAATTCCCCATAATCCTTCAAACTGAAGGATTGTCTTCATTTTTGTCTTCCAGGCCACAAAATTAGGCCCTTTGAGTAACTGAGTGTCAGACAGAAGTAACTTTGGAGCAGACATTGTAATAAAAAAAATATTTATTTATTTGAAAAGTTATTACAATTTTGACTCACTGACGAGAATTACTGGCTCGTAGATGCTCGCGATATTTGCGTGCTGTGAGACGGTGACGCTTTGTAGGGCATTCTTCTTCGTCGTCACAATCGACATCATATCCGGCTTCTAATTCTTCCCGTACTTGCTTTTCTTGGCAACTAACGTCAAAAATAAAGTATTCAAGGAGTCCTCGAACTAGTTTGTCGAATGCAAGATTTCCGGAATTTCGAAGCTCGTTCAACAAAGCAAAGTAGAACCCAGAGCTCTTGGGAGCTTCTCCACGGTGTTCTCTGGCTGGAAAGTTAATATTTTGGCTTTTAGCTATGGCGATCGTGTTATTGACACTCTCAATCGAGTTTTCTACACTTGACATTCGGTGTAGTGTTGAAGAAACTCGACATTGCCAGTATCAAACTTCCTCATAGAGGGTAAAAAAAAAACTTCAGGTAGCAAGATTCTTTTGCATAGCACTACACAGGTTGAAGGTCTCTAGGAGAGTCCACTCTCTCTTCCTCCATGCGCGTAGGTAGCAAACTATCAAGATTTCCCACGGCTGTCTAAAACTACAGGCTGCTCCAAGAATTTTTAACGCCTCCACGCAGCAAGTGGCTGGTTGTTGTTTTTAGTGCACAAAACACCAAGAAATCTTGCACAGAAATAAGATCTCCATGCATAGCAGGTTGGAAGATGTACACGTTTTTTATTAAAAAATGTTCTCTTTTTTGGCATAGTCCTCCACGTAGGATAATATAACAGGCCGCTGATTCCTCTCTTCCACCACGCACTCTACAGTCCGCACCAAACTTTTATGCCTTCACGCACAGGAAAAAAATTTCTCCATGGATTTGACACGAGTCAAAGACAAAAAAGAACCTGCAGGTCGCTCCAAATGTTTCTCCACGCAGCGGGGAAGAAGCAATTAAAAAAAATGTAGGTCTCTGATATTATCCTTCTTCCTCACGGAGATCTCTCAACTTCAAGGTAAATTTATTTTCTTCCTTCAAACACACACAGGTTAGAGATCATAGAAGCTCTGATACCAAACTGTGAGGCAGAAATGAAGGAGAAAGAATAGAGATTGTATATCTCATATTATTCTATTCAACATAGAACTCACGTACATTATTTATAGGAAAGAAATTGAACTAGACTCCCCTAAATGAATGGAGAGGTTACAAAATAGAAGGAGAGAATAATGGAATACACCTAGAAGGAGAAGATAAAGGGATAGAACAGAATATAGACTCCTAAAAATATAAATTATTCAACGTATGCTAACAATGTCTAGGATGAGTACCTTGTGTAGGATGGCTATCTATTTAAGGGACGACAACTACGTATTCCAGTTGGGTCTATGAGAGATAATATAGTGAAAGAGTTACATAGTGGAGGATTGGCTGGGCACTTTGGTAAGGATAAGACTATTGCTTTGGTAGAAGAGAAATACTATTGGTTAAAGATGAAAAGAGATGTGTTAGTATATGTGGAGAGGTTTAGAATTTTCGAAGTCTCGAAAGGCCATGCATAGAATGCAGGGTTGTATATGCCATTACCTATTCCCAAAGGACCGTAGACAGATTTGAGTATGGATTTTTTTTTGGGATTACCAAAAACACAACGAGGTAATGACTCATTTTTTGTGGTTTTTGATAGGATCTTAAAGATGGTTTATTTTATTTCCTGTAAGAAAACTAATGATGCAATAGGAGTAACAAATTTGTTTTTCAGATAATTTTTTAGGTTGCATTGTGTTCCAAAAACCATTACTTCAGATAGGGACACAAGGTTCTTAATTCAGTTCTGGATGACTTTATGGAATAATTTGGGAACTAATTTGCAGTTCAGCAATTTCTATCATCCTCAGACTAATGGGAAAATAAAGGTGGTAAATAGGAGTTTGGGAAACCTGTTAAGGTGCATAGTTGGGGAATATCCCAAACAATGGGACTTAGCATTACCACAAGTTGAGTTTTCTTATAATAACTTAGTAAAAAAATCCATGGGAAAGTCTCCATTTTATATATTTTATGGGAGAAATCCAAACAAAGTGTTATATTTGGTGCAGCTACCAATTAAGGGTAGAGTCAGTGATGATGTAAAAGCATTTTCCAAACATATACAACAATTGTAGGAAAAGTGCGGAAGAAGCTGCAAAACAGTAATGATAAGTATAAGGAAATAGCAGATCTATGCACAGAAGGAGAAATGTGTTTACATTGGGTGATTTTCTTATGGTATACCTTCAAAAGGAAAGGTTTCCTAAAGGAACCTATAACAAGCTGAAGTACAAGAAAATTGGTCCCTGCATAATTGTGAAAAAAAATGATAATAATTATGAGGTAGAATTGCCACAAAATTTTCATATATCTCCAGTGTTTAATGTTTAATAATTATATCATTTTCATGGTGATGGTGAAGAAAATAGTGAACAGGTCAAGAAAATAGTGAACACGCGACATGGATAATACAAGAAATATTTGCTACATTGGAAAGGATTGGAACAAGAGGAAAACACATGGGTCATAGAGTGGGAGATTAACAAGATGGATAAAGATAAATGGCATAAATTTGAAGAAGAGAACTTGCAGGAGCTACGTTTTTTTTCAAGCAGGGGAGAATGATGCACTATTTTTTTGCAGAAACTTGAAATAGTGCTATATTTTGATCCAAATCTCTGTTTGAGCCTGTTTTTTTTTTTTTGAAACCACTTGTTTCAACAAGAGGAATGCACCGGTTAACCAATCCTACTAGTTGGGTCCATTTTCGGCACATTTTTGGGCCCGAAATCTGCCATCTAGTGGCCAAAAATTATAATTTATGTTATAATTCAATTTTTTTCCTGTTTTAGAGCATTAGTTAATTTTAGTCTCTTGAATGCATAGTAGGTCAGAAAGTTGGAAATTCATCTAATTTAGGAATGTAGAAGATGTGTGGTAATTTTTGTGCATGTACAAATAAGCATGCAAAATTAGTAAGAATAACATGTTCTAGTAAATTGTTAAAAATAGTAAATTTCGCCATCTCGAGTAGATTTAGTCAAAGGTAGTGAGATTTTTCTTGGAAAATCGAGTTGGGAGTTATTTTATTATTTATGAAGAATTGTAATTCATCATTCAATAACAAAGAAGAAGATTTATTTTCTTTGAGTTCATATATATATATATATATTGTGTGTGTGTTACAGTTTGGCTACATTACCCAATGTTGAGAAGGTGATTTAAAAAGAATTAGATGGATCCATGTAGTGTTAGGAGAGTTCTTGTTACCAGTTTTCTTTTATAGATTAAGAGACCTTTAAAAAGTAGGGCATTTATGGTAGAAGAGAAATTTTTGGTAAGATTTAAAACATACAAATATTAACAAAGTAAATTAGGGGTAATGGGTGTCAGAAAAGCCTAATCTTTGTTTTTGAAACCTTGCACAAAGACATATAGGAGTGAAATTTGGTTTTAACAAGGGTACAAGGTATGGTAGACTAGTGTAGCCTCAAAACAAGGTATAAGATACAACACGAAAGAGATTCTTGACTTGGTAAGGCCTTAATATTTTCTATGAGGGTTATTATAGGTGAATAATATACAATTTTCATCTTTAATAATTTTCACAACTATAATTTATCATTCAACCTAAGCTATATCTTAGTTAGAGGTCTTGTTTATGAGAGCAAAAGGCTTGTTTGAAGCTAGTAAAGGTGAGTTTTGAGTTTGGTGATTGAAATTAATAGTGTGAGTTGCTTGTGAGTGATAAGGCTCTTTATCACCCTTTTGCATTTTTGGCTATTTTTCTATTTTTTTACAAAAGCAAAATAGGTTTTAAAATAAATAAATATATAATTTTAAATTTAAATGGACCATTACTCATGGGAAACTAAATCTATCATATATTTTGATAGGTAACTCAGAATTGAGTGTCTTTTTTAGCAAAGTGTATGGTTTTTTGTGATCTTCTGGGGGTGTTATAATTATATGAGAATTCATTTTTTGCTAAGCCCGACGTTCTAAATTTTTGGGTGGCTCCTTCTTGCATCTATTATGTCTTCTAAGAATGAGATGTTTTTTTGTTAAGTGTGTGAACTTCAAGAGGACACGGTCAAATTTGTGGAGAAAAATAGATCACTTTAAAATTAAAACTCTCTTCTTCATAACCTCATTTATGACAAGGATAATATAATACACTCCCTACAACAGACACTTGTTGACTTACAACATCATCCTCACATTGTGGACTTCCATACCCATGCTCTTGTTCCTAGTCCATTTGAAGATATTGCCCATGTACCCACTAACCTTGTTTTGTCAATTTCTGAGCATGCTCCTGCATTTGATGCTCCTATGCATGTTTTTCTTGTTACTACATGTTCTTCTTCCACACATTTACCTATTACAATAACAAATTTTGTGTATCCCACTTCATTTCCTTCTTCTCACATACATGAATCTTTTGAGAAGCATACCATTGCATTCGGTTCTCGCATGCTCTGTTCTATGGGTTTCACTTACGGAGGTTTATGCATACATTCAAAGGGTATTACTTCCCTTATACAACCTGTTAAGTGGCACAGTTTTCAAGGAATTTTTTTTCAAACAGGTACTTCATCAGCTAATTTTTGAAAGTAAAAACATTGTTTGATAACAGTGAAACCATTAACTTAGGAATCAGTACCCCTACATATAATGCATGAGAAATAGCTTATGTGAAAAAGGCATCTCAAAGAATGTCATCATCAGATTCAAAATAGGGAAAGTTCTTAGTGTTGTCTACTTCATTTGACCCAACTACTCAAGGTGTTATCGTAGAATGGCTAAAATTACAACACAATGCAAAAATTGTGAATTTAGCAAGCCTTCATTGATATTATTCTATTTAGGCAATAATTTTGTTAACATTAAATTTTTAATTCATATAATTTCCCATAATTATTTTTCCTTTTATTATGCAGAATTTGTTTCACTTTTCTATTGTTGTATTTAAGGCTTAACCTCTGGCATGGTTTAGTCAAAATTCCTTCTAGAAACATCGTCATTGAGGGAAGCAAAATATAATAGTATAGAAAAATTGTTTCATCATGTCATGAAATAGGTCTTGCATTAATGCACAGTTTGAAACCATTGAGATAAGGAAAAGGAAAATTACATGAAACAAGGATATGCTTCTAAGAAGATAGGTAACTTCATATTGCTTTGTTGCATGTTAGACTGTAGTTAGAAAATTACATTTCCTTACCATTGGCTCATTATATGTTAATGTAAAAGGAATAAAAGCTATTATTAATGTCTCAGTATACATAATTGAAATCATTGTCTCACAGCAGGTACTATAGCTGCACCGTAGCCCTTGTTTACTATTGCAGCACATAATTAGATTTTTCCAAATGAAAAATTTAAAACACCATCCTCCCTACATATGTCAAAATGGAGCTTTGGAATAGGGTGCAGACATCCATCATAACATAATAAAAAGTAGAATTTTGTCAAACATAGTTACAAGTACCATGCAGTAGAGATATATGCAAAATGTGGAAACTTATAACACAAAGAAGATGAAGTGTTTGGCATAATTCCTTAAAGATATGTGGTCTCATGGACTCTAATTATTACTAAATATAATTGGGAGGAACCTAAGTAAAGGGGTTTTAATAATGCATAAGAGGAAGAGGTTTGAGAAAGAGGGGTTGGTAGATGAGTATGATACAGAAGAATAAAACAATGTAGATGATGAAGATGATGATGAGATGAGGGTTATAAATTGGTTTCAAGATTAAAGCTACAACAACTTTTTCATGCAATATGAAGATGATCATTAGATGTATTTAATTACCTCAAAAGTTTTATCAACTTTTGGTTGAGATAAATAACTTGTTATTTTTGATGTTGATGTAGGATAAGCTACATCGAAAAGATAAAGGTTGGAGACCCAAATAAAACACAAAAATGGAATAATAGTAGTAATTCACAATTATAATAGTAGAATAGAACATATACTCAAAATTTGATTGAAAGCATAACAAAATATATAACTCATTTTCTTCGAGGGGCCAACCTCCACAACCTTACAATAGGAAAAAAATATGCAAAGATCCTCCAAGTACTAACCCCTACCTCATATATATACCTTACTTAGGGTATGACTAATCCATAATTTGACCTACTAACAATATGAAAACATATAGATATGTAACAAGAAAAATTAAAGGATTATGTTAGTTGCAAGTCAGCTATATATTTCCCAATACATGTAATAGGTTAAGGGTGTAAAAACATTTCCCCATTTGAGTTTGAAATTTTTTCTTGATTCATTCAATGAGGGGAATTGTGAACATAATGGTGACCACATTGTGTGATTTGGGGTTCACTTTTCCCTAATTTGATCCTTGATCTAACCAATTACTCGATTTAATTAATGATGGAAGAAATTTTGGCCAATCAAGTGATTTGGTCCCTAGGATAATACCAAGTGGACAACACCCTAAATGAGAGTCTAGATGTGTTATATGCATAAATGTATTATGAATGATAGAGCCGACACACTTATCAAAGTGCTTGAGAAATAAATAAGAAACAAGGATGACAATTGACGCAATATATAGACTTGTAGTAAAAAATGATATTATCCGGTTCATGAACAATAAAGAGACTCAGTCATAATTAAGATGTATATGTACTCCTTATTCTCTAATTACTAATCTACAAACTAAAAAGAATTGACGGCAGATTAATATAAAAAGGAGGAAGATGGAGCATCAATTAGATTGTTACATTGGTTAATGATAATCACTTAATAATAAATCATCAATCCATCATCTTTAAGTGATGGTATGAAAAAGTTTTGTAATATATTTCTTATACTACATGGACTATGTAGTATCATGGAGGAGTTAGGAACTTGTGGTAGGCAAACCTATGTGTGGTATGGTGTTGAAGACAATGGTGAAGCCAAATAATCATGTGGAGTAGTGTCATGGTGTCACAAGTTATTTGAGGTATCACATCCTCCTAGGTTATTAACCCATCCTTAAAGAGAAATGGTCCCCATTGCATGCAATTGTTAGAGAATGTTGAAATTTAATGTTGGCAACATGAGCTTCATGAAGCATTTTTCATGAGATGTTTGACCAAATTTGATAATATTTAAGAGAATGATATATTTTTGTCTTATTAATTTGACCATGGTTCCAATGAACTGATTTATTTTCGTTAGCAAACTACAATCAAGATTGGTTTTTGATTGTTGAATAGCTTGTGCATCGTTTGAAGTGTCCAGTAAAGGTGGAAAGTAGTCGCACAATAGGTCTACATTGAAGAATGAATGCAACATGAGATAAGAAGGAAGATTAGTCTTGAAAGCATTATCTCCCATTGTTTGGTGATGGTAAAGGGTCTATATTGAAGAGGACAATTTTTTTGGTAAGGTCTACTCGATCTTTCCTTTTGTAGACCTGAACCCACACCCGATTAGCAACATGGAAGGTATGTGGTGTTTTTCTTAGTGTTGCTTCTACTTAGCATTTGCTTGTTATAGAATGTGTTAGATGTGTTCAATGAACTCAACAGCTTGGTCAACTTCTTTTTGAGCTAAATAAATTATTATTGTTGATGGTGGTGTATAATAAGCTACATCGACGAGCTATAAATTGGAGACCCAAACAAACTTGAAAAGTGGTGTGTGTAGTAGAGATGTATAGTCACAATTAACAATTGTAGGACACCTCTAGTAACTAAATCTGATTTATTATGTTATAATAGAATAAACCTAATTGAAATTCCTTCTATTTAATTTCCTCGTGTATGAAAGGAATATTTTGTGTTGGACATAAGGTCAAATTTAAAACCTAAGTTTTGTAATCAACCTTACAATGAAGATGTGAATTTTGATTTTGGTTTTATTAAATTATAGAATTAATAAATTGATTTGTTTGTGAAGAGGGTGACATTATTTTTCTATTTGAGACTCTCACTTCGCTCAATGGAAGTATCGAGTATAGTTACATTTGAGGAAACCCTTTAATGAATATTTATTTGATTTTTCTGGGAGTAGCATGATTTCTTATTGTAATTATCTTTTTAAATGAGAGAATAATCTCATAAGTCCAAAATTCTGAACACAATGGATTTAATTGAGTAATTTATTCTTTTTCCATTTTAAAATTTGAGAATAATTCATTTAATACTTTCTATATATATTATAAATAATTTGAAAAAAAATGTGGAAATGAATATATTAAAACTTTGATATTGCTCAAAAAAATTTATTAAAATGATTTTTAGTGAGTAGTAAAAGAAATAATATCTTGTCATTAAAACCAATAGGTACAAATATGTTAAATAGATTGTCCACAAAACTGAAACAAATATTGCACTTAATTTATATTTTAAGGAAAGACTTATGTTGGCCGTAAGTTAGATTAACTTTTTTTGTGTATTTAATAACTGAAACAAATATTGCACTTAATTTATATTTTAAGGAAAGACATTATAGTTTTATATTAATATCTACTTAATATAAAACTATTTAACACTTTTAAATAATCTTGAGTTCAATTTTATTCAACACAAATACACAGTTGTTTACATAAGGTCAAATAGAACTGGACAATGTATTCAGAAAATGGAATGAATGCAATGTGGGAATAAAAAGGGAAACACTCTCGCTGTATAGTATAATCACAAAAACAATATCAGAAATTCAAGGAAGGACATTGATGAAAATGCAAGTACCGAATTTTTCTTTCTAAAATGAAAAAAAAAATGAAAAGAAAAAAGGTTGACGAGGTATGTTCCTTTTCAACTGTAATATTTTGTTATTGGAATGGAATTTGCAATTCATAAAAAACAAGTTTACTCTTCAAATCAACCTAATAAAATCAAATTACATAATATTAAAATGTTATTCTAAAATATTCTATATTTTTTGAATTGGATAATACATATAATTGATTTGAATATATATATATATATATATGGAAAGTATATATGTTTTCTTGATTCACAATCCTGAAAGGAGTGTTTTTTTATTTTTTACAATCACTTTTCATGAGCTTCATATAAAAATCTTTAAAGTTGTATCAACTTCAACATAGATTTTTAACACTCAAAAACACTAAAAATAAAAAAATGTTAAACAGTAAATAAGACCTAACCCATAGAGAGGAAACGCTCTATTCAGTTGGTATAGAGCATATTTTCAGCTATTCAAGTATCTATAACGTATTTGTCAACACATCAGCAATTTACGCTCAACCCATGAAATAGTAATCAAATATAAAAGTGATCTTCAAATACAAAAGTGTTGTAATAGTTTGGAGAGGGAAATGCAAACCCAGAAGCCAAAGATGACAACGGAGACTCATTTGAATGAGTGGCAGTGCCACTACATATGTGATCTTCTTGAGCAGGACTCTGAAGAAAAGTATTAAGACTTGATTCACATTCGCTCATTAGGTTTTGCCTGTTTATAATGGTGCCTTCTGGAAAACTGGTATTCATGCTCTCTTCCACGCCTTCACAGTACTGTTGGGATAGCGAAGCAAGGTTTTCCTTACTCCTTTTGATCTGTAATGTTCTCTGGCGAGCTCTTTCCCTTGCCTTGGCCCTGCGTTCAACTGTTATATTCTTCATCGTCCTCGAGTCTGAATGTGAATGTGAATGAGCCCCTCTTTTGTTCACCATATTCTTTTCTTCCACTTCCGGCTCTGATTCGTCTTTATGCTCCAATGGCGGATACGAGATCTGTGGAAGTTCATTAATGGCGAGCTGGGCCTGTCGCAGAAGCCACTCCACTGATTTGGTAGGCTGGTTAAAGCCGAGTCTGTCATGGATATCATACAGTTTTATGGCCGTTTCTGAGGACAATCTTATTCTTTGTTCTCTCGGCCCTTCCCATGTCTCCACCTTATTATCCCGATGTGAATCCATTACACAACTTGAATGGAAAAAACGAATTTATACGATGCAAGTTGAAAAGCATTGTGCAGTGACATTGATTGTAGCTAAGGTGTTGTACCCTCTACGAAACCCGAGCTGATTGTGAAGATTTTATGTACTGTGAAAGGTTTCTCCTGGGCCAACCAGGGTGCAGAAATCATTATAAGAAGATGGGGGGAATGGAAATGGGACATGCACGACGTTCACGTATAGGACGAATATATTTCCGGGGATCATTTACAGCCGGAATATTAATGAATGACATCTACCTTAAAGAATATCACTTTCAAACGTACAAATTCACGGTTTGATAATGTACTGTGAGAATGAGAATCCAATAAGCCATAAGCTCAGGACATTACCTAGGCAACTGCCACTGTCCTTATCATTTTGAATACTATGAAATTTTGCTTATAAATCCCAATACAGAGAACCTGGGTAGTTGCAATGGCACAAATAAAATAGCACAAAAATTCTTTTCATTTTGAGTTGCAAAAATTAGTTTTTTAATTGAATTACTTCCTACTTTTTGAAGGGTTAGTCTTAATTTTAAATTGAGTATATTTTTTTATTATAAAAAATAATAATTAAAGTATTTTCAAAAAGTTTAAGAATTTAATTTATAGGATAGTGAACTCTTTAAATGATCAATTAAACAAAGTATATTTAAAAAAGAAACACTTTTTAAAATCATTTTTCGTCCTTCTATTCAAACATTCCAATTTTTTAGATATTACCATTAAATAAATTTTAAAAAAACTAAAACTTATAAGATGTAATTAAACTTTTCAAACTTGTAATAACTCCTCTCTTTACCAACCACAATGGTATAATATAAAACTAAAAATTATATCTTTTTATAACTAGTACCGTAAAATTACATATTTGACATACAACAATATCAATGAAATTAATGAAAGAAGCAAACATAATTCTACTCGAACATATAGCCAAAAAATATAGTTATGATTTTATAGAGCTTAAATACATATAAAAATTATTGTGTTTAGTAGTATAACTAAAAATAATACACAAAACTATGATCCATAAGTTTTTACTACATTTTCATTTGATATATAATCTTAAATGTTATTGAAGTGTAATATCTAGAGGTATTTAAACTCTAAATATGCGCGGTAAAATAACTCTCTACTATTGTTATAGTAGAATTTTATGAGACAATCATCTCTAGATAATGTAATAATGTTAGTATGATCGTCATAAGAGTAATTCTACGCTTTAGGATGAACACTCTTACATATGAAAGAAAAACTAGTGGGTTTGTAGATCTAGAATTTTTCATAAGATGTCGTGCAACAATATTGAGGCATCATGCTAAAGGTAAAGAGCCAGTCTTATAATAAACCATGGCATAGCCATGTTTGTGTTTCACAATAACAAAAGGCGTGCTTCTCAAGTTTAAATCATGGAAGCAACCTATGTATATGCATTTGATTGAGAATGCATAAGAAAATATGGTGATAGGAAGATTGTAGCCATACATGTAGAACTATTAGGCACCAAAGGTGAGAGAACATAGAAATGGGCACACCTTTCACACCTTTACAAGAGAGTTGTCATGTGCACTCACCTATGGCCCTTGATTTGATCTAGCCATGTTTGTAGCGGCCAACAACCAAAAAGGAACAACCATTAGAACCCCATATTTGATATGACCATTTTGAGGGAACTACAATTGACACAACATGTAGGGCATTATATGCAATGTTCCATTTCTAAGTAGTGGAATAAATACTAGACCATACTAAGTTCTTATATTTGTTCATATAATCATTATAGTAATACAATAATATTTAGAAATTGATTGGAAAGAAGAGAAATACGAGTGAATTGATTCTTGTAATAGGGAGTGATGGAGTGAGGATATTAATTTCTAGTTTGAACTCTTCACATTCACATTATTATTTGAAATTAAAAAATTATGAGTACACCATTGACCAAAAAATATAGAGAGACATTAAATTATTGGGATAATTATCAAGCTTATTATTAAAGTATATTAATCTCTCACCAAAAAAAACCTTATAGAGTGTGACATCTTTTTTAATTGAAAAGTGCACTTTTATTAATAAAACTTCACTTCATAAAGAACGAGCAAATTCAAATTTTTTTATTTTTTTTTTACAATTGTGCTTTTAGGTTAGATTTGAATCCCTTGGAAGGGTCGAGATAGGTGCAATTTTGATCATTGCTTCCAAAATTTAAATTTAACAATGTTTAACACAATTTTTTACATTTTTAATTGTAAAATTGTCTCTTGACATATTTAAAATATCAACATCAATTTTTTTATAAAATTATATTAATCTAAATAAATACATATTTAAATATTTAAAATAAGTAAAGGTTGTATCATATGAATAGTACCATTTTTGCTATTTTGAAGTGCAATCTTCTTAAATTGTCTGTCATCCAAAAAATATTTGACAGACATTGGTTCCCATCAAATTTAAACCTTTATTGTACTCCTTACAATAAAAGGAAATTAATAAAATAATATAAGGACTATATGAAAACCCTAAATAAAAGAAAGACAACCTATAAGCTAACAAATTTCAATGGAATTCTTTGTCCCTTAATAAAATAAAATCATGTATAACATTCTAGCATTAGGGCTCATATTATCATATAACTAGTAATCACAACAAAGAGGTGCAATGTGAACACTGATAGGCACAATGAATTATTTTTCTTCTATATAGGGGAGGATTTTAAATTGAAGTATTTAAAATATCAACATCAATTTTTTTATAAAATTATATTAATCTAAATAAATACATATTTAAATATTTAAAATAAGTAAAGGTTGTGTCATATTAATAGTACCATTTTTGCTATTTTGAAGTGCAATCTTCTTAAATTGTCTGTCATCCAAAAAATATTTGACAGACATTGGTTCCCATCAAATTTAAACCCTTACTGGACTCCTTACAATAAAAGGAAATTAATAAAATGATATAAGGACTATATGAAAACCCTAAACAAAAGAAAGACAACCTATAAGCTAACAAATTTCAATGGAATTATTTGTCCCCTAAGAAAATAAAATCATGTATAACATTCTAGCATTAGGGCTCATATTATCATAGAACTAGTAATCACACCAAAGAGGTGCAATGTGAACACTGATAGGCACAATGAATTATTTTTCTTCTATATAGGGGAGGATTTTAAATTGAAGTATTTGATGGAAATTTAGCCTTTAGTGTAGCAGAGTGAAGATATGTATTTGAGTGCAATCAAACATTATTTTGAGGAAGAGGGAAGATCAATCAATAAATGAGGAGAAAGATGCAATTGTATAAGTGTGTGAAAAAGAGAAATTTCTATGACTTGAAGGTAGAAGGAGGAACCAACAACCTAGATACATAAAATATTTCAAGAAATGAACAAGGGATGCAGAGCCAATAGGTGACTGTTCCTATTATTTCCTAAGGTGGATGTAGCCCCCCAATACACCCTAGACCACCTTTTGATTTATCCTATCTTGATTAGGTAGGTTTCATACCTACCACTTGCTACAAATCAATTGTTTGATATATTCTGTGCATGCACATGGATTATTATTAACCGTCAAATTTGAAAAAAAAATCGAGAACATAAAATATTATAAATAAACCATACACCCCATACATTGAAACATATGGGACATTAACTTCTAACACACAATCAATCAAGAAAATAAATCTAGCTAATGTAGAATCCAAAATCCTAGAGGAATAATTATTAAATTGAATAGTCAACATTGATGAAAGATTGAGAAGGAAAAACATACTTACAATGATGCAACACCCAAAGGTGAATGGTGGAAGGGTTGAGAACATTCCATCATCCACATTGGTGTATTGAATGGAAATTTGGGATTACGATAGGAATTCAAAAATTTCTTCTATGGATTGGTATTAAAATAGAAGAAACACTTAAATTTCTTCATGAAATTTGAAATAAGATTGCATCATTTTACTGAGATATTTTGGCGAAAAAAAACCAGGTTGATGTAGTCTTGTTCAAGCAATAGGGAAAAACTAATCTCATTAACATGGCCTTTAAACATCTTATGCATTCACATAATATCTTTCCCGATTCCAAATTTGAGCTCTTTGAAAGCTACCATAGGATCATGATGACCCATTCTTAAAGGGGCAAGACTCATGGTATTGACCCTAACGTCTATATTAGCTCCACCCTTGGAGGCTTCACAATATTCTTCACCATTGCCTATAGATCTAGGAAGATTCTATATGTCTGAGTCCACCATGTTGTTTCCCTTTCCTGTCATTACCTCCATCTCATTTTCATTGTCCAACCTAAACACTCTATAAAGAGAAAAAACACTTAAAAAAAGTAACATTGTTGTTGAAGTTTTGGATGTCCACGCCTTTGATTTTGTGCTCTTGAATGAAGGATTGATTTTGCCCGAGCTGCTCCCTTGAATCACTCACAAACATTCCCATTGGAAAACATAATTGATAACCCAACCACCAACAAGTAAGAGACACAACTAATCATATCGTGAAATGGTCCTTAGTTTCAACTTTCATGTGTTAAAGAAAAAAACTATCTCTACCCTTTACCACATTGCACCACTTACCACCCATGATTTTTCACATGAATGTATGATAAGGATATCCCAATGTGTGTCAACAACTTTTAGGTTTAACCTTGTGAAGAAGCTTTTTTGTATTAAGCACCTTGTTTACAATCTTTTGTGAACAAGGAAACAAATCAAAATAAGTTTCTTTCTGTTAATTTTTATGTGACATATGAAATGAAGACATGATTTTTCCATGACCCTTAGAATATGTGTTGAAATCTATTTTTAATATACCATACTTTTCATTTGTATTCACCATTTTTTACATTGGAGTTGAACATATTTGCTTGGCTTGAAATCCTTTGTTGAGTAAGCTTAGGACATCATAAATCATCATTTTCTTAAATGAAAATGAATACCCAACGCACAAAAAAATTATTTTTAATTTCTTCAAGGGTCTTGGGTGTGCAGGTCAACATCAACAATAATACAGAATAACGGGTCCATTCATTGCAATATTTTGGGGACGAGAGATGATGTTTTAACTCATAACACACGGTATTGGCATTATTATAGAAAGTTAATAATGAAGTGGTTCATGAGATATCCATGTACCAGCAAATAGGAAACAATTTCTGCAAGTTAGGAATATGAGATGGCAAAGATAAAAAAACTAAATGTGGGAAATGTATTAATGTGTGTGCATTGCCTTTTTCATGGTAGCCAAAGGAACTCATACTTCTCCAAAAGAGGAAAGATGGATAGGATGACCTCTCCATGGGTTACAAAGGGTTAGTTATTTCCAACGTAGATAAAACCGTGACATTTTTTAATATTCTAACTTTGACGGGTTGGTTTAGTTTTATAATTTTAGTTTTTAATTATTATTTTTGAGAGGTGACAAATTTTGGAAGATTTTTTGACATATATCTAAAAGGTCTGATTAAAATATTTTCCATATCGAGGAAGAAATAAGGAGTAGAATCTTTTGGGGGCGGATATGATGAAATAAGTGTTAAGTAATACGAGTCCACGTAATCAAAAAATGTATCGAGCTTAAAAATACCATTGTATTGTGTCTTTTTTTAGACGTATGGAGGGGTCTCTTGGGCAGTTCCATTAACTTGTCCGTTAGTTCTAGGGCTCCGACAATTGGCCCTTACACAACTGAAAGAAACGGAATTTTTTGAGAAAATATGGGAAAATGTGCTTTGCTATTTTTTTATTTTATTTTTTATGGCGTTAAGGTTTTCGATTAGACAGGGTTTAGTTTGTTCGATAGCCAAGATGAAGACATGAATGTAAAGTTGGAATGAAAAAGGTGGGAATTGAATACCCGCATGACACACGCGTATTCCACGGCTCAGATTGTTCCTACCCAAAAAATATCTGCCATCTGTGCTCCACATTATCATCTCAGTTTTCTGGCATTATTCACGTGAGTGCAATTGTGCTTAAAGGGGCCAAAATAAAAAATGGGGAAAATCTGAATAGGTTCCATGTTTGAAACCCAACCATAATGCTTGCTTGTTGTAACACTAGGTAGCCCCCCTTTTCAGTTTTAAGCTCAAGTATTTGCGGGGAAACAGGGGATGCACGAACGATCATCAATAATTGAGCCCTTCTAGCGGTTGGTCATATGAGTGATATGTAGATTTTATCTTCTGGATTGAAAGTTTTAGATTGAGACTTCACAATGATTTTTGACGTTGTTTACTGCAAATTGCTCTCTGATTTGCAAGGATGGAATTTTATAAATAAAACCATCGTGTACCGTGTAATGTCTAGGTATGAAAGAGATTCCTTGTTTTCTTAATTTAAGATCTGATGCACTTACTCTAGGTTGAAGCAGCTGACTTCTTGCCAATTCTAGCTGTGGAATTCGAACGGGGAGTGATTGCCAACTGCGAACTCTCCTTTCTAAGGTAAAATGCTGATTGTGGATAAGCGAATCTCAGGCAAGAAAAGTTTTCCGGTGAAGAAAAAATCAGTAGCCATATATATATAAATCAAAAAGTTTTGAACTTCAAGGGTTAGAGCCACATTGGATCTGAACATGGTCCTAGAGAGAGCTGATACAGAGAGAAACGACAGCCAGGAAAAAGACGGCAATGATGATATTAAAAGGCAAGAGGCGCCAACACAATTTCCAAACGTATTCCCTAATGCAAGTTGCACTGCCAAGTGAATGGCTCCTATTCAGCTGCACATTATCCCCATTTTAATACAAAATTAAGCTGCAGCTGTCAATCTCCTGACACATGTCAGAGCCAGGCACCCTTCACCCGGTAGAACACATGCCTATTGGCATAATCAAAACATATGGTGAGTATGGTAAAAATTGAAGTAAAAGATTAAGTGCTTATCATTTGTCTATTTTGAGAAGGAAATCATCACCAATTTATGTTGTAGACGGAAGTTTCTCAAAGATTAATGTGGAGATCCATTCAACTTGCATTTTC
Organism: Taxus chinensis; assembly: GCA_019776745.2. Lineage (NCBI taxonomy): Eukaryota > Viridiplantae > Streptophyta > Pinopsida > Cupressales > Taxaceae > Taxus > Taxus chinensis. The sequence goes on from CM034146.1 coordinate 329,545,934, forward strand.
CTTTTTTATCTACCATGATACAGTGTGATCCTCATCTTGGCATTCATTGATGTGTCTTCTATAGGAGGAGGCTGGAAGTTTGGAATGATGTCTTACGCTGAATGACTTATATCGTGTGATAAATTTGATAGCTCATATGGGTTGATGTTGCTGACATTAAGCACATCATGAATACCTAGATGTTTGGAATGTCAAAGCAGAAAGCTATTCATTCAACTTGCTATTTTCCTTTTTTATCTACCATGATACAGTGTGATCCTCATCTTGCCATTCATTGACGTGTCTTCTATAGGAGGAGGCTGGAAGTTTGGAATGATGGCTTATGCTGAACAACTTATATCCTCTTATAAATCTGATAGCTCATATGGTTTAAAGTTGCTGACATTAAGCACATCACAAATACCTAGATGTTTGGAAGGTCAAAGCAGAAAGCACTTGGTCCAATTGCTTGTAAGATAGTTTATGGACATATTGAAGAGGCTTTAACTCATGATGCTATTGATTTTGAAACTTCATCTATTTAAGTGTAGCCAAAATCTCTCTATTTATGGAATACTCTAGAAGAAAATACCCAAATACAATGATAAAATAGAAGGCAAAACTCTAGATTATGAGAGTACCTATATATGAATCACACAATGCTTGTAACCAACAACCCGGTGGATCTAGTACGGAGGAACAAAATAAACAGTCCACGTCTAAATGCAAGCATCTAGTGGATTTCATTGCCATGACTACATCACTACTTGGGACTTCGATCAACTCGTCTTCTTGTGTAACCCTAGCAAACTAGATTTCATAAGTGCATATTAACTGGTACAAATACCTTAAATATATCTATCTGAAAAACACAAAGATATCAATCTCAAGGCTTTTATCTTGGATTTTCGCATGCCACAGCGATTAATAACTCCATTACCTTGTCCGTGAATTTCCAATTGACTACTAACAATGACATCAATCTAGTTGCACCATTGTGTTGGGCTCGAAACAATCTTTTGGGAGTTAAAAAAAGGGCTCCAAACTCCACTATAAGGCCAAGATATTATGATTTTTTGATTGACTTCTTCAAGCAGAAAGGAAAATTTTTAAGTGACGGTCAAATGGACATCAAATTTAAAGTCAGAAATTTATTGCTAACAATTCATGGGCATTACGGTCCACCATCACCACCCCTATCTGCCATTGTAGAATGCCCATCAACGTAATAAGAATACTATTCTAATTGAGTTAAAAAGCTCTTTATCCACAAGGTTGTGTCCCTTAGAAGTGCCTCAGTCGTACCCTCATGGACAGTGAGAGCAATCACTCTTCTACAATTGTATGAAAAAATATATTTATGACTCAGTGAGACATGCTTTGACTCTTTCCTCGCAATTGAACGAGCGATGGGTAGTGAGGGATTATAAAGTGCACTGTCCAAGGAGGTGTGAGTCACTTTGGAAGGTCTAATCTTCTTTCAAGCTCAAAGTGCTGAGGTTATAAAAGCTCTACCATGGTTTAACAAGGAAAAGGGTTCAAAAAATAGATTCCTTATTTAGGCACGGTAGAAAAGAAGAAGCTATTGATCACGTCTTTTAGAAATTCCCTTCTACTAAGGCCTTTTGAGAAGTTTCAGGCTGATTTTAATTTTCTAATCAGAATCCTCCTTTCTTGGAAAGTACCCTTGTCACACATAGATGATCAAGGACAGCTATAAATGTCTATGGCACAAAAATCGGTTGACTGCCATTAATTTTTTGTGGAAGTCAAGGTGCAATGATACTTTTGATGAGATCCTTTCCCATGTCAGCTTAGGGTGGCCTCAGATATACAAACAATCAAACACATTTAAGAAATATTTCAAACCACCAAATTAAAATAACAACAATCCAAATGTGTTGATTTTAAAAGTACTAATAATTCTATCAAAAATTCCTTTTGTAAAGTCCAAATATAGGCATGCCTAATCAAGCGTTGTTGCCAAATATGATGAACAATCCCTTCTCATCTCTGTTGCTGCAACTTCCTCATCTCCATTGCATCTCATCAAGAAGTTCGCTTGAATTTCTACTTTCTTCTTAACCCAAAATCACAAGTTTGATTCAGATATTTCAAAGATTATGATTTCATACTGTTATGTACAAGTCAATATAGCAAAACATTCTAAAAATGTATAACCAATTCCAAATGTACCTTCCAAGTTACAATTCACAAAGTTGAGACAAAGCCTAGCATATTGGAAGTCTAAAGTGGTTAATTACAGATAAATTCAAGACAGTAAGAACTAATTAATAGCAAAACGCCAAAAAATAAGTTTGTAAATAACTGAAAAACTAATCAAGAACATCACAAAAAGCATCATCATCTCAGTGAATACTGAAACAATGGGGAAATTTAAATCTACGAATGTTTGGCCTCTGATTCCTTTATGTTAACCATGTAAAGATTGACTAATTAACCCATCTTTTGGATGAAATTTATTAAATTTGTATTCACTTAGACACCAAATTTTTTTCTTTCCTAAATCAGCTAGTTCATCAAACATTTAACATGCTCCTACCTAGTTTCTAATTCAACCTAAGCTAGAATTACTCAAACACGTCTAAATATTTATGTTTTCCCCTAATAATCAAAGCTATTTTTAGCGAATGACCATTTCTAGAATACGGGCCTAGATATTATGATGTGACACTTCACAAATGTACAAGCGTTTCAAGTATAAGAAGATTTTAAGTCTTGACCCATTCTTTCTAATTGTTCTCCTGAGTGCATCAAAATTCTGCAATTTTTCTGTTCTACTAGAAGCAACATATCTTCACGAAGAAAAAGATGCCTCATGTTGATAGATAAACATAAAAACCAATATTTAACAGCATTCAAGTGGCCATACCTTATGTTAATCTAGATTGCAGCAAAAGTTCTAACTGGAAAGATAACTTACCCTAAATTGGGAGTGACCATAAGCAGAATAGATCTCTGTGATTGTTCGAACCCTATTTACATCCTTTTCACTCTCCTCAATCGGTGTGCTAGTTGCCTGACCATCTTTTAATCTTTTCTTACCTGTATTTTCCAATGATAGGCGTCAGTGTTTTGATGCTTCACAAATCCATTGCTTTCTACAAGACTTGGTGCTTTTGTTGTAGCAATAACTATTTTGGATAAAAAGTTTCTGCTTATATAATATTGAGAAAAAAATAGTTGCAAAAATTTCAGGGGTCACTAGAAATATCTAAATAAGGGTGACCTAAATAAACTACGCTGTCAACTCCCACAAAAATTAAATTGCTCGATAAAGCCTTCAATTACTTAACACAAATATATACATGATTGGGGAGCCACTGACACTCTCACCCAAAATAGTGACCAGATTTGCATCTGGCGATGTTGGTGGAGGTGACATTTCTAGTTGCACCACATCACTTGGATCATGTGTTGCCATATGCAATGCAGGCGAGACATATTTGTTGGTTCACAGGATGATTTCGTTTCTAGAGATGAGATTTGCTAAGGAATGTTTTTTGGAACTGGTGCACTGATCATTGGTCTTTCATAGGTAAATTTCAATAATTTAAAATTGTATATATTATATAATAGTTTCATTAATGTTTGACGATATATATATATATATTATAATATTAGATTTGTACGTATGTAATAACTGTAAACAAAAACTATTTTTCTTGTATTTTATATAGCAAGAGCGGGTCGTGTGAAGGAAACATACGGCGTCGAAATGTAGCTCTGCGGGCTTGGGGCGTTGTTTAAAATGTAGTTTAAAGTGGTACAAACTTAAATTTTTGATTGCATTTGATTGCACTAGATTATATTATAATGTTTCACGCGGTATGTTGATACATTATTAATATTTCTCTTTTATAATCGGAGCTTGGCGGGTCATCATCTTGTCAGGGAACTGAGGATTAATGGCTGCCTCACATGTGTTTATGCAGAGGTTACTAATCTCTTACACCTTGTTTCTAATACTAAAGTTCACGTGGATTACCATGCTTGGACCTCTGTCATGTAGATTTTAATATTGATTGGTACAGGTTTTTTGTATAGCTTGGTTATAATGTAGAGAGAATCCACATATATGTTAGACTGTGGAGGCTGCTGTAGACACTGCCATAGCTCTGTAGATCACTAAATTGAGGTTACAATGTTTTAAATTGTGTTAAATTGGGAGGTTCATTATTTTTTATTAAAATTAAAATCTACAATATAAAATTTTGTATGTAATGTGCAATATTTAATTGAAAATTATGATTTGTATGCAGCGTACCCCTAGTGATATATTGTTGTCCTGCGTCACCACAAATCAATAGGGATCCTGACATTGCGGTGGTAAGATTTCACATGCATTTTAAGTAAATTGTAGAAGTTTCTAAATTTTGAATGATTTTTTAAAAACTTGTGTTTATGAATGTGCCGTTAGGTTTCTGTAGGCATGGTAGAGACACCTAGGACCACACAGAGGAAATCCGTTCCAGTGGCATCCTCCCTCCACTACATCCCTAGGTCGTGGACGTGTCGCTACTCTATCAGCAGGGTGGAAGAGAGGGAAGATGTTTCATGATGTAGATTTATAGTACACCTGGATGTCAATATGTTGGTCATGAAGTAGATCATGTCATTGTATATATATTATATTATATATATATATATATATATATATATAGATATGACTTAGTAATAAAGTGCCATAAGTAAACTAACATGGGATTGTTTAATACTTCTGGAAGTTAAATTAAAAGTTGCATTCAAATAAAGTAATGTAGGGGTCACCAACTTGAGAGCAAGAAATTCTCTAAGTAAACAAGGGCAAGACTATCATTGCAAGTAAACTTTATAACACGATAACCCTAGCTCCTCTAGTGAACATTATGCCTTTTATGGTAAAATTTGTAAAATGACCCTAAGGTGAAATGAACTGTTAATTGTTTTGAAGATGATAAGATTTAATAAGCCAGAGAAAACAAATTGGAGACCTCACCATCTTTCTCACCGCCATTTGGAAAGTAAATTTTTACTCCTTGTTAATACTTTTAGCGAATCCTAAGTAAAGTTGTTGATAATTCTGGTTAAGAGCCCTAGCTTAAATTAAATACTGGCAATAACTAATGAGGTCCTAAATATGTTTCATCTCGACCTTCTCCCTCTAACCCTTTTCCAAGGCACCTTGTATCTCTTCTCTTAAGTGTGTTGAACTTAAAACCATGTTGTCTTGTGGGCAAGAACGAATCTTAGTAGCATTAGTGGTGAGCAGATGGCCTTGTGGAATTGAAATTCTCTTTTTTCTTGATAAACGAATTAAGCAAATAAAGGTCATAATAGAGAAGATTTAAAGATAATTACTCTGTGTCAAAAGAATAAATTTAACTTGGTAAGATGAATTGTATGAATCATATCCTGAGTCTCCTTGAAAACGAAGCTAAGAATTGCAAGATTTATTTCCAATGTCGATATAACCGTGACACTTTTTAATATTCTAACTTTGAAGGGTTGTTTTAATTTTATACAAAAAATGAGAGCTAACAAATTTGGGAAGATATTTTTACATATATCTAGAAGGTATTATCAACATACTTTCCATCTTGAGGAGAAAGTTCAAGGGTATAATCTTTCAGAGGTGGATATAATACGATGAAATAAGTATTTAGTAACATGATTCCACTTAAAAATAGTATGGAGCTTAAGAATAATGTTTTACTGCATATTTTTCAGCGATACGGAGTAGTCACTCATTAAATGTCATTAACTATAAGAAATGGAAACTTTTGAGAAAATGTGGGAAAAAAGGCTTAGATATTTTTTATTTAATTTTTTTATGATGTTTATGTTTTTTATTGAATGATATTAAATTTTTTAGATAAGACGAAGACATGACTAGAAATTTGGAAAGAAAAAGGCGGGAATTAAATACTTGCATGTCCCACACATTTTCCACGATTTAGATTGTTCCTACCCAAATAATATTTGTTATCAATTCTCCAATTTATCATCTCAATCTCGTTCACATTATTCAGGTGAATGCAATTAATCCTTAAAGGGGCCAAAATAAAAGAAAACGGGGAAAGTTCAATAGGTTCCAAGTTCGAAAACCAACCATAATTCTTATTTGTTATAGCACTTTTTAGCCCCTTGTTAGTGTAAGTTATTATTTATCCTTTTATTTATTTATTATCATAATTATTACACTTGTGTTAACCCTATGCTTGTTGGGTTATCTTTCTTAGGTGTATTAGTTGTGTGGAATTAGCTTACTAGTTGTGTTGAGTTAGCTTACTAGTTGTGGGTAAGTGCACGAAGTTGGTGGACAATTCTGTGGACATAAAAACCTGAAATAAAGGAACCGTGATTGCGCTTTACATACTGCGATCGTGGTTCCTAAATTCTAGGTTCAGTAATTACCGAACCTAAAACTGTGATCACGGTTTAGAACCATGAGCATGGTTATAAACCGCGATCACGGAACTCAGAGACAAAATTTAGTATTCCCGCGACTCCTTATTTTCCTCATTTTTCATTTCAAACCATGATTTTTCCTAAACATTTTTCACTCATGCTTTCAATACCACCTCAAAATTTCTCATCGGACTTCTGGATAGTGATAGATTCAACCATGCCACCAAGACGAGGAGGTAGGTCCCCGATTGTAATCATTTTTTTGCATTTTAGGTTTTTTTTTTGCATTTTCATGGGTTTTTTGAAATGTTTGTTTATGTATACAATTTTGTTGTTTTATCAGTTGGTCGACAAGCTCGAATTTGTGAAAACCATCAAAAAATTCCTCAAAACCCACTGAACATTCCTCAAAACCCTCCGAACATTCCTCAAAACCCTCCGAACAAACATAGATCCGCCTCCTGTGGCTCCTTCTATCCCCACTGAGCCAGCAGGAATGCAAGATAATATCATTGGAAGAATCCAAGATAATAAAATTGTCATTGAGAACCTAATTCAAACTATAAGACAAAATCATGCTACAAATCCATCCTGCATGACTTTAGCCAATACATTGCAAACATTGATTGGTGAACTCGAGTCTGCAACCAACCAAATACATAGATGGAACACCTTTAGAAGTGATTGTAGGTGGTGGTATGTGGATAAAATATCCCATGCAGCCATCAAAGACAAAAAAATTGGAAAAGACCTCATTTGTGCATTATTTACTGACCCTAGAACCAATGCCCCCCTGCAGTTACTTACAAACGGTTCCCAATCCATTGGTGCCATGATGACAGAATCAAAAACAATTTTTGGGATTGATGGTGGATGGTTTATGATTATCCACCATGCAACAACAATGAGGTTCCTCTTTATTTTTTGAAGAAATTATATTGCAAGTTCGTGCTCAATGAGGTCCTGAATTATTTTGAATTTTCTGACTTTTTTGGTCAAGGAGGTGTCTCTGCATAGAGCAAACCTAGTGCACGTGTAGGTCAGCCTAGGATCCCCCATGCCCGAAAACCCCCACTTCCTTTAGTTATCCCTCCTATAGTGAAGGAGGTTGTGGAGATTGATATATTACATGTATTGAGGGAGCTCACTGACACTCTCACCCAGCATAGTGACCAGATTGCATCTGGCGATGTTGGTGGAGGTGCCAGTTCTAGTGCACCACATCACTGTGGATCATGTGGTGCCATATGCACTGCAGGCGAGACATCATTTGCTGGTTCACAGGATTTCTTTTCTATAGATGAGATGCTAAGGAATGTTTTTGGAACTGGTGCCACTGATATTGGTCTTTCATAGGTAAATTTCAAATAAATTTAAATTATATATATTATATATAATATATATATATATAATAGTTTAATTCACATGTTTGAGATATATATATATATATATATATATATATAGATTGTACGTCATGTACATACATGTAAAAAACTAATTTTTTATTTTATTTTATATAGCAAGAGCCGGTGAAGGAAACATCCGGCGTCGACATGCTAGCTACTGCGGCTGGGCATGTTTCAAATGTAAGTTTCAAGTTGTACAAACTTACATTTTTAATTTCATTTGATTGCACTAGATTATTATTATAATGTTTCACGCGTATGTTGTACATGTATTAATATTTCTCTTTTATACATAGGAGCTTGGCGGGTCATCATCTGCTCAGGGAACTGAGGATACTGGCATGCCTCACATGAGTTTTATGCAGGTTAGTAAATCTCTTTACACTTTGTTTCTAATTACTAGAAGTTCACGTGGATTACATGCTTTGGACCTCTGTCATGTAGATTTTAATATTGATTTGTACATGTTTTTTGTATAGCTTATGACTGCTAGAGAGACTCCACCATATATGTAGACTGTGGAGGCTGCTGTAGACACTGCCATAGCATCTGTAGATCCACTAAATGAGGTACAATTTTTTAAATTTGTTAAATTTTGGAGGTTCATTATTTCTTATTAAAATTAAATCTACAATATCAAATTTTGTATGTATATGTGAAATATTTAATTTGAAAATTAATTATTTGTATGTAGCTTACCCCTCGTGAGTCTATTGTTGTCCCTGCGTCAACAACAAATCAATAGGGATCATGACATTGCGGTAAGATTTCACATGCATTTTAAGTAAATTGTAGAAGTTTCTAAATTTTGAATGTATTTTAAAATTTTGGGTTTTAAAAACTTGTTGTTTATGAATGTGCAGGTTAGGTTGTAGGCATGGTTAGAGACACCTAGGACCACACAGAGGAAATCCGTAGTGGCATCTCCCTCCACTACATCCCCAGGTCATGGACGTGCTACTTCTAGTAGGGCGAAGAGAGGGAAGATGTTTTCATGAGTAGATTTATAGTCCACCTGGATGTAAATATGTGGTCATGAGTAGATTCATAGTCCATTGTATATATATATAGCTTTTTGCAACCACATGTGGTCCCATACGTACATTATGACACGTGCTTAGTTCGAGATGTACATGTATACATTATGAACTTATACATATATATTTTTAGAGACGTGCGTCTGGAGCACACTTTGTTTGATTCATATATATATATATCCATGTGTGTTGGTTTTCATAACGATAAATCTAAACTATATATGTTTGATTTGATTTCATTGCATGTATGATATCCTTCTATTTATATCATTATAGAATAAATGGTTGGATATTGAAGAAAGATAATAAGAGTACTGTAAACTGAACAATTGATAAATAAAGAACATGATTCTAGAATAAATTGTGTTTTTGAGTACACATTAGTAACCAGATCAGAGGGAAGGAGCAAGGGCCACTCCTCTCTGATGTGAATGGAAGTTTTATTTATTTCTTGTTCAGCTATTCTAATGTTTTTTACTTCTAGTATTAATGTGCTTGAATTATCTAGACAATATTTTTCATTCATGTATGTTTATGTTTTCATGATCATAGAATTAGAAGTATTGTCCCCAGTTCTTACTATCTTAAATAAATTCAGAATAGATCCTTTAATCATGGAAGTTGTGTTATTTCTAGTTTGATTAAGTTTACATTCTTAATATGTTCCAAATTGTCTCTTCATTGCAAATAGGCTTGGACTCAACATTGATATTGACAAAGTATTAAATTATTAAAGCGTGAGTATGATCCAAAAAATAGATCTAGAAGTACCAAATTATATGTATTTAAACTTTTTGAAACTTGGAAAATATACCCTCAACATGTTCATCGTTATGGAAAATGGCGAAGTAGGCACCAGCAGTTACGTAATTACCGCGGTGACTATGCAAACACCTCCTGTAGAAAGTAGTGATTTTGTCCTTAACGATGCCAAAATGGGAATCTAAATAGTTGAAAATGTTTGGACTTCCCAAACCAGTTTGTTTCTCATCTCCTTTCATCCTTGGATATAACAACTAAAAATGCAAGCACATAAATAATCATCTAAGTAAGTCATTTGGAGTGAATTCAAGTGTGAGAAAAGGGGGAAAGTTCTCAAATTATTCTGGTTTTGTTCATAGACAACTAAGTTCTTTCTCGTTGAGGGTTATAAACAAGTGATGCAAGTAGAGAGATCTTAAATCCTTGTTACAGGACATCTTTTGGTAGTGATCTTGTATTGTATTATATTGGAGATTTATATAGTGAAGTGAATAAATTTCTTACCTAGCTAGAGTTTTTCCTACATTGGGTTTCTCTAGGATAAAATTCTTGTCTCCTTGTCTTGCATATCTAAATTTCAGTATTGTATGAATGATTATTTCATAACATATTGTCCATAATAATAACTTTGGTAATTCTTCATTTATCATCACTAAGATAAGATCCATTTATTGTTTAAAAGATGCAGTTTATGGATCAGATATTTTAAGATCAAGTGTTTTTGTGTGGTTTAACTTGTGTTGAAATTTTTAGTTAGATACCCCTCACCCAGAAGGGTAGTGAAAGTGATGAAGGTATCCTCATTCCTTTTGAAGAAGATATTTCCACCAAGAAGTGGAATCAAGGAATCGAAACATGGCTCGTAGTGAGATGCACATGAGACTGAAGAAGAACGTTTAGATACAAGATGGAGGCAGATGTGGCAAGTCTATCCAAATATGTGGGAAATATTTCCTTGTCTATGGGAAATATTTAGTCCATCACGGGAAGAACAACCCCATACCAAACTTATTCCTCCTCCATTTAAAGAGAAGGTGAAGATATAAATTTAGCCTTATGATGGGGACATGAATGCCGATAAGTTAGACCATTGGCTAACTCAAATTGAGGTATATTTCAATTTTCATCAAATCAATGAGAGTCAATAAATTTCATTTTCAAGGTTAAAATTAACCATTCATGCTTTAACCTAGTTTGAAAGCTATGTTCATTCTTTGGTTGTTAAGAATCTTCCACCTATTTCTAAGTGGGATGAATTTAAGAGGCCAATCAAAAAGAAATTCTATCGTATTTGTTACGATGAAGAGAGGTCCATGTATTAAAAATATATCAGGAAAAAAAAAGGCCAAGATGTGCACGTGAGTACACCGACAAGTTTTGGAAGAAAGCTGTCTAAATGGGAAAATATCTCCAAGTACATTGGTGGAATCCATAACCACTCAAGAGGAAACCCATTCTCTTGGCCAAGTCGGTGAATGTAGATGAGACTCAAGTTCTCAAGCCCAATATCTAGAGAATGCCAGTTTAACGCTAGAGGAGGTGGTGTTTCGGTGCGCAAAAGGGTCGTTGCTTCCAGGCTACTTCGTTTGAGCTTAGTCCCTTAAGAACCCTGCGACCAAAATATCGTTCAACTGCGACGTGTGACTACTTAGACTCGGTGGCACCTATAGAGGCCTCGTCTAATCCAAAACCTCAGCGTAAGGCCCCTCTACAATAGCCTCTCTTAGTTTTTTCCTTCTCATTTAAGTGCTCTCGTTGTCCTATTGTTTGCAAATGCGAAAAATAGTGTAGTTGGAGCCAGTGTAAGGTTGTCAAACGCTATATTTTGCAAACGGTAGGTTGTGGCACCAAACCGAATACGTCAGCACATCTGGGTGGCTAGGTGAATGCTAGAGGAGGCAGTGTTTTGGTGCGCGAAAGGGTCGTTGCTTCCAAGCTACTTCGTTCGGGCCTAGTCCCCTAAGAGCCCTGAGACCAAAATATTGTTCAACTTCGATGGGTGACTACTTGGACTCCGTGGCACCTAGAGAGGCCTCGTTTGATCCGATACCTCAGTATAGGGACTCTCTACAATAGTATTTCTTGGTTTTTTCCTTCTCATTTTGGTGCTCTCGTTGTCCTATTGTTTGCAAATGCGCAAAATAGTGTAGTTGGAGCCAGTGTAAGGTTGTCAAACGCTATATTTTACAAACGGTGGGTCGTGGCACTAAAATGACTATGCTGACATGTCTAGATGGCTAGGTGAATGCTAGAGGAGGTGGATTTTTGGTGCGCGAAAGGGTTGTTGCTTCCGGGCTACTTCATTCGGGCGTAGTCCCTTAAGAGCCATGAGACCAAAATATCGTTCAACTTCGACGGGTGACTACTCGGACTCCGTGAAACCTAGAGAGGCATTGTTTGATTGGAAACCTCGGCATAGGGACCCTCTACAATAGCCTCTTTTAGTTTTTTCCTTCTCATTTCGGTGCTCTCACTATTCTATTGTTTGCAAACGCACGAAATAGTGCAGTTGGAGCCAGTGTAAGGTTGTCAAACACTATATTTTGCAAAAGGTGGGTCGTGGCACTGAACCGACTATGCTGGCATGTCTAAGTGGCCAGGTGAACTCTAGAGGAGGAATTTTTTTGGTGCACGGTCGTTGCTTCCGGGCTACTTCGTTCAGGTGTAGTCCCTTAAGAGCCATGAGACCAAAATATCGTTCAACTTCGACGGGTGATTACTCGGACTCTGTGGCACCTAGAGAGGCCTCGTCTGATCCAGAACCTCGGTGTAGGGACCCTCTACAATAGGCTCTCTTATTTTTTTCCTTCTCATTTTGGTGCTCTCGTTGTCCTATTGTTTGCAAATGCGTGAAATAGTGCAGTTGGAGCGAGTGTAAGGTTGTCAAACGCTATATTTTGCAAACAGTGGGTTGTGCCACCAAAATGACTACACCGGCACATCCAGGTGGCCAGGTGAATGCTAGAGGAGGTGGTTTTTTAATGCGTGAAAGGGTCATTGCTTCCGGGCTACTTCGTTTGGGCGTAGTCCCTTAAGAGCTATGAGACCAAAATATAGTTCAACTTCGACGGGTGACTACTCGGATTCCGTGGCACCTAGAGAGGCCTCGTCTGATCTGGAACCTCAGCTTAGGTACCCTCTATAATAGCACCTCTCAATGTTTTCCTTCTCATTTCGGTGCTCTTGTTGTCCTACTATTTGCAAAAGCACAAAATAGTGCAGTTGGAGCCAGTATAAGGTTATCAAACGCTATATTTTGCAAACGGTGGATCGTGGCACCAAACTGACTCCTCCGGCATGTCTAGGTGGCTAGGTGAATGCTATAGGAGGTGGTGTTTCGGTGCACAAAAGGGTCATTGCTTCCGGGCTACTTCGTTCAGATGTAGTCCCTTAAGAGCCCTGAGACCAGAATATCATTCAACTTCGACGGGTGACTACTCGGACTCTGTGGCACCTAGAGAGGCCTCGTCTGATCCGGCACCTCGGCATAGAGACCCTCTACAATAGCCTATCTTATTTTTTTTCCTTCTCATTTTGGTGCACACGCGTAGGTATGGTCTTGTAAACACTTGGGGAGGAGTCGTTTTCAAAATTTACAACATTTTCAAAATTGACAACATTTTCAAAATTTACAAATTTTTCAAAAATTACAACTTTTTCAAAATTTACAACTTTTTCAAAATTTACAACTTTTTCAAAATTTACAACTTTTTCAAAATTTACAACATTTTCAAAATTTACGACTTTTTCAAACAATGAAAGCTTCTCTTAGCTTCAAGAATTTAAAATTATCTACTAACAGTGCCAACCACGTGAAGGTGGAAGCTTTTCTGGCACCACTAACCTAAACATAAAAGTGTTAGTCAAAAAAATTTAAGTTTCAAATCAAAACCATATACTATCTATATATGCACAAAATACACAAATTTAAAATAAAATATATATTCAAACTTAAATCTAGATCTTTAAACTAAAAAATTTATATATATATTGAAAAGAAATTATATATACCAGACATGAGCATTCTAAATTCATTCCAATGAACCATCAGGATAAGATCTACTCTGAATAGCAGACAAGATTGCTTCATGATCTGACTCTCGAACCTTCCAAAGAATCTTGTTATTAGGCCTTCCTCGATATCTATACAGCTGAATATTTGTCGCTAGAACTAAATGTGAATATAAGAGTATTTTCCTGTGTCTCAAAGTCTTCAAACATCCAAAGAGAGGAGTTTTTTAATGGATACCGTCGAAGCCAAGTTCTAGTAACTACCACTGACCCTGTAGGATACTCAATATTTTCGCCATCTATAATAGGAGAAGTCAACTTCTTTCTTTCCTCGATGTAACGAAATAAGAAATAGTCTGTTCCTTCTTCATTGTCTTCTGTCGCAATTACTGCAAACACATGTCCTACAAAAAATAACCAAAGTTGAACAGCTTAAATTTAAATTACATATTAAAATTTCAATGGACATAACTCAATATAAAAATTAAATAAATAACCATAAATACCTTGTCGCACCAAAATAATTTTTTTGTCAAAGTCCTTTGATGTTGTAACTTCATCTGTAGAAACAAGTCGTAATGCCTGTGGAGGTTGATAACTAGGAAGCGGAGTTAGAGGCCTACAAATCCATCCTTCCACCTATTCTTGTGAATCACACTCAGCAATGACAAATTCGATACAAAATGCACAAAAACATGTCAACTTTCTCTTCCATACGGCCCACGAAGTAGCGTCTAAGCTACAAAATGAGTGCATATCACTGGACCTAGTGACTGTCATACAATCCTCGTAGTTAACAATATGTTGTTCCTCTATCAACCAAAAATATCTGCGAATTGTGGAATTTTCTTGAGAACCTCAAGCCATGTTGTTAGTACACCATTCCACTATGCTCTTTGCATCTTTCAATTTAGCACCATCTTTTTACTTCAACTCTTCTCTTGCAAGAGCTCTTTTCACTTATGCCCCTGCACCATCATGCTTCCTTTTCCATGTCCATCCTCAGTGAAAATCCAAATATGTTGCACACCCATCTTGAAGTGCATTCTTCTCATCCAATAAAACATTCGTGCATTTTTAAATTGAGACGTGCAATTATCTGACCATATATAATGTTGTTTGAAGTGGATGTCCCTATCAGAAAAGTTTTCATAAAATAACTGGAAACACCCTTGCACAAATTTAGTAGAATGAGTACGATCATCATTGATATAAAAGTGATACTCTCTTAAAAAATTTCGATCATTCTCTGTACTGTCAGAAGAATGTAGAAATGCTATATGCAAAAAAATGGCAACTTGTACTGAGTTGTAATATTGCAATTGAACCTCCATTTGTGGTTGCAATGTGTAATTCTCTACAAAATCGACCACTGAAACAATAGTACCAATAGGAAATGTGTCTTTGCATAGCTTGAATTGTTCATCCAACCATCAAGCTCTATGTGTATGCCTCGCATACTCATAAAAAATTTCATCCTTAAATTTTCTCATAAATTGGAAAATGGGCATTTGTTCTGTAACTAGCCCACACTGTTTTGACTCTTTTCCATTTTTCAACTGGTATGCAACTGATTTATATTTATCAAACTCAACTAAATTATGTCATATTTTACCTTCAATTTACTCATGGATGCAACTTTCCAATTTAGGTAATCTGCCACATGTACTACAACTTCTATCTAAACAATCCTGACTATAAAAAAATTGTCCAACTTCTTTTTCACAAAATATAGTAGGAATGAAATCCCTGGAAGATATTGGTGGAACTTGAACACCACATTCCGATAACATAGTTTCAAGAATTAAAATTAGAATGAATACGTAAAAATTTAGCATAATGCATCGCAAATTCAACATGTTGCCTAAAACAACAAGTGGTGTGAGCATGGTTGATTTTCACATAGAATGGTTTCAACATTTCAAAAAAACGTTGACTAATTTTAATTTCTAGATTCTCTTGTTCAAACTTACGAAAAAATTGAGTTTGAGTCATATCTAAGAAATGCTTTGGATGTGGTTCACGATTAGTAGAACCAACTCTCTTTTTTATAACATCTCTTGTATTAGGTGAAACTCTAGTGTTATCATGCCAAAATTTAATAACTTCTCTTATAGCATCAGAATTATTTTTGTCCTTACATGGTGCTCTAGTAGAAAATGCCTAAAAATCGACATTATTGAGTGATTGAAGGATATTACGTCTTTCAATTGCTTTCATTAGAGTTTTTCGATTAACTTGTAACATTCGACTTGTTTGCATAATCAAACGTTGTTTTTTTATTGATTCACTTACAACACTAGTAGCAAGTACACAACACACAATATTACTATCCCTAGTGCATCTCTTGACACCAACAATGTGATATGCATCATGAAAGTTTTCAACAATTGTATAGGTTTGACCACGTATATTAGATGTTGTCAATCCTAAGGTGTTTAATGTAGGTCTCATTTTAATCAATTTCATCAAACTAACCAACAACTGACATCTTTGGGAATCATTTAAAATTTCAAAATGATTATCCCAAATTTCAGTGGCTTTTCTTCTGATTTATTGTTCAAAAAGTTTGTCAGACATTGGTTTCAAAATGTTTTCATCAATTTCAATAAAAAAATTTAGTTTCTTACGTAAAATCCTAGGAGGTGTTTTTGTCAAATTTTGCTTTTCTATAGTTTCAACATGAATTTCCTTATTCACATTTTCGTTGTCTCCTTAAATTTCAACATTTGCTACATCATAAGTATATAATTCTTCTTCAACATTGACAGTAAAAACTTCTTCATCACGAGTATTTAATTCAACTTCAATATTGACAATAGAAACATTACCTAGTTCTTCATTGCTTACAATAGTTGGGATTGAAGATAAACCTCTTCTAGATTCACGAATTTTCTGTATTCGCTTAGCATTTTGAATTTTGTTGGCCTCTAATTCGTTTGGTGTTTTTTTACTTAATGACTTCCTTTTTTGACTTCGTTTTTTGTCTCCCATTATGTTTTGCTTCCGGTGATAAGAAAAATGTGTAGAAAAAGACAGAATTTCACAGTAATTTGTACGGTAAGGTCAGAGAGTAAAAATCACATGGTAATTCAGACATTGGGATGTGTGTAAATATGATTTATGAACGGCGAGCGTTCTTTATAAACCGCGATCGCGGTTTATAAAGTGCGCTTGTGGTTTATGTTAACAAACCATGATCGTGCTTTATAAACCACGATCGCGGATCTATCTGCTGAACCTAAGCCTCAGAAAATATTTGTTTTTCCCCAACCAAAGCTATGGAAGGTCATTATGAAGTGTAAAAGGTCAAAAAACCTCAAATCTGCTCTTCCAAAGACTTGAACCATGCTAAAAAACTAAAAACATTTCACAAAAATGGTGCCATCGCATAGGGGAGACTCTTAGCTTCGTAGAAATATTGTTTTTAAAGTGAATAGAATAAGATAAATATCATTTTATAATTTTTTACTAACAATAGGTCTTTAAGACATTTTTTCCTGTGAATGTTCATGTCTACGTTTAAGACTATAGATTTTGTTTCGCTTATCAAAATATGATAAAACTTATACCATCCCAAGCATGGACAAATTCTATACACGTTTTTAAAAAAAATTATTTCAATATTTTTTGATATAGTTATGGTGGGCAAATGGAAAGCGTTCCGTTTTCTAAATATTTTCATACCACTTTCATGGAAAAAATCATAAAAAAAAAATATTGCTAAAAAAATACAAAATAAAATCCATCCCAAGATAGACAACTACATCTAACGTTTCACCAAAGGAAAAAAAAAAATAACAAGATTTGGAAATCCAAAATGCAGGCAAACGGACAACAATCTTACAAGTTTTTTCAAAAAAAAAAAAACTAAGTCATATAATTTCAAGTGTTTAATATAGCTAAACTTGTCCGTTTTTTAAAAAAATTAGTATTTTAGAAACTAGATTTTGAATGCTACGATTCATATTTATATAAAATTTTCTAATTTAGAGTGCATGTATAGCTAATAATCCCTACAAGTTGAGATTTCATTATTTTTTGCAATATGACGTCCACGGATGGCCCTATATTTGTCCATCAACTTCCTGCACTTACCCTTGTGTGGAGTTAGTTTGCTAGTCTTGTGGAGTTAACTTAAATGTCGGTATCAGTTAGTGGGAGTTCTTCACCACTTATCCAGGTGGTATTTACACTTACTTCATCCTATATATAAATCTTATTTATTGAGCTAATCCAGGTAATGAGATAATGAAATTATGATGGATTTCCATATATGATATTTTAGCTCTTTGTTTGTAAATGCTTTTGTAAGGTTATTCTAGTGAATTCCTTTAAGCTTATCAAATGTAGTGTGTTATTATCATGTGAGATCTTCATGGCTTGAAATAATCTTATTATCATTCCTTTCATGGTATCAAAGTGGTAGATGATGTAGACATCCATTTGTAAGTGTTCTTTGTAAACGATGGTTTTATGTAGTTTTTGTATATATATATGGAATTTCTTAGTATGTTTCTGCAACATGTATTTATGTGTGAATTGGAGGGCACCATCAGATCTAAAAGGTGACAAAACCCCTAGATTCTAATCTCAACCATTGGCATTGGCAGGTAGTTGTGAAGGTGACTGGTTTTTATAGAGTTGGTGAAGGGCACAAATTATGTTTCAGATTTGTATGGGAAGCTACGAAGGTTGTGGAAGGATTCCATGAAAACCCTTTCTAAGTTTTTCTGGGTAGTTGTTGTTTTTATGCAAGTTTCAAAGATCTGAGTTGAGGATTTTTTTGTTGGGAGTGCATGAGGAAAAGATTCTAACACATGTGTGTAAGGTGATATTGAGATCGGGCTCTTGTGTTCATCGGAGGGCTTAACTGATTCTAGGTTTTTTTAAGTGGTAAAGATATTATGGGTCATTATTGGATTTTTATTTTGTAACCATATTTGGAGTAGCGCATGAAAAAAACCAACAACACGTGAACTTTCCAAAAACAACAATTTTGGGGCAGATTTGCATCTTTCCAAAAGTGGAAAGTTTTGCCAAAAATGATAGGTATCCTAAAAAGGAATTTTTTTCCATAGATGAGAAGTTTTTAAAAATGGAAGTTTTTGCCAAAAATAACAATCAGCTGATTTGTGCAATTGGGAGGAAGGCCTGTGAAAATATTTATCGGTTGGTCACATGGTGTGGTTGTATGGGGGATAAAGTCATAGATTCCTACTAGTGGGTGTTTAAGTGTAGTCCCTTTGATGTAGGAACATCACTCCTAACTTGTACAATGAACAAATGAGAGAGCTAAAGCATGTATGGTATGCAGTCAATAGCTACTTTCATAGGATTATCTTCAAGTGCAAATAAAGAAAGAAGAAGAAAAACAAGGAGAGCTAGCACAAAGTATGGGGAAATTTTCATTTTCTCTTGGGAGTATGATGCAAGAGCATCACTCCTAACTTGTACACGTGGTTAACATCATCAATTTTTTCTTTCTCAGTGTGTTTATAGGTCAAGGAGGTCATATAGGGTCTTCAAGTGTGTTTGTTTTGTGTAAGACCCAAATTTGATTTAGAAAATTTCCCTCCAAAATTTCCATTTTTAACTTGAAGGAAATTTTGGCTTGTATCTAGGTGTTTGAATGTAATCTTGGAGCCAAAAGTTATACTTTGATAGAGACAGGGCAATTTAGACCCATTCACTTTAAAAAACCATGATTACAAAGTGGGTAAGGAGTGTTCAAGAGTTAATTTGTTCTTGCAAAGTTTTTGCATGTAAGCATAGACCTCCTAAAACACAAAGGATCAAATACGATTGAGGTAGAGGAAAAATATTTTGATTTTTACCCCCTTGGGCTCATATAGACTTAAAAACCCTATAACTAGGGTTTTAAAGAAGGAAAATTGAATTTATTTGAAACAAACCCTCCATAAATCTAAAAAAATTGAAGATATCTTTGCCGCGAGGTTGAGAAGGTGATTTAGAAAGAATTAGAAGGATCCATGTATTTTTAGGAGATTTCTCGTTACCAATTTTATGTGATAGATTAAGAGAGCTTAACAAAAAAGGGCATTTATGGGAGAAGTGTAATTTTTGGTAAGAGTTGAAACTTAGAAATCTTAAAGAAGTAAATTGGGGGTAATGGGTGTAAGAAAAACCTAATATTTTTTTTTGGAACCTTCTACAAAGATAGATAGGAGTGATAGTTTCTTGTAGTACGGCTACAAGGTATGGTAGACTAGGCTAGCCTCTTAACAAGGTATAAGATGTAGTGCGAAAGAGAGTCTTGACTTTGGAAGGCTTTAATATTTTCTAGGACGGTTATTAGAGGTGAATAGGCTACAAATTTCATCTTGACTCATTTTCACAACTATAATTGGTCATTCAACCTGAGCTATAGGTTTAAAGAAGGAAGAAGCCTAAGAAGATAGTTTAACAAGAAGGTATGTTAGTTGATCTTTTTGGTTGTCTTGATTCTTGTCAATGGTTGAATTGAAATATTGAATGGTCTAAGGACATAAATAGTTATTGATTTAATTCAATAAGGTGATATGATCAAGAAATAGCTTGGTTAGAGGTCTTGTGTGTGAGAGAAAAAAACTTGTTTAAATCCAGTAAAGGAGAGTTTCGAGTTTGGTGATTGAAACTAATATTGTGAGTTTTTTGCGAGTGATAAGTATCTACATCATTTGGTATCAAAGTGTGTAATAGGTTATTGAAAAACAAGAGGATATTAATTTATGAGTGATTGTAGGAAGAAGACAAGATGGTACAAGTAAGAGAAGTGAGAAGGTCAACATGGGAATAGAAGATGGAAAAGATGATGGAAGTTGTGTTGAGAAGGTTTAAAGGTTTGGAAGAAACTCAGATAAGGATGAGAGTTGAGATGGGTTAAATGCAGAGAAATGGGACAAACGACAAAGTGTAATTTGTAGGTAAGTGCTACAAGTGTCAAAGATATGCAGGACACAAGGCTTATGAGTGTTATGAGATGGATACAGGGATGAGAGAGAAGGATAGAGATACTGGTTAGATTCTTCAGAGTAGATGTAAGTATTTTTTATGCAAAAGTTCTCTTTTGAAACCAAGTAAGGTAGTGAATGATATAACTCAAAGTAGCTGTCTATTTAAAACTATATGTAAATCTAAGGGTAAGTTTTGTAACATGGGTATTGATAGTGGAAACACTAAGAATATTGTTTATTTTTAGATTGTAGAGAAGCTAGGAATGAAAACTACAATTCATCCTACCCATATCAAGTGTCATGGATGCATAAAGGACATAATATCTTGGTTAGGTAACAATGTCAATTTTATTTTCATATTGGAAGGTATAAGGACAGGGTCTTATGTGATTTGGTACTTATGGATGTTTCTATGTGTTGTTGGGTAGACCATGGCAGTATGACAAGAAAGTAGTGCATTATGGAAAGAAGAACACATACACTATTGTAGCACATGGACATAACCATACACTTTTACCCATCAAAGGTGAACAAAAACCATAAGCAGGACTAGTGATGATGATGACAGCTAAGAAAGTTTTGACAGAGACTAGAGAAGCATGTAAACATACACTATTCAGGGTTGTTAGACCTCATAAGATTGATTTGGCTATTGGTTTTGTTGATGATAAACATGTATGTGGTGATATTGAGATGGTTTCAAGACAAGAAGAGATCAAAAATGATGAAGATGATGATGAGAGACAAGAAAGAGATAGTATAAAAAGAAGAGAAACACATTTTAGAGTGCTTCTAGACCAACTAGAAGGTCTAGTGGATAGAGAAATAGTTTTTGAAGTTGAGAGAAGTGATAAACAGAGTAGGATGAAGGAAATAAGAAAGAAAATCTTGTGTGAAGAAGTCAAGAGAAAAGATGAGGCATGCAAGCCTCTTGTTTTTGAAACTAATATTTCTTTGAGCGCTTTTTTTACAGGTACAAGTGTAATGAATGAATATGAGGATCATATGACAAGAAACATGAATAAGTTAGATAGGACATGACAAGAAATGGATGGAGACCAAGATGGGATCTTAAGAGCACTAAAATTGAGAAAAGTTGAGTAAGAAATGGATCATGGTGAAGAAAGGAAGCAATCAGATCTTGATGGAGGAGAAAATAGTAAAGAAAGTGAGAGAAAACAAAACCAAGAAGCTAACAAAGTGCAAGAACAAGAAGAAAAAAGTGTGAGATGGCATAAGAGACTAAGAAAGGTGATGAACATTCATTTTATCATTCAAACTATTTTCTAATTGACGTGAATATAGGTTCAACAATTGAGTTAATGAAGGGCTAGTCAAAGGAAAATGAGTATCTCAAGAAAAAGATAGTATTTAATGATCTTGAAAAAAAGACGATTCAAAAGGACAAAAATAAGATGAAAGGTACATTTTCATAATCAAAATTGATGAATAAACATCATATATAATATAAATCAGGTGTACATACTCAAACCTAAGGTGTAAGTGACTATATGCAGTCCTAAAAGAAATATATTGATCAAGAATTTAAAATTTTCAAAGGAGAATTAGTTGAAAGAAGAAAAAGAACATCCGAGAGAGATAAAACATGGATGGTATACATTCAATAGCTAATTTCAAAGGATTATCTTCAATTGAAAATAGATAAAGAAGATAAGAACAAGGAGAGCTAGCATAAAGTATGGGGAAACTTTCCTTTTCCCTTGGGAGTATGATGTAGGAGCATCACTCCTAACTTGTACATATGGTTGACATCATCAATTTTAGCTTTCTCAGTGTGGTTATATGTCGAGGAGGTCATCTAGGGTGTTTTAGGTGTGTTTGTTTTGTGTAATACCTTCCCAAATTCAAACTAGACAGTTTCCCTCCAAAACTACCAATTTGAATTTGAAGGCAATTTTAGCTTGTATCTAGGTGTTTGAATATAATCTTAGAGTCTAAAGCATGTAATAAGATGGTGAAATTCCTATTGAACCATCATTAAGGCTTCAGAAGGCATATTTAAGCCTCTTTGTAACTAATTTGAACCATCATTCAAATGGTCAAATGAAGGAAGAGAGATCCAAGAAAATGGTGGAGTCATTCTTGTGTATACACAGGGTTTTGTGATAGTTTTCCATGGTTTGTGCATTTTGTGGGATCAAAGAATGTATGCATGTTATCTAGATGAAGTTTATACATGGTAAGGAAACTTATATTATGGTTTTCCATTTATGTTTGTGAGGTTTTACAGTGGTGTGTGTGGATGTAATTTTAGTAAATAGTACAAACCTATAATAGTCAAATGGGAGGTCTTTAAGATCAAGTTTGCCAATATTGTGAGAGAAAGGCTTGCTTAAGGGTAGAAGAATATAGTTAAGGGAGGATTATTGAAGTTAAAACATGGCTATTTCCTTTTGACATTGGTCTACATTAATAGTTTGAAGGTTCTTTTCTTTATACACTATTGAATAGATCAATGAACCATGTTCCTAGAGGCAGAAGAGTGGATGTTATGGTTACCTTCAAATTTGGGAGACATAACGAGCATTACTAATAAGTTGTGATTGAATGGTTATTTGTAAAAGTTCATTGGTTCTTATTCATATTGATAGAATTTGCTATTTAGACTTGTTGCTATAGTTTGAAAAGTAATATTTAACGAGGATTGAGATCTCGACCAATAGTGAAGTGTCAAGGTGTAATGCCCCCAACCTACCTTGTCTCGGTCAACATTATCTCCTGACTGCGTGGAGGATGGAGACATTAAAATCTTGACATGTTGGAGTTTTCTGGCTGGTGGATGTACCTCATTTATTTTGTCTAATTTGCAAATCTTCCTTGCTTCTTGTTTGACTGCCTGCTGATCCTCTCAAACCGCGTGAGATCTTCCTTGGTTAGTCTACATGCGGAGGCGTGTGAGAGACGTTCCCTGCCTATGCTGGTTGCGTGGATTATTTTCTTGCTTGGTTTTTGTTTGTCTGCTTGGTGCTTGTAGACTGCATAAGAATATAGAACTTTGAGTTTTTAGCAATTTACCGCATCTCCTGTTTGAGCTGGTTCCTAAAAACGCTGCTCCTTATGTTCTTCTGTTAAACATCTATGTAGAAGTGGGCATGCGGGTTACCATTCAAAAAGGAGATTGATGAAAGACAGGAATAAGAAAAAAAAATCGCTAGAAGTAGTTGTATTGAAGTCTATTAAATTGCTCATGCATTCCGTAGGGGACATATCACACCCACGGCAGAGGAGATCTATGCATGGTTAGAAAAATTGTCTAGGGAGATAAAGGCAGCAGGGGCATTTTCTAGATTTAAGACATGTACTGAATGTTATGGAGGAGGATAAAGACTTATTCCTTTGCCACCTTAGTGAAAAGTCGACAATTTGTTTTGGATTGTTAAACTTTTTTAGATTCATCAAGAGCCTTCTAGTAGATGTTGACTGCCACACTGGAACCAAGTTTATCTCCAAGATTATATTGCTAGAGAAATTGTTGTGGGCAATGCAATCCAGCTCTCTCATCTTAAACAATGACAATGTTCTTATGGAGATTATTGGTCCTGCTAAGTGAAGCAAGCTGTAAGCAATGGGATGCACATTTGCACTATAACAAGGTGCATCATATGAAACTTGCAGTGATAAGAAGGAATCAGACTTTATTTTCACTTTCGAAAAAAAAATATTCTTTTCTGAGTGTTAAGAGGACTGGACTATGTTGTTTACTTCATCAAATCTGATGTATGGTATGCATCTCTGGGATGAAAAGCAAGAAGAAGAGTAGGTGGAGATTGGGAAAAGTAGGAGAGTACTGCTTGAAGGAAATGGAAAGCTACTTGGGCAGAGCAGGAAATGTGAGAAAGAGCCTACAGTAAATCCAATGCTAGGAGACTACGAGGAGAGCATCTCTTGATATTTCTTTTCTCCAACTTTGTCATTCTGTATGGTCTTTTTCTCTGGATTAATTGGGTTGTCTTGTGCCTATGTCAGGTTGTCATTTAGGACCGAACTAGGAATTGCACCCTTAGCAAAAAGTATAACAAAAATAAAATTAGCAAATAAACATAGAGGTCCCTTCCGGTATACTTTGGAACTCACGTGCATTTGCTAGTATAGGTATTGTGGGCTTTCAATGTTCTGATCAGGTTCGCCTATTCCCTGTTTATTTTTTTATTCCTCGAGGGAGGGGAGCCTGTGCTTCCATGGATGTCAATGGACTTTTACAACTCTGGTTTGTAGGAGATGATGGAGAAAATGTCTTGGGAGATGAAGGTAGCAGGATATTTTTCAGATCCAAAACATGTACTGAGTTTGTATCTTCAAAATCGATTATGTGACAGTGAGGGTGTTACCAGCAGACCTGATGAAATTTATTTACAAAGACTCTCTATTGAGATCTTACTTGTTGTACGATGTAACTCATGGAAGAGAACCTCATAGAGGTCGATCTGTTTCATATCAGAATATTCATGAAAGCACAATTTACTTTGCAATTATTGAACCTGCTGGAAAATGTGACAGCTGTGTAGCTTCGAATTTTGTTGGGGATTGAAGAGCATAGGAAAGGCATTTTAGCTGTTTTATTGAAAGCCTGAAGAATGTGACCAGCGTACCTTTGCTGTTTGGAATTGTGAACCTGCAAGGCAGAGTATCTTGCCGTTTGTTCTTATATTCAGAAGATATTACGCAGGAGACCTTTTTCTAATCAAGAATCTTGAAAATGTTATGCGAAAGTATTTACAGTCCCTTGAGCTTTTTGAGGAAAATGAAAGAAAGAAGATGCTATTTTCACCGCACTCACTTTCTCTCAGAAACTGTCTGGGCTTCCACCAGAAACGGTTTTTCAACCTCTGCTTAAAGAAAATCTTGTGGCCAAGGGCATCGTGCTTTTATTCATCACAGACTTTTTCAAGGAGTACTTGGTTGATAACAGCCTTGATGATCTCATAGGACTGCTGAAGCGAGGGAAGATGGAAGAAAATCTCCTCGAGTTGTTTCCAGTGCAGAAGCGTACTACGAGGCGGTGTGAGGTGGATTGCGAAAGGACTCAACTATTAAATTTTCTGCCCCATCTGTCTATCCAGTTATCACATTTGGCCCTTTGACATTGCCAGCAGCAGTACTCACATCCTTGTCTCATGCCATTGTTTTTATGCTGGCCCGTGTGGAGTCTGTACGACCTGTTGAAGCTGGAGAAACAGGAAAGATATTTCTACACCTTTCTACTGCTATTATATTTACAATTATTGCGAAATCGAACCACTTTTCCTTGCATTGATTTGTCAGTTGGATGTCATGATGGGAGATTTCCCTTTCTGCTTGTTCTTCTTGTTTTAGCTTTTATCATTGATAGTATGTGGGTTGAAGGGATGCATGTGCCTCCTCCTCTGAATGTTATATTACTCGAATGATAGAAATTCGTCTGTTTGTTTATGTATTAATTCTTCTCTGCGATTGAGTTGCAAGTTATTATGTTGATCAAGCTAGTATTTTCGATATCATGGAAGTAAGTTTATGATAACTATGAAGTTCCCCTTCCTAGCACCTAAGTTTGTCCTTGACATTTTTTGTTAGCTCCTTCGCAAGTCCCTTTGATAACCTTTTGGCATCGAGAAAGAAAGGTTGTAGGATTGTGTGATCAATGCTTGGGTTAGCCAGGTTAGAGTTTTGGTATTAAAACTTTTAGAATGAAAAGGTTTGTTTGCAACGTGTTTTGCCATCTCGCGTGTTTAGACTCTTATACTATCTTTCATCTTGTTTCTAGGCTTTTAAGGCCATCCTCAAGAAGTACCTTGACCATCCCTATCAACTTGAATCATAACTAGCTTTTCAGATCAACTAAGTTGGAGGTTTCATTGTGCGAATCCAGTACCTCGTTGACACTAGAATAGTTTGGTCTAATCCTTCCTCTCAGAATTATTTCTGATGGTGCTCTTCTATCTTTCCTAACTTGCATTATTTTCTCCCTTGTAATGTTAACGCTATTAATTAATATTGGTATAGTTTTTATGCACGTAATTACCGTAATAGTTTTGTGATGGAAATTTCCTTAAATGTGATTAACCTTCGGGAAAAACTCATCTTTCATTTCAATAATCTTATGGATTCATAGCAGAAGGTTTTGTTTTGATAATGTCACTTAGAAATTATGTTTGTATCTATTTGTGTGACGGTTGACTGTGTTACCAAGGGTTGCCGTAAAATATGGTTGTTTTGGGATATGGGTAATTTATTTTAAATTAACCAAACATTAATATTGTAGTGGAGGTTTGCAAATCTTTAGTGTTATAAAATTTGTTGATGACATTATTGTATACTCTTGTTGAGACGGAACCCCCTTCTTCTCTCGCGTGATTGCTACTAGCCTGTAAGACTTTGACCCTTCTTGGATGATTGGAAAATCTTGTAGTTAATGGTCAAAACTAGTATACCTTGCCTTCGCTTCGAAACTTATGTTGTGTGTATACTCTATTTGATTTCCGGTTTGAAACTCAATTATACATGGCTTTTTGTGTTAATTTTTGGAACCCGTAGTTTCCCCTTTCTTGGGCCGATCAACTCTTGTTCTTTTAGAAATATATTATTTTAGCCTATGCGTTGGTACCTTTGATAAATTTTCTAGATGGTTGGTGTCTATATATCAAATCTCAATCTTGTAATTATTGTTAATTACTTACTTGATGGGAATTCTGTTCTTTGCTAGATTTTTTATTTCTCCTTATAGGGCCAAGGGCCATTCTCTTACGATTGTTATACTTTCGTTGTTATTACTCCTAACTGAAGTACAAGGTCTTCTCCTTCTTTGATTGGCATGATGAAGACTTTATTTTAACTTGATGTGTTAATAGTGTTTAGAGGTTTGAACCAATTCTTGTAATAAAGTGCTTCCTTTTCGTGATATTGTTAGCTAATAGTTATGGTGGTTTTGTGTAGCCTTATCTTGCTCAGTTCTCGTGAACTGACTCTTGTAGAAAATTTGCTGCAGATGGATTTTGCGTGTAGATGAGGGATAGATTTGTAGACTTTTGTCATCAACCTCAGTTGAGAAGTTCCTTTGCTCGAAACCTTTTTATGTTGTTCAACTATTGTTAACGTCCAGTGGAAAGTTTAAAAGAGGATTAATGTCTTAGTATAAAGTATTGTGGACTTTGTCATCTGAACTTTGGAAACCTTGTATTGTTTGACCATCATTGAAATTATAAGAAAATTTGGTTATTGTTGTTGAGTGACTTTGTTGGAGTATCAGTATTTTAAGAATTGATGTAATCTTGTTTGGTTCTTGTAAATGAGTGTTGCTACAACCTTGCCTTGAGAATAAATTTTGAGTTAAACCTTGATATGACTTAGTAATAAAGTTTCATAAGTAAACTAACATGGGATTGTTTAATACTTCTGGAAGTTAAATTAAAAGTTTTATTCAAATAAAGTAATGTAGGGGTCACCAACTTGAGAGCAAGAAATTCTTTAAGTAAACAAGGGCAAGACTATCATTGCAAGTAAACTTTATAACATGATAACCCTAGCTCCTCTAGTGAACATTATTCCTTTTATGGTAAAATTTGTAAAATGACCCTAAGGTGAAATGAACTGTTAATTGTTTGAAGATGATAAGATTTAATAAGCCAGAGAAAACAAATTGGAGACCTCACCATCTTTCTCACCGCCATTTGGAAAGTAAATTTTTACTCCTTGTTAATACTTTTAGCGAAGCCTAAGTAAAGTTGTTGATAATTCTGGTTAAGAGCCCTAGCTTAAATTAAATACTGGCAATAACTAATGAGGTCCTAAATATGTTTCATCTCGACCTTCTCCCTCTAACCCTTTTCCAAGGCACCTTGTATCTCTTCTCTTAAGTGTGTTGAACTTAAAACCATGTTGTCTTGTGGGCAAGAACGAATCTTAGTAGCGTTAGTGGTGAGCAGATGGCCTTGTGGAATTTAAATACTCTTTTTCTTGATAAACGAATTAAGCAAATAAATGTCATAATAGAGAAGATTTAAAGATAATTACTCTGTGTCAAAAGAATAAACTTAACTTGGTAAGATGAATTGTATGAATCATATCTTGAGCCTCCTTGAAAACGTAAGCTAAGAATTGCAAGATGTCCTTTTAAAAAAATAAATAACCCTCAAGAATATCTCATTGTGGTTGGCCTTAACTGTAAGTGTGTTCTGTGATTGGACTTCTATGTTGTCTTGTCAAAAAGAAAAGTAAGTTGTCCTTGATAGGTGTGAAAATTTCCATGCTGATCTTGTGGCCATCCTTGTATCAAGTTGTTCACAGTGTTAGTTGTATCCTTGGTGACGACATGTTGTGTCATGTTATGTGTCAAGCAAGTCAAAAAAAAAAAGTTATCCTGTATTTCACTGTGTTGTTCGTGTGTGGATTTTTTTGGGTCGTTACACAAGGATTGAAAAATGTGTGGTCAATTTCATTAGATCCAAGATAAGTGTCATAGTCAATAAAATTGAGGAGAAATATCAAAGTGTTAGCCAACAGCTATAATTTTACAGATGGAAATTTAGACCCATTAACTATGAAAAAATGTGATTACATAGTGGGTAAGGATTGTTTAAGAGTTAATTTGTTCTTACAAATCTTCTACAGGAAGGCACGGGCCTCCCAAATCCCAAAAGATCCAAGAAGATTGAGGTAGAGCCAAAATCTTTTGATTTTTTTCCTCCTAAAGCTCATATAGACTTAAAAAACCCTACAACTAGGGTTTCAAAGAAGGAAATTTGAAATTATTTGAAATAAACATTATATAAATCCTAAATTTTTGAATATATCTCTACCCGAAGGTCAAGAAGGTGATTTAGAAAGAATCGGATGGATCCATGTATTTTTAGGAGAGTTCTCATTACCAATTTTTTGTGATAGATTAAGAGACTTAACAAAACAAGGCTTTTGTAGGAGAAGTGCAGTTTTTGGTAAGAGTTGAAACTCGCAAATCTTAAGTAAACTGGGGGTAATGGGTGTCAAAAAAACATAATTTTTTTTTTTTGAA
Source organism: Taxus chinensis (assembly GCA_019776745.2). Classification (NCBI taxonomy): domain Eukaryota; kingdom Viridiplantae; phylum Streptophyta; class Pinopsida; order Cupressales; family Taxaceae; genus Taxus; species Taxus chinensis. The sequence goes on from CM034146.1 coordinate 329,575,500, forward strand.
ACCTTCTAAAAAGACATATATGAGTGATAGTTGGTTGTAGCAAGGATACAAGGTATGGTAGACATGTCTAGCCTCAAAACCAAAGTATAAGATGTATTGCAAAAGAGAGTCTTGAATTGGGATGGCCTTAATATTTTCTAGGAGGGTTATTATAAGTTAATAAGCTGAAAATTTTCATTTGCACAATTATAATTGGTCATTTAACCTGAGCTACAGGTTTAAAGGATGAATAATCCTACGAAGATAGTTTGACAATAAGGTATGTCAGTTGATATTTTTGGTTGTTTTGATTTTTTTTAATGGTTGAATTGAAAAATTGAAGGGTCTAAGGACATAAGTGTTTATTGGTTTAATGCAACAAGGTGATATGATAAATAAATAGCTTGGTTAGAGGTCTTGTGTATGAGATCAAAAGGCTTTTTTGGAGCCAATAAAGGTGAGTTTTGAGTTTGGTGATTGAGAATAATATTGTGTTTTTCTTGTGAGTGATAAGGATTTGCATCATTTGGTATCAGAGCATTCAATAGGTTCTTGAAAAATAAAAATTTATTTTGTTGAGAATGAATGGAGGAAGAAGACAGGATGGTGCAAGTAAGAGAACTGAGAAGGTCGAATTGGGAACAGAATATGGAAAATATGATGGAAGTTATGCTGAACAGGTTGAAAGGTATGGAAGAAACTCATAGAAGGATGAGAGTTGAGATGGTTTATATGCAGAGAAATGGGAAAAATGGCATAGTGTAATTTTTAGGTAAGTGCTACAAGTGTCAAATATATGCAGGACACGAGGCTTATGAGTGTTATGAGATGGATACATCAATCAGGATAATGACAGAGATGTTGATCAAATTATTCTGAGTAGAGGTAAGTATTTTGTATGCAGAAGAGTTATTTTGAAACTAGGTAAGGTGGTGAATGATATAACTCAAAGAAGATGTCTCTTTAGAACTATATGTAAAGTTAAGGGTAAGTTTTGTAACATGGTTATTGATATTGGAAGCATTGAGAATATTGTTTATTTTGAGATGCTAGAGAAGCTAGGACTAAAAACTATAATTCACCCTAACCCATATTAAGTATCATGGATATAGAAAGGACATCATATCTTGGTTAGGTAACAGTGTTAAGTTACTTTTAATATTGGAAAGTATAAGGACAATATCTTATGTGATTTGGTACCTATGCATGTTTGTAATGTGTTGTTGGGCACATCATGACAGTATGATAGGGAAGCAGTGCATGATGGAAAGAAGAATACCTACCCTATTGTATCACATGGATAGAGACATACAATTTTACCCATCAAAAGTGAATAAGAACCATAAACATGACTAGTAATTATGATGACAGCTGAGAAATTTTTACAGAGACTAGAGAAGCATGTAAAAAGAAACTAATCAAGGATTTTAGGCCTCATAAGATTGATTTTACTAAAGGTTTTATTGATGATAAATATGTATGTGGTGAGATTCAGATGGTTTAAAGACAAGAAGGATGAGGATGATGATGAGAGACAAGAAAGAGATGGCATAAAAAGAAGAGAACCACATGCTAGAGTGCTTATATACCAACTAGATGAAATGAATGATAAGAAGATCATTCCAAGCCATGAATATCTCAGATAATCATAGCACACCACATTTGATAAGCTGAAAGTAATTCACCAAAATAACTTTACAAGACAATTTGCGAATAAAGAACAGTAATATCATATACTATTATGGAACTATCATATAAGTACAATGAGAATGAGCCTTGCTTATATAAGCAAGGAATATCAATCTAAAAACGAGTCAAGGTCATAGATCAAGCCATAAATCTAGGAAAGAACTAGTCATTAAAGAACTAATCAAGACCATAGATTTAGGAAAGAACTAGTCATCATAGATCTAGTCAATACCATAGATCAAGTAAATAACTACACCTAACAACTAGATAATCTTCCTAATATCTAAATAAGATAAAAATAAATATACACACACATAACTGGGTGAGGATAAATACAATAAAGGTAAATAAAGTACGTAGGTGAACATGAGCTAAGGTAAATACCTACTCTAATACTAGAAGGTCTAGTGGATAGATAAATAGTTGATGAAGTTGAGAGAGGTGATAAGCAAAGCAGGATCGAGGAAATAAGAAATAAAATTTTGTGTTAAGAAGTCAAGAGAGAAGATGAAGAAAAATAGGTCATGAAGAAGAAAGATGAGGCATGCAAGCCTTTTTTAAAACTAATATTTATTTGAGAATTTTTTTTGCAACTAAAGATTCAATGAATGAAGATGAGGATCATATTATAAGAAGCATGAATAAGCTAGATAGGACATGACAAAAAAGAAAATGGATTGCAAGAGAAAGTGAGCAAAAAAGATGAAAAGAAAGGAGGTTTTACAGATATCTAAGAAGATGGAAACCAAAATGAGATCTTATGAGAACTAAAATTAAGAAAAGTTGAGTAAGAAATGGATCATGGTGGAGAAATAGTCAAGAAAATAGTCAAGAAAGCGAGAGAAAACCAAACCAAGAAGCTAACAAAGTGCAAGAACAAGAATAAAAAAAGTGTGAGATGGCACAAGAGACCAAGAAAGGTGATAAACATTCATTTTCTCAGTCAAATTCTTTTCTAAGTGATGTGAATACAGGTTTAGCAATTGAGTTAATGAAGAGGTAGTTAAGGGAAGATGAGTATCTCAAGAAAAAACTAGTATTTAATGATCTTCAAAATAAGATGATTCAAAAAGGATAGAAGGAAGATGAAAGGTACATTTTTATAGTCAAAATTGATGAAGAAGAATCATACATAACTATAAATCAAGTGTACATACTCAAACCTAAGGTGCAAGTGACTATATACAGTCCTAGAAGCAATAGCTTGATCAAGAATTTAAAAATTTGAAAGGAGAACCAGTTAAGAGAAGAAAAAGAATGGATGAGAGAGATAAAGCACGGATGGTATGCAATCAAGAGCTACTTTCATAGGATTATCTTGAATTGAAAATATAGAAATAAGAAGAAGAACAAGGAGAGCTAGCATAAAGTATGGGGAAACTTTCCTTTTCCCTTAGGAGTATGATGCAAGAGCATCACTCCTAACTTGTACATATGGTTGAAATCATCAATTTTGGATTTCTCAATGTGGTTATAGGTCTAGGAGGTCATATAGGGTATTTTAGGTGTGCTTTTTTTTGTAATACCTTCCCAAATATGAATTAGATAGTTTCTCTCCAAATGTAACGACCCGAAAATTCTCACACACGAACAACACAGTGAAATACAGGATAAATTTTTTTTGGCTTGCTTGACACATAACATGACGCAACATGTCATCACCAAGTATACAACTAACATTGTGAACAACTTGATACAAGGATGTCCATAAAGGCAGCACGGAAACGTTCACACATATCAAGGACAATTTACTTTTCTTTTGACAAGACAACATAGAAGTCCAATCATAGATCACAATTACAGTTAGGGCCAACCACAAGGAGATATTCTTGAGGGTTATTTATTTTAAAATGACATCTTGCAATTCTTAGCTTACGTTTTCAAGGAGGCTCAAGATATGATTCGTATGATTCAACTTGCCAAGCCAAGTTTATTCCTTTGACACTGAGTAATTATCTTTAAATCTTCTCTATTATGACATTTATTTGCTTAATTCGTTTATCAAGAAAAGGGAGTAATTAAATTCCACAAGGCCATCTGCTCACCACTAATGCTACTAAGATTCGTTCTTTCCCACAAGACAACATGGTTTTAAGTTCAACACACTTAAGAGAAGAGATATAAGGTGCCTTGAAAAAGGGATAGAGGGAGAAGGTCGAGATGAAACATTTTTTGGACCTCATTAGTTATTGCCAGTATTAAATTGAAGCTAGGGCTCTTAACCAGAATTAACAACAACTTTACTTAGGCTTCGCTAAAAGTATTATCAAGGAGTAAAAGAATTTACTTTCCAAATGGCTGAGAGATAGATTGTGTGGTTTCAAAATTGTTTTCTCCTATTTATTAAATCTTATTATCTTCCAGAACTAACCATAGATTTCCTTTAAGTTCGTTTAAGAATTTCACCATGAAAGGGATAGTGTTCCTTAGTGTAGCTAGGGGTATCAAGTTATATAATGTTACTTGCAATGATAGTCCTGCCCTTGTTTACTTAGAGAATTTCTTGCTCTCAGGTTGGTGACCCCTACGTTACTTTATTTGAATGCGAATTTTAATTTAACTTCCAGAAGTATTTAACAATCCCATGTTAGTTTACTTATGACACTTTATTAATAAGTCATGGCAAGGTTTAACTCAGAATTTATTCTCAAGGCGAAGTTGAAGCAACACTCATTTACGAGAACAAAACAAGATTACATCATTTCTTAAAATACTAATACTCCACAAGTCACTCGACAACAATAACCAAATTTTCTTATAATTTTAATGATGGTCAAACAATACAAGGTTTCCAAAGTTCAGATGACAAGTCCACAATACATTATACTAAGACATTAATCCTCTTTTAAACTTTCCACTGGATGTTAACAACAGTTGAACAACATAAAAAAAAAAGGTTTCGAGCAAAGGAACTTCTCAACTGAGGTTGATGACAACAGTCTACAAATCTATCCCTCATCTACACGCAAGATCCATCTGCAGCAAATTTTCTACAAGAGTCAGTTCGCGAGAACTGAGCAAGATAAGGCTACACAAAACCACCATAACTATTATCTAACAATATCACGAAAAGGAAGCACTTTATTACAAGAATTGGTTTAAACCTCTAAACACTATGAGAACATCAAGTTATAATAAAGTCTAGAACATGTCAATCAAAGAAGGAGAGGACCTTGTACTTCAGTTAGGAGTAATAACAATGAAAGTATAGCAATCGTAAGAGAATGGCCCTTGGCCCTATAAGGAGAAAACAAACAATCTAGGAAAAAAAACAGAATTCCCATCAAGTAAGTAATTAAACAACAATTACAAGATTGAGATTTGATATAAATACCAGTCATCTAGAAATTTATCAAAGGAACCAAACGCATAGGCTAAAATAATATTTTTCCAAGAGAACAAGAGTTGATCGGCCCAAGAAGGGGGAAACACGAGTTTCAGAAATCAACACAAAAAGCCATGTATAATTGAGTTTCAAACTAGAAATCAATTAGAGTATACACACAACATAAGTTTCGAAGCGAAGGCAAAGTATACTAGTTTTGACCATTAACTACAAAGAGATCTACCAACCATCCAGGAAGGGTCAAAGTCTTATAGGCTAGTAGCAAACACGCGAGAGAAGAAGGGGGTTCCGTCCAACAAGAGTATACAATAATGTCATCAACAAATTTTTATAACACTAAGGATTTTGCAAACCTCCACTACAGTACTAATGTTTGGTTAATTTAAAATAAATTACCCATATCCCAAAACAACCATATTTTACGGCAACCCTGGGTAACACAGTCAACCGTCGCACAAATAGATACAAACATAATTTCTAAGTGACATTATCAAAACAAGACCTTCCGCTATGAATCCATAAGATTATCAAATGAAAGCTGAGTTTTTCCTGAAGATTAATCACATTTAAGGAAATTTCCATCACAAACTATTACGGTAATTACGTGCATAAAAACCGACCAATAATAATTAATAGCGTTAATATTACACGGGAGAAAATAATGAAAGTTGGGAAAAAAAACAGAAGAGCGCCATCAGCAATAATTCTGAGATGGGGATTAGACCAAACTATTCCAGTGTCAACGAGGTACTAGATTCGCACAAAGAACCTCGAGCTTAGTTGATCCGTAAGGCTAGTTATGGTTCAAGTTGCTAGGGATGGTCAAGGTACTTCCTGAGGATGGCCTTAAAAGCCTAGAAACAAGATGAAAGATAATATAAGAGTCTAAACACGCGAGACGGCAAAACACATTGCACACAAACCTTTTCATTCTACCAGTTTTAATACCAAAACTCTAAGCTGGCTAGCCCACGCATTGCTCACACAATCCTACAACCTTTCTTTCTCGATGCCAAAAGGTTATCAAAGGGACTTGCGAAGGGGCTAACAAAAGCATCAAAAGACAACTTGGGTGCTAGGGAGGAGCTTCATAGTTATCGTAACTTACTTCCATAATATCGAAAATACTAGATGATCAACATAATAACTTGCAACTCAATCGCAGAGGAGAATTAATACATAAACAAACAGACGGAGGTCTATCATTTGAGTAAGAGAAACATAACATTCAGAGGAGAGGGCACACGCATCCTTTCGACCCACATACTATCAACGATAAAAGCTAAAACAAGAAGAAACAAGCAGAAAGGGAAATCTCCCATCATGACATCCAACTGGCAAATCAATGCAAGGAAAAGTGGTTCGATTTCGCTATAATTTTAAACAAAATAACAGTAGAAAAGTGTAGAAATATCTTGCCTTTTTCTCCAGATTTAGAAGGTTTCATGGACACCGCCCGGACCAGTAACAGCAATCCAAGCCAAATTCCATTTTCTTCAAGCTCGTTGGGCGCCCAAACATCGACCATCTTCATATGCATCTGATTGTTTATGATTTGGACCTCCTAACCTTGGTGCTCTCATATTAGGAGCAGCCCTAGTCTGAGACAAAGCAAAAGAAGATGGCTTTATAACCAAAAGCAATCTCTTGGTACAGACTCCATATCCATAAAACAGTCCCTAGACTTAGCATCCTCAATTAAGGCTGACCAGTCACTAGATTGCTTCAATGCACTGCTTTGTCACCCTTGGTGCTCACTTCTACTCAAGTGACTGACAGGCCATTTTCATGGAATATGCGAGTCACATCAGAGAGAAGACCAACTCGGTCACAACTGCATAATTAATGTCTCATTCCCTCAGAGATTCTTCTTTCTATAGCTGCCTCTAAACAGTGGATTATTCTTTGCCTTTCTGCTTCCGAGTTCACTGGGCAGCCATCCATATGTCTGATGTAGTACTCCTGGAATGCATCAGGTCCATCCGAATCAACTGATCCATGAAATACAACATATTGCATGTCGGTTAAAGTGCAAATCATGTCAAAGAGAAGTTTTGGTATGTCCTTAGACTTAATATTAATGACAGAATAACCTTTCTCAACACCGTTCTGCATAGTCACTATAGGCCTGGTTGTATCATCCCTGGATTCTAGCAGAACGCTATGCACTCTTTCATAGTCACGATCTGCAAACATCATTTGATGTAGACGCCTTTCAGATCAAATCCAACATGGAATTTCCAATTAGCCCACTCAACCATATGACCGTGGAGTTTAAAGCTTGGTCCCTCAGGTTGTTCTATTGAAATTGGATTAGTTTTGAGCCCAAATGGAGGCTTCTGCCTTGATCTTCTGTAATCTTTTCTTTTGGCCTCGGGCATTGCAATCTTTAGCCTGTCCATGTACCCAACGATCTTCTACTCATCTAAATCTACTACCACTGTAACACCCTCAATAGGCATGGCATATATATTAACAGTTCCGTTGGGATAAAAACACTGGATGTTGATAATTCTATTGCCCTGCTTCTTTTCTCCAAACCATCCAATAGAGAAAGTGCCGCAAACAACTGATTTCATGTCAAGGCCTCTGTTTTTTTTATGGACTGTATGAATGGAGGATACTCCATGGGCAACCCAATGGCTTTAGTTTGCTCCTCTATTGTAAAAATGGGATACCCAAATCCATGATAGACTTTATCATACACAACAGTTTTTGATGTAATGTACAGAAGAAGTTTGTGGGTTTCCCCTGGTATTCTTACAATTACAAAAGCCATTCTTGGAAGTAGAGGAGAAGAGCCACATTTCCATTGATAGACAGCCTCCTTCTCTGGTGCTTCTAAGCCCATGTACTGGAAGATTATGTTCTTCATGTGGAGGCGGCCTAGCTTTTATTTCAGGATCACTAGCTCACGAACATGGCTGATTTCAGAGCTTGTCAGAGGATCCAGAGGATGTAATTCTTCTTCACCGGCACTCAAACTCAATGCAACCACCACTAAACTCAGCAACATAATACTTGTTCTCATTTTTGCTCAATTTTCTGGAATAGAACAATAATCTTCACAGCTACAAATCTACGGCTTTGGATCTTATGCACCCAAAAGGCTTCTACTTTACTACAACGTGCCTGCAGCCTAGTTACACGCTGTTCCAGGTCACTGCTATGGATCACCGACCAAAACACTCCTCACAGCGCCCAAGAAAAGGGAGGCAGCACATCTGTTTCACTAGCTTGAAGCTCCATCTAAACAAAAATGCGCGCGCAGGGAGGAACCAAGACAGAAAGACGCCAAGAAAAACATCTATTTACTCCCTGTGATACAATCTACAGCGTACAGACTGGAAAACGACCACTGATCAAGGTTGAGGAAGTATTGAGACTTTCTTTTCACCTTTTGAAGCTTGTGGACTGCTTAGAATGGCTTCAACACCTTCCATGGATGTTCTTACCCATTTGAGATCACATAATCACCACTGTTTTACCTTGAACGATCATTCTTAGCTGTCACAGTTGAAGAATCCTTCCTGCTCTGCTCCGATTTGATGCCAAGGAGATAAAGACCTTTAACCAGACATTTCCTGTAGTGCCCACTTCCCTTCGACTTCGTTTTGTTTTTTTTTTTACGAGACTGATTACTTCACTATGGATTATTATGACCTCTTGTTTTAGCATGCTAGTTGATATCATTGACATGGGACTGTTATTGATTTGATCTTTATATGATGCATATGGTTTACTGGTGGACATTTGATGATGATATTTGTATACTTTTGACAGGGATATTTATCTTAATTCTGACATGGGATATATTTAATCATATTGAGTAGAACTTGATAATTTGACCAATGTGATAATTGTTTTGATATAAATGAAATGTGGAATAATAATGTGCTAGAAAGTGTTAAGTGATATCGTACTTGGATAGATGATAGTGAATCAGGTGTTGATTATTTTTAGATTATATTGTATATTTGGCATGAATGTTTTAATGCAGCCAACAGGCCGAAGGAGGTATTTTCTGTTCTGCAGGTATATTATATTCACAGCAAATTGGGGAGTGGAGACCAACCACATCGGAATTTGAAAAGAATCCAGCTAAGGTCACTATGGCAACAAGTAATTGTGTGTGTGTGTTAGAATTATCTGGTAAAGGGAAAATTGTGACCTAGGGATCATGTGTTGTTTTGTTTAATGTTTCCCTTTTTGCTATGTTAGTATGTGTTGCTCTTAGTAAGTGAAATTTTTACTTATGTTATTATTCATAATTCTTGGATTGGAGTTTACCCCTTTGTTAGCCATGGGTTGTAGTGGGTTAATTAAGTTAATTTGAGATTTTCCTAAACTAATTAAAAGATGTGACCTAAGAGAGTTCATTTATTAACCTTGATTTACTTTGGATTTTGTGTGGATTGATGTGTGTGTTTGAGTTTGAGTGTAACACACTCTACCCCACATGGGAAACTCGAATTTGGCCTTGGAGGCCAAATTTCAAAGCTTGTGGGACAAGTCAAACTTGTCCCACACCTCTTAAAACCCCATGCCAACCCTACCTATGGTTTGGAAGGCCAAATTTAGGGTCTTTTAGGTGTTTTGGGGGGATAAAAGGGTAAAAATATTAATTGCACTTTCTTTCAAATTTAATTTTGTCCTTTGAGGGAGTGGGCTTAGTTGGAGTGTGCAAGTTGCTTGCCTTTCTTTCAACCACCTATTAATGGTGCATTGGAATTTGATGTTGACAAAATGATGTGGAGTGGAGGGAAAAGGAGGTGGCATCCCACTTGGAGCCACATCATCCCTCCCTCTCTTTTCTCTATTTATTGGAGCCTCTTGTTTGTTTTGGGGGTTGGAAGTTTCATTTTTTTTAGTCTTGTGTATTTTGGGAGGAGAGGATTTAGAAGAAGCTTGGGAATTTTTGGAGCTTGTGGATACTTGTGAGAACTTTGTTGGAGCTTGTGGATGCTTGCTTGATTCTTGAAGGGATTTGAGACTTCATACTTGGAGCAAACTCTACCATGGAAAGGTAGGACCTTCCCCTTTGCTTGCATTATGTTTCTTTTGTCATATGAATGTATTTTTTTGTGTTGTGTTGAATGTTGTTGTTTGAAAGGCTTGTTGGGGATGGGTAGAATGCCTAAGTGGGGAGTGAGAGGAGACTATGGGGAGCTTAATTGAGGGAGGCATAAGAGATCATGTGCTTGAGGAGGGAGCTTGGGTTGGGTGCCCACCTTGTAAGAGAAATGCTTGCATTTCTTCTTGTTTTACTTTGAGGGAGCCATAAGAGTTGAGGGAGGCATAAGAGTGAATGGAGGGATAAGGGGTACTTGAGGGAGGCATAAGAGTTATTAGGGGTATTGTGTTTGCATTGGAGGCTTTTAGGTGGCACCCATTCCCATTGGGAGGTATAAGTGGCTTCCCCATATGTCTTACTCTTGTGGCTTTCTTGGTAAGCCTTGTGACTTGTTGTTGTGATCGTTTTCCTTCTTGTTGTGTTGTTGATTTTCTTGTTTTGAAGGGATTATGGAATGCATGTGAAATATTATGTTTAGTTATGTGGAAGCTTATAGTTGCCATGAGTTGGATTCTCTCCCATTGTGATGTGGTTGGGGCTCGGGGGCCAATGGAGAGGATGGCTTCTCTTCTCCATTGGGTATTTTGGTTGGGGGGAGAGCGTTGCCTCTCCCCTTATTTTTTTTTGAATCAAGCAAACTATGGAGGAGCCACCTTGTTGATAATTGGAGCTTTGGAACCTTGTTGTTGACAATGTAAAACCACCATGTATTTACCCACCTTGAGTGGAGGAAAAATGTAACATTGCTTTGTATTTTAACTTCCATTATTGTAAATTTGTTTCTACTTGAAGTAGGAAATGTTGTAACAAGATTTTGAAGGAAATTTGTATTGAAATGTTAGTAATACTTACTCTAAAACTTATTGGAAATGTTGTTGAATCCTTTTGTGGAATGTTGGAAAGAAATTACAATAGAAAATATATTAAAATTTTTTTTTTTTTTGTTACTTGAAAGTGATGTATTGGAAAGGTTGGAAAAATAGTGTATTATCTCTTCTTGAATAGTTGATGGAAAGACTTAAGTTTTTAAATGGCTTTTAATATGTCAATGAAACATTTTAAACTCTAGTTCTTTTATGTTTTTCTTCATTTAGGAATTCATTGTAATATTATTTGCAAACTAGTAAGTGAAAGGAAATCAACCTATTTTAAATCCCATGCAATCTTATTAAATCGGGTGAGAGGAAATTTTAATGCAAAGACTTTAAACTTAGTAAGTTTATCACCCCAAAAAAAAAAGAAAAGAAAAAAAAAAAAACTCCTTAATGCCCAACAAGGACACTAATATTTTAAACAATATTTCATATTAAAGTAAGTAATAAAAGTAATGGGCTTACTATTACTAAATCATATTAATACCATTATACTATTGATGTTCCTTTTATATTAACAAAGGATATTAATCTGAACCACAGCCGATCAAATTGTGCTAGTATACTCATAAAATCTTACATTCATACCTGATGCAACAATTAAAATAACTAGATGATGATACACCTCTCTTTAACCACTGTGTAGTAAGATTATAATAAAATGCACGTAGCATGACCATGTATTTGTAAAGCAATGGTGCTCCAAGAGTAATATGTTGTGAAACGGAACCGCCTCTGCCCTGAAACGTCCTCATTATTGCCAGGAAGACTGTTTTATAGTTTAAATTTTGTTTTTACAATGAGAAATAACCAACCCCACACCCCAAAAGATGCGTAAATATCTTGCAAATCAAATCTATGTTGGAGAAAGATAGAAATATAAGACAAAAACACTTCAGTTATATATTTTAAAAGAATGTAAAAAAAAATACAGGTGAATTACTGTAGTATTGACAGAAATAATAAATCTTAACTAATGCGCCCATCTGAACAGAATGACAAAAAGAACAATCTGCTTTGTAAACATTATGATATGAAACAGATCCACCTCTAGGAGTCTCTCTCCCGCGGACTGCACCGTGAGACAAGTAAGAGCTCAGTAGAGAATCATGGTATTTCATTTCAACTGTCTCCTCGTGACCCTCACACTGTCACTGTCCCTTGAATCGATTTGAGGTGAAAAATCTTGTAGGTGAGCTCCAAATTTGAAGATACATTCGATGCTAAACAGATAACAACATAGTTGGACAGCCTGCTCGCCTGTTCGACTCCAGTGGCAGGCAGGACTGTGGACCCCTGCCATGGACGCACGCCTCGCAGCACTCCATGTATAGGAAGGTAATCCCGCCTCTCCTCTGGCCTGTAACTCTCTTTTTTTTTTACCATACCAGATTCCTCACGCGGATAGGGCCGATTGAAAGAGGTAACATGCCTACTATTTTAGCTGTAGCTACATCTTTATCGACCATGACTTCTTTTCACGCGGTTCAGGACGGTCCATGCACAGCAGGCCGACTTTGTAGTTAATAGATTTGCAAATCTAGTGAAATTAATTGGAGTTGAGCGGCGGCCAGGTTGTATTCTTACACGCAAGGAGAGAGGGAGCCTTAAATTTTGACAGTTCGTAGTTGAGCGACCCACCGCCCCCAACCAAAAAGATTAAAGCACAGTTTGAAATGCTTCCCCCCCCCCCCCCGATTTGACTCTTATTCCTTTAATTTCAAATTTCAAATGTATGTATAGGCGTATAGACTTAATTGAGTATAAATTTTGATAATATATCTATATCTATATCACTTAAATTAAAAGTATCTAATCCCTTTAAAGAGATATCTATGAACATATATTAAAAGATTTCTAAAAGTCATCAAGATAGCAATATATGTGTTATCCATGCAACATATCTCTGCAAATATATATTAAAATATATCAAAAAAAAAAAAAAACATCAATAAAATTATAATACATGCAATTACCTTGGTCACCTATATCCTCTTATAAAATGGTTCACAAAGTGAAAACGGGGTCAGCGGTCAAATACCCTTATGCAATCTAGTATCACCATGCTTGAAACTCGAAATTATCCGCTAAGGAAGAGACGAATACAACAAATATTGAAGTAGATCTCGAGTGTGCAGAATTGTGAAAATCATGCAGTTCTAGTATTGCATTTGGAACACATAGTAAAAGATTGGATCTTTATAATTATCAAGGTCACAAAGCTTGTAGATAATATAAACCAAACAAGGACCACTACCTTGCTTAATTAAAAAAAAAAAATTGTCACATTTTCGTGTCGTTTGTTTGTTTGCGGCGTCGTCGTCGTCGTCGTTGTCGTGAGCGTGGCATCTTCTTTTTGCGGCGTTACATTGCCATAGAATTAATGAAGTGGATTGATACATTCACTTCAGCTGATCACATCGAGGACAGGTGTAGTTTGGAGGAGAGAGCCCTGACCACGTTTTGAAACTTCAAAACAGTGCACTCCACAACTCTCACGCAACTGCATACCAAATTCAAGATGTCCGCTGCCAACCAGGGAGATAAGTCGTTTCAACCACCCACACGTTGTCCAACAAAGGGACAGAAAACTCACGCAGCCAGCAAAAAGGAAACAAGAGCAGGTAGTCAACCAGAACAAGGAAGATTTGTAAATCAAGGTAATAAATGAGGTGCATCCACCAGCTAGAAGACTCCAACACACCAAGATTTAATGTCTCCATCCTCCACGTAGTCAGGAGATAATGCTGACAGAGACAAGGTAGGTTGGGGCATTACACCAAAACTACCAATTTGATTTTGAAGGAAATTTTAGCTTGTATCTAGGTGTTTGAATGTAATCTTGGAGTCTAAATCATGTAATAAGATGGTGAAAGTACTATTGAGGTCATATTCAAGTCATGATAGTGACCTAGATCTTAAGTTATAGGCTACTAGATTAGGTTATGTCTTTTAATGATCTAATAAGGACAAAACATGGATTATGAAGGGTCTAATGGGCTAAGAATCGGTTAAAAAGGTTTGAGAAGGGATATTTAAGCCTCGTTGTAACTAATTTGAGCCAACACTCAAATGGTCAAGTGAAGGAAGAGAGTTCCAAGAAAATGGTGGAGGCATTCTTGTCTATGCACAGGGTTTTGTGACATTTTTCCATTGCTTGTGCATTTTGTGTGATCAAAGAATCTATGCATGTTATAAATGAAGTTAAACATGGTAAGGAAACTTATATTATGGTTTTCCATTGATTTTTGTGAGGTTTTATAGTGTTGTTTGTGGATGTAAGTTTATTTAACAGTACAAACCTATAACAATCAAGTGGGGAGGTCTTTTAAGAGAAAGTTTGCCATTATTGTGAGAGAAAGGCTTGTTTAAGGGCATAAGAATGTAGTAATGGGAAGAGTAGTGAAGTTAAAAGAGGGATAATTCCTTTTGACAGTGGTCTACAAGGATAGTTTGAAGACAGTTCTCTTTTTACATTGTTATAGATCAATGAACCATGTTCTCAGAGGCAGAATAGTGGATGTTATTGTTACCTTTGAAAGTGGGAGACATAATGAGCATTATTGGTAAGTTGTGATTGAATGGTTATTTTTAAAAGTTCTTGGGTTCTTTGTTATATTGCTAGAATTTTCTATTTAGACATACTGCTACATTTTGAGGAGTAATATTTGATGAGGAATGAGACCTTGACCATTAGTGAAGTGTCAAGGATTAAAAAAGGTGTGGCCAATTTGTTTAGATCTAGGATAAATATCATAGTCAATCAAATTGAGGAGAAATCTTGAAGTGTTAGCCAACAATTATACTTTGATAGATACATTGCAATTTAGACCCATTCAGTGTGAAAAAATGTGATTGTATAGTGGGTAAGGAGTGTTAAAGAGTTAATGTGTTCTTACAAAGCTTCTATAGGTAGGCACAGACTTATTGAAGCCCAAAGGATCAAAGAAGATTGAGGTAGAGCCAAAATCTTTTGATTTTTTCCCTCTAGGGCTTGTATAGAATTAAAAACCATGCAACTAGGGTTTCAAAAAAGGAAATTTTAATTTCTTTGAAAATAACCCTCCATAAATCCTAATTTTTGAAGATATCCCTCCCCTAATGATACATTATTTTTAGCAGAAACTTGAAATGGTCATATTTTTTTATCTGGGTGTCTGTTTGAGTCCATTTTTTTAAACCACTTGTTTTGACGAGATGAATGCACAATTCAAACAATAGGTCTACATTGAAGAATGAATGCAACATGAGATAAGAAGGAAGATTAGTCTTGAAAGCATTATCTCCCATTGTTTGGTGATGGTAAAGGATCTATATTGAAGAGGACAATTTTTTTGGTAAGGTCTACTCGATCTTTCCTTTTGTAGACCTGAACCCACACCTGATTAGCAACATGGAAGGTATGTGGTGTTTTTCTTGGTGTTGCTTCTACTTAGCATTTTCTTGTTATAGAATGTGTTAGGTGTGTTTAATGAACTCAACAACTTTGTCAACTTCTTTTTGAGCTAAAGAAATTATTATTGTTCATGGTGGTGTATGATAAGCTACATCGATGAGCTATAAATTGGAGACCCAAATAAAATTGAAAAGAGGTGTGTGTAGTAGAGATGTATAGTCACAATTAGCAATTATAGGACACCTCTAGTAACTAAATCTAATTTATTATGTTATAATAGAATAAACCTAATTGAAATTCCTTCTATTTAATTTCCTCGTGTATGAAAGGAATATTTTGTGTTGGACATAAGGTCAAATTTAAATCCTAAGTTTTGTAATCAACCTTACCATGAAGATGTGAATTTTGATTTTGGTTTTATTAAATTATAGAAGTAATAAATTGATTTATTTGTGAAGAGGATGACATTATTTTGCTATTTGAGACTCTCACTTCGCTCAATGGAAGTATCAAGTATAGTTACATTTGAGGAAACCCTTTAATGAATATTTATTTGATTTTTCTAGGAGTAGCATGATTTCTCATTGTAATTATCTTTTTAGATGAGAGAATAATCTCATAAGTCCAAAATTCTGAACACAATGGATTTAATCGAGCAATTTATTCTTTTTCCATTTTAAAATTTGAGAATAATTCATTTAATACTTTCTATATATTATAAATAATTTGAGAAAAAATGTGGAAACAAATATATTAAAACTTTGATATTGTTCAAAAAGATTATTAAAATGATTTTTAGTGAGTAGTAAAAGAAATAATATCTATTTTAATAATATCTTGTCATTAAAACAAATAGGTACAAGTATGTTGAATGCATTGTCCACAAAATTGAAACAAATATTGCACTTAATTTAGATTTTAAGGAAAGACATTATGCTGGCCGTAAGTTGGATTAACTTTTTGTGTGTATTTAATATTTTTAGCATTAATTTATGATTTTTATTTTTTTAAATTTAATAAGAATAAATTATTTTATTGTGAATTTTAATTAAAAATTTAACTTATTATAGACTATTTGGTCCGTCCATAATAGTCTTCTCCTCTCTTGCTCCCGCAGCTTCTCCTCTCCAACCTCCCGCCCCCCACCCCAAAAAAAAAAACTTAGATGTATAATGTGGGAATAAAAAGGGAAACACTCTTGCTGTATAACATAATCACAAAAACAATCTCAGAAATTCAAGGAAGGACTTTGATGAAAATGTATGTACCGAAATTTTCTTTCTGAAACGAAGAAAAAAAATGAAAAGAAAAAAGGTTGACGAGGTATGTTCCTTTTCAACTGTAATATTTTGTTACTGGAATGGAATTTGCAATTCATAAAAAACAAGTTTACTCTTCAAATCAACCTAATAAAATCAAATTACATAATATTGAAATGTTATTCTAAAATATTCTATATTTTTTGAATTGGATAATACATATAGTTGATTTGAAAATATATATATATATATATATATTTTCTTGATTCACAATCCTGAAAGGAGTGTTTTTTAATTTTTTACAATCACTTTTCATGAGCTTCATATAAAAATCTGTACTTTAAAGTTGTATCACCTTCAACATAGATTTTTAACACTAAAAAAAAATGTTAAACAGAGATAAGACCTAACCCATAGAGAGGAAACGCTCTATTCAGTTGGTATAGAGCATATTTTCAGCTATTCAAGTATCTATAACGTATTTGTCAACACACCAGCAATTTACGCTCAACCCATGAAATAGTAATCAAATATAAAAGTGATCTTCAAATACAAAAGTGTCGTAATAGTTTGGAGAGGGAAATGCAAACCCAGAAGCCAAAGATGACAACGGAGACTCATTTGAATGAGTGCCAGTGCCACTACATATGTGATCTTCTTGAGCAGGACTCTGAAGAAAAGTATTAAGACTTGATTCACATTCGCTCATTAGGTTTTGCCTGTTTATAATGGTGCCTTCTGGAAAACTGGTATTCATGCTCTCTTCCACGCCTTCACGGTACTGTTGGGATAGCGAAGCAAGGTTTTCCTTACTCCTTTTGATCTGTAATGTTCTCTGGCGAGCTCTTTCCCTTGCCTTGGCCCTGCGTTCAACTGTTATATTCTTCATCGTACTCGAGTCTGAATGTGAATGTGAATGAGCCCGGCCCTCTTTTGTTCACCATATTCTTTTCTTCCACTTCCGGCTCTGATTCGTCTTTATGCTCCAATGGCGGATACGAGATCTGTGGAAGTTCATTAATGGCGAGCTGGGCCTGTCGCAGAAGCCACTCCACTGATTTGGTAGGCTGGTTAAAGCCGAGTCTCTCATGGATATCATACAGTTTTATGGCCGTTTCTGAGGACAATCTTATTCTTCGTTCTCTCGGCCCTTCCCATGTCTCCACCTTATTATTCTTATTATCCCGATGTGAATCCATTACACAACTTGAATGGAAAAAACGAATTTATACGATGCAAGTTGAAAAGCATTATGCAGTGACATTGATTGTAGCTAAGGTGTTGTACCCTCTACGAAACCCTAGCTGATTGTGAAGATTTTATGCACTGTGAAAGGTTTCTCCTGGGCCAACCAGGGTGCAGAAATCATTATAAGAAGATGGGGGGAATGGAAATGGGACATGCACGACGTTCACGTATAGGACGAGTATATTTCCGGGGATCATTTACAGCCGGAATATTAATGAATGACATCTACCTTAAAGAATATCACTTTCAAACGTACAAATTCACGGTTTGATAATGTACTGTGAGAATGAGAATCCAATAAGCCATAAGCTCAACTCAGGACATTACCTAGGCAACTGCCACTGTCCTTATCATTTTGAATACTACGAAATTTTGCTTATAAATCCCAATACAGAGAACCTGGGTAGTTGCAATGGCACAAATAAAATAGCACAAAAATTCTTTTCATTTTGAGTTGCAAAAATTAGTTTTTTAATTGAAGTACTTCCTACTTTTTGAAGGGTTAGTCTTAATTTTAAATTGAATATATTTTTTTATTATAAAAAAAGTTAGTTAAAGTATTTTCAGAAAGTTTGAGAATTTAATTTATAGGATAGTGAACTCTTTAAATGATCAATTAAACAAAGTATATTTAAAAAAGAAACACTTTTGAAAATCATTTTTTGTCCTTGTATTTAAACATTCAAATTTTTTAGATATTACAATTAAATAAATTTAAAAAAAACTAAAACTTATATAAGATGTAATTAAACTTTTCAAACTTGTAATAACTCCTCTTTTTACCAACCACAATGGTATAATATAAAAATAAAAATTATATATTTTTATAACTAGTATCGTAAAATTACACATTTGACATACAACAATATCAATGAAATTAATGAAAGAAGCAAACATAATTATACTTGAACATATAGTCGAAAAATATAGTTATGATTTAATAAAGTTATTTCTTAAGAGATTTATATACATATAAAAATTATTGTGTCTAGTAGTATCACTAAAAATAATACACAAAACTATGATCCATAAGTTTTTACTACATTTTCATTTGATATATAATCTTAAATGTTATAGAAGAAGAATTCATTAAGTATCAAGATTTCTTCTAGAGTTCATGAATAATATTTCAAAATATGATTTCATCGTATGGATAGAGTGAGGTTTCAATCTTACAAGAAATTAATATAACTTAAACATATTGAATAAAAAATTTACATGTTTTATGTATAGGTATGTGTATTTCCCACTCTATGTGCAGTAAAATAACTCTCTATTATTGTTATAGTAGAATTTTATGAGATAGTCATCTCTAGATAATGTAATAATGTTAGTATGATCGTCATAAGAGTAATTCTAATTTTTATTTTGTTAGTATTCCACAATCTTTACAAAAATGTAGTTTTTCTATATATTCCATAGTTGTAGAAATTCCACAATTTACAATTTCGTATCTTTAGGATGAACACTCTTACATATGAAAGAAAAACTAGTGGGTTTGTAGATCTAGAATTTTTCATAAAAATATCCATATTCTAGGGTATATTAGAAAAAATCATAAATTATGAAGTCTAAATGGGAAGGAAAGTCATATACTTATATTAAATAATGTTTCAAAATAGGCATCATGCTAAAGGTAAAGAGCCAGTCTTATAATAAACCATGGCATAGCCATGTTTGTGTTTCACAAAGAACAATAAAATTCAAATATTATGAAAAAAGATAATAGAAATCAAAAGATGAAATATATGTTTACTTTGAAACCCATTCTACTTGAAAGGAAATAATCATGTAGTTAAACTATATGAGGTATCCTCCCTCATAAAATAGAGCATTTGTAGATAAAATCTAGATCATAAAATTACAAACAGTAGTAATAAGGTAGCTAATTGGTTTCCTTTTTTGGTTACAAAAGTATAATTCTTCTCTCAAGTTTAAATCATGGAAGCAACCTATGTATATGCATTTGATTGAGAATGCATAAGAAAATATGGCTATAGGAAGATTGTAGCCGTTCTAATGTAGCATCTTTTTTATCCTTCGTGCAATTTCCATGTAGAACTAATATTAGGCACCAAAGGTGAGAGAACATAGAAATGGGCACACCTTTCACACCTTTACAAGAGAGTTGTCATGTGCACTCACCTATATTGGCCCTTGATTTGATCTAGAATTTAGCTTCCATGTTTGTAGCGGCCAACAACCAAAAAGGAACAACCATTAGAACCCCATATTTGACATGACCATTTTGAGGGAACTACAATTGACACAACATGTAGGGAATTATATGCAATGTTCCATTTCAAAATATGATTACGTAACATGTGGCAAGGTTATTAAACTATTTTATCAAGTGTGAAAACTTGATTCTATAACATTGTGTAGTTAAAAATCTCAACTCGTAGTAGTGGAATAAATACTAGACCATACTAAGTTCTTATATTTGTTCATACAGTCATTATAGTAATACAATAATATTTAGATTGATTGAATATCAATATTAATATAAATTTATATTAGTCTTTTAAAAACAAAGAAGAGAAATACGAGTGATATGTGAGTTCGCTACAAATTATTATTATCATACATAAATTGTAGAACATCCACAAATTGATTCTTGTAATAGGGAGTGATGGAGTGAGGATATTAATTTCTAGTTTGAACTCTTCACATTCACATTATTATTTGAAATTAAAAAATTATGAATACACCATTGACCAAAAAATATAGAGAGACATTAAATTATTGGGATAATTATCAAGCTTATTATTAAAGTATATTAATCTCTCACCAAAGAAAAACCTTATAGAGTGTGACATCTTTTTTAATTGAAAAGTGCACTTTTATTAATAAAACTTCACTTCATAAAGGACGAGTAAATTCAAAAAAAAAAAAAAATTACAATTGTGCTTTTATGTTAGATTTGAATCCCTTGGAAGGGTCGAGATAGGTGCAATTTTGAAATGTAATGCCCACTTCCCTATGACACTTAGTTGATTATCATTTTGAGTTATGCAGACTTTTGGATATGGACATGACTTATACTTACGTTGATTAGCATGATGTTTTGTGAGTAGATGCATTTGGGTTATGATTGGATTTTGTTTTCAGTATGATCTACACTGACTCATGGACAGACTATTGGATACCGATATTACTTTTTTTTATATGGATATATTGCATGTGTTCTAACATTGGATTTCTTCGCCATGATAAGTAGAATGTAGTTGTTGAATTTACATTACTATAACTTTGGATAATGATGGAATGCATAATTAAGTTGTGATTTAAACCTTGAAATAATGGATAATTGAATTACGTATAGATGTTAATAAATTTCATGCATATGGTTATTTTGGACATTTTGACATGGCCGCAAGGCCGAAGGAGGTATTTTGTATTTTGCAGGAAACACAACATGATCACAACCATGAGGGGGATTGGGAACCAAACACAACAGGATGTCGGGTGGTTACAACATTTGGTCGTCAAGGCAACTAGTGAATTGTATTGTGTTACCTTTGTTCTTTTATGTGTTAAGAAAAATTTCCATGAGGGGGAAATTTTCTAATGTGACCAAGGGGGTAAGAATTTTAATTACTTGTTTTAACTTACTTTAGTAGGTGATTTCATTTGTGATGTCTTTTTTTTAAATTACTTTTGCTAAGTATGTTTAGATTAATTTAACATCTTGTTTTAATTTTTTTTAAGTTTTGGAGGGAAGTCTAGTGGGTGTAATTAATTTTGATGGTTGGCTCCTTGAGCCTTGTGTTTTCCTCTTGTATTGAATGCTTGTTTTGAGTGTTGACCACTCCAAATCCTTTGAATCTCGAATTTGAGATTTAGGGCAATTTTGGGGGACTTGTGGGACAAGTTGAACTTGTCCCACACTTCCCAAAACCCCTTACCAACCATATCTATGGGTTGGGAAGCCAAAAAGGGGATTATTTATTGTTTTGGGAAGGGAAATGTGACTTTGGAGTGCACTTTTCTTCCATTTGCATTTAATTGTGCCTTAAGACACATGGGAAGGGATGGATGTGGAAGAGAGATGTCATTCAACCCAACCACCCATTTATTGTGTTTTGGGAGTTGAGTTGACTAAGGGAGGTGGTCTTGAGGATGTGTGATGTGGCATCCTACAAGGAGCCACATCACCCTCACTCTTCCCTTTTGTCTATTTATGGAAATTTCCTCTCTTGTTGAGGGGGTTGGAGGTTTTTGTGGAAGAGTTCTCTTTTGTTATTTTTCTTTTGGGGAGAGAAAAGAATTGGGAGAAGAGAAAAAGAAGGAGCTTGGACTTGCATGCTTGGATTGTTTTGGAGGGAGCTTGGACAAAGCTTCTTGGTTTAGGCTTCTCCAATGGAGAGGTAGGAAACCTTCTCCCTTTTTTGCTTTCATATTGTTGTTGCTTCTATGCTAAATTTGTGAATAATGTATGTTTACTTTTGTGTATTGTGAAAAATGGATAGAATGCTTAATGTGTAGTGTAGGAGAGGTCTATGGGAAAACTCATGAGGGAGGCATAAGAGTAGAATAGGATATTGTGGAGGGAGTTTGAGAGGGATGCCCATCTTGGGTAAGAATGTTCACATTCTTACCTTGTTCTTGAGGGAGCCATAAGAGGAGGGAGGCATAAGAGTATGGGAGGAAAAAGGGGTACTTGAGGGAGGCATAAGAGTCATAGGGGCTTGAGTTTTATTGTGGAGGGTTTGGATGGGCATCTCATCTCAATGGGGAGGCATAAGGAAAAATTTCCCATAGTTCCTTCTCTTGTTGGCTTGGATGAAAGCCTTGTTGTGAAATGTTTGTGTTATTTGTGTGTCCTTTTTGTTTCTTCTATTTTACCTTGAATGTTGTGAAGAAATTGTATTGTGGAAGCAAGTGTTGTTGCCTTGAGTTGGAGACCACCCTTTCATTGTGTTGTGTTTGGGGCTCGGGGGTCAATGGAGGAGATTGCTTCTCTTCTCCATTGAGTTTTGGTTGGGAGGAGAGTGTTGCCTCTCCCCCTATCTTGGTTGTGATTTGAGCTACTTGGAACTTGGAGCATGGATGAAGAACACCTTGGAGCTTGTGAAGACTCTTTCCATTTCCCTTATATACATTATTTTGTTGTAAATTTGTATGAGAAAGAAAGTTGTATCATCTTGTTTTCATTTCAAAAATAAAGGACATTGTAATCTATATTGCACCAAAAGTCACATGGTTGAATGCAAATTTTACTTGCAAGATGTTTACATTATTGAAAAGATTGTAAGGAAATAAAGAAATGATATGTACAAAAGGCTTGTGATAATCTTGTGAATATACTATTGGGAATTTGTTGCATATACCTTCTTGTGGAATGTTGGTAATCTTGAAATTACAAATTTAATGGAAATATATTAGGAATTCCTTGTGGAATGTTGAGTAGATATATCTTGAAAGTACTGTCATTGGAAAGAGTTGGGAAATATTAGTGCACTATTTCTTCTTGTAGTATGGAAAAGGACTTAAGTTTTAGATAATTTCCATTGTGCCAATAAAGAAATCTATCCAAGATCTTTTTGTTTCTTCTTCATTTATCCATCTATTAAAATTATTGACAAATTGTAGAAGGAAACGAAACCAACCTTGCTTGAAATTCCATGCAATGTCTATTAAAGTTGTGCTAGAAGGAAATTGTAATGCAAATACTTTAAACTTGATTAATTCGATTATCCAATACTCCTTAATGTCTAATAAAGGACACGAATAGTTTAAACAATATTATCATATTAAAGTAAGTTATTAAAAGTAATGGGATATACTAGTACTAAATCGTATTAATAACAATATACTATTAAATGTTTCCTTTTATATTAACAAAGGATATTAATTGAACTATAGCCAAGAATCAAATTAAAAATATGCAAAGTATACTCATAACACACACATGTTTACATTCATACCTGACGCTCACAACAATGCACAAAATACACTAGATGATGATACATCTTTAACCACTGTGTAGTAAGATTAAAATAAAATGCACGCACCATGATGATGTATCTTGCAAAGCAACAGTGCTCCAAACCAGTAATCTGTTGTGAAAAACCGCCTCTGCCCTGGAAATCCTCATTATTGCCAGGTAGACTATTTTATAGACTTTGCAAATTTTGTTTCTACAATGAGAAATAACCAACCCCACACCCCAAAAGATGCGTAAATACCTTGCAAAGTCAAATCTATGTTGGAGAAAGATAGAAATATATGACAAACACACTTCAGCCCCTATGATATTTTCCACGAATGTTAAAAAAAAATACAGGTGAATTATGTAGTATTGACATAAATAATAATGTCTTAACTAATGCGCCCATTGAACAGAATGACACCTCTTGCGCCCCTCTCCTTTGTCCCTAAACATTATGAGATAAACAGATATCTAGGAACCTCGAATCTCGCGGATGCATTCGATGAGACAAGTTGGAGCTATAGAGAAGGTCGTGTATTCATTTCAACTGTCAAACAGAGTGACCCTCACACTGTCACTATCCCTTGAATCGTTTTGATGAAAAATCACGAAGGAGCCAGCTCCAAATTTTTTTTTGAAGAGTACATTCGATGCTGAACAGATAACAACATAGATGGATAGTTTGCTTCCTCTTCACCCTTAACCTGTTCAAGCCTCCAGTGGAACTGAGAGCTTTGGGCCAAGCACACTCTTTGCAGCAACCATGAAAGTGGAGGTAACTATGCTTAAGGAAACTTCTGGAACTTCCGTTCTAAGCACCTGTAGGGACCTTCGTTTGCCCTTGTAACCCAGATCTCACCCAAGGGTGGGTAAAGAAAACAAACCTGTGAGCCAATGGTGGACTTGTTATATCCTACCACCACTTCCACTCTGACCATGGCATCATTTACAACTTCCTTCTTCCCACCTGGTGCGGCCAGGCCAGTTAACACGGTGGTTAAATAGAAAATCTAGGGAGGGAAGCTTGAGATTTGTAGATCCAAGTGAGTAATGTGGATGTGATCCTGCTGTAGCTCTCCTCCAACCACCGCATTTGAATCCACGCGGCTAGGACTAGCAGGCTTTAGGCCTTTGGGTATTAAATTTTAATATTTAATGTAAGGGTAAATGGTAAATAATTTAGGCGGCCAAGGGATGTAATGGCACGCCTTGTGGAAAGGCTGGAAGTGTCTTAATTAAAACTGGCGGGTGGCCTTTAGGAAGCCACGCACCCCCCTATCTAATTGAATTTCAAATTTGAGGTGGTTTTAGTAGGATCGATAGAATGTTTCTTTGACGATCGTAAACTGTCCTCTTAAACATGATATCTAATAAAAAAAAAATATTTCATGGAATGATTTCTCTCTCTGAAACCTGTTGCTTGTATTTGGCCTCATGTTAGTTCGCTACTGGGCGTTACAAGAAGATTCCTCTTAGCCAATAAAATAAGTATGTTTGGAAAACTTTGGTGGTGAATGTTTTTCCCTTTCGCGTTGTTGGTTGGGTGTGAGTTACTTATCTTGGGTGAGGAATGATATCAGATCCTTACCTTGGCATAAATGTTGTAATACCTTGTTTTTTTTAGAATAAAGTGCATTAATGTCAAAACTCTCTGACATCTTGTAATGATGTGATATAAGTAAAATTAAATGGAGTGTACATCTTAACCCTTATAGAAGTTAACTAATATAAATATATTCAAATAATTAATGTAGAGATGACGTTACTTTGATGAACAAGATTTCCTAAAGTACGTCAAAGGGAAACTATCCTTAGTAAGTAGAAATTTCTTTTTTATCCAAGGTCCTATCCACAATAGCGATTAAACTATTGAGCAACTATAACACTACCCTCTTAAATTGGGTGAACTCTTAAACAAGCTTAAGGGAAAACAATTGTCAGCATTTTTGGAAGATGCATAAGATTGTGGCGCAAGTAGGGGAAGACTTTAAGTGAACTACTCTGCAGTGTATAAGGAATTAACTCATTTTATAAGTTGAAATTGTGTGAATCATATATTGAATCTCTCTAAAAACATAAGTCATGAGATAAAGGGTGTTTTATCAAAGTAAATAACCTTCAATCATATCTTACTGTGACTTGCCCTAACTGTAAGTGTGTTTTGTGGTTGGACTCTTATGTTGTCATGTCTAAAAGAAAAGTAAATTGTCCTTGAAAGATGTGATGTTTCCGTGCTGCCTTTATGGCCATCCTTGTATCAAGTTGTTCACAGTGTTAGTTGTACCCTTGGTGACGACATGTTGCGTCATGTTATGTGTCAAGCAAGTCAAAAAAAAAAAAGTTATCCTGTATTTCACTGTGTTGTTCGTGTGTGATTATTTGGGTCGTTACAATGAGGAGAAAGATGCAATCGTATAAGTGTGTGAAAAATAGAAATTTCTATGACTTGAAGGTAGAAGGAGGAACCAACAACCTAGATACATAAAATATTTCAAGAAATGAACCAGGGATGTAGAGCCAATAGGTGATTGTTCCTATTATTTCCTAAGGTGGATGTAGCCCCCCAATACACCCTAGACCACCTTTTGATCAAATAAACCAATGATGTACATAGGTGGTTATTACTTCATAATGTTGAGACATATGTGAATGTAATACCCTAGTTGTTCTTTATCTCCAATTTCAATAGTTTTTATTATATCACAAAATAAGATGAATGGGATGCAAACATTATAATTGGACATAGGTTTTGTTTTTTCATTTTCATTATGACCAAATTAGTCAAGAAAAGACAATAAACCAAAAACATGAATCCATTATAATCACTTGAGGGTTTGGTTATGTATATTAATCTCTCACCAAAAAAAACATTATCAAGAGTGTGACATATTTTTTAATTGAAAAGTGCACTTTTATTAATAAAACTTCACTTCGTGAAGGACAAGCAAATTCAAAAAATATTTTTTTACAATTGTGCTTTTAGGTCAGATTTGAATCCCTTGGAAGGGTAGAGATAGGTGCAATTTTGATCATTGCTTCCAAAATTTAAATTTAACAATGTTTAACACAATTTTTTACATTTTTAATTGTAAAAATGTCTCTTCACATATTTAAAATATCAACATTAGTTTTATTTAAAATTATATTAATCTAAATAAATACATATTTAAATATTTAAAATAAGTAAAGGTGGTGTCATATTAATAGTACCATTTTTGCTATTTTGAAGTGCAATCTTGGAAAACTACCTGTCATCCAAAAAATATTTGACGAACTTTGGTTCCCATAAAATTTAAACTTGTATTGTACTCCTTACAATAAAAGGAAATTAATAAAATGATATAAGGACTATATGAAAACCCTAAACAAAAGAAAGACAACCTATAAGCCAACAAATTGCAATGGAATTTGTTGTCCCCTAAGAAAATAAAATCACATCTAACATTCTAGCATTAGGGCTCATATTATCATATAACTATTAATCACACCAAAGAGGTGCAATGGGAACGCTGATAGGAAAAAATAATTATTGTTTTCTATACATGGGAGGATTTGAAATTGAATTATTTGATGGAAATTTAGTATTTAGTGTAGTGGAGTGAAGATATATATTTGATTGCAATCAAAACTTATTTTGAGGAAGAGGGAAGATCAATCAATAAATGAGGAGAAAGAAGCAATTGTTAAAGTGCGTGAAAAAGATAAATTTCTATGATTTGAAGGTAGAAGGAGGAACCAACAACCTAGATACATAAAATATTTCAAGAAATGAACAAGGGATGCAGAGCCAAGAGGTGGTTGTTCCTAATATTTCTTAAGGTGGATGTATCCCCCCAATACAACCTAGACCACCTTTTGATCAAAGAAACCAATGATATACATAGGTGGTTATTACTTTAGAATGTTGAGACATTTGTGAATGTAAGAACCTTTTTGTTCTTTATCTCCAATTTCAATAGTTTTTATTATATCATAAAATAAGGTGAATGGGATGCAAACATTATAATTGGATGTAGGTTTTGTTTTATCATTTTCATTGTGGCCAAAATAGCCAAGAAAAGACAAAAAACACATACATGAATCCATTATAATCACTTGAGGGTTTGGTTATGTCTATTTTGGTAGCACCCCTATTGGAGGGAATGAATGAAAACATAGAGAGAGATATTTCCCCTATGATGCCTGCAAACTAATAGGTATAGGGAAAGGGAGATGAAATTCTTGTTAAAGTGATATCTTACAAGAGGTTAGTTCAATGTGTATAAGTATTGTCTTAGGCGATAATTCAACAAATAAAATAAAGAGGTAGGGGGGATTTCTTTCCCCCTGACACATTTTTTGTGGCCATGAAAATAAAACTGAGTGAAGGATTTGTCACGCTAGTGAGACCTCAACACCAAGATCACTAATGAAGGAGAAATGAAGGTATTTACAGCATGAGAGGTGCTACAATTTTTTTTTTGAATTAGATTTTTCCTATCTTGATTAGGAAGGTTTCATACCTACCACTTACTACAAATCAATTGTTTGATATATTTTGTGCATGCACATGGATTATTATTAACCGTCAAATTTGAAAAAAAAAACCAGAACATAAAATATTATAAATAAACCATACACCCCATACATTGGAACATATGGGACATTAACTTCTAACACACAATCAATCAAGAAAATAAATCTAGCTAATGTAGACTCCAAAATCCTAGAGGAATAATTATTAAATTGAATACTCAACATTGATGAAAGATTGAGAAGGAAAAACATACTTACAATGATGCAACACCCAAAGGTAAATGGTGGAAGGGCCAAGAACATTCCATCATCCACATTGGTGTATTGAATGGAAATTTGGGATTATGATAGGAATTCAAAAATTTCTTCTATGGATTGGTATTAAAATAAAAGAAACACTTAAATTGCTTCATGAAAATTGAAATAAGATTGCATCATTTTACTGAGATATTTTGGCGAAAAAAAACCATGTTGACGTAGTCTTGTTCAAGCAATAGGGTAAAACTAATCTCATTAACATGGCCTTTAAACATCTTAAGCATTCACATAATATCTTTCCCGATTCCAAATTTGAGCTCTTCAAAAGTTACCATAGGATCATGATGAACCATTCTTAAAGGGGCAAGACTCATGGTATTGACCCTAAAGTCTATATTCTCTCCACCCTTGGAGGCTTCACAATATCCTTCACCATTGCCTATAGATCTAGGAAGATTGTATATGTTTGAGTCCACCATGTTGTTTCCCTTTCCTGTCATTACCTACATCTCATTTTCATTGTCTAACCTAAACACTCTATAAAGAGAAAAAACAATTAAAAAAAGTAACATTGTTGTTGAAGTT
This sequence comes from Taxus chinensis, assembly GCA_019776745.2. Classification (NCBI taxonomy): domain Eukaryota; kingdom Viridiplantae; phylum Streptophyta; class Pinopsida; order Cupressales; family Taxaceae; genus Taxus; species Taxus chinensis. The sequence continues at coordinate 329,604,656 of CM034146.1, forward strand.
TTGGATGTCCACGCCTTTGATTTTGTGCTATTGAATGAAGGATTGATTTGGCCCGAGCTGCTCCCTTGAATCACTCGCAAACATTCCCATTGGAAAACATAATTGATAACCCAACCACCAACAAGTAAGAGACACAACTAATCATATCATGAAATGGTCCCTAGTTTCAACTTTCATGTGTTAAAGAAAAAAACTATCTCTACCCTTTACCACATTGCACCACTTACCACCCATGATTTTTCACATGAATGTATGATAAGGATATCCCAATGTGTGTCAACAAATCTTATGTTTAACCTTGTGAAGAAGATTTTTTGTATTAAGAACCTTGTTTACAATCTTTTGTGAACAAGGAAACAAATCAAAATAAGTTTCTTTCTGTTGATTTTTATGTGACATATGAAATGAAGACATGATTTTTCCGTGACCCTTAGAATATGTGTTGAAATCTATTTTTAATATACCATACTTTTCATTTGTATTCACCATTTTTTACATTGGAGTTGAACATATTTGCTTGGCTTGAAATCCTTTGTTGAGTAAGCTTAGGACATCATAAATCATCATTTTCCTTATTGAAAAGGAATATCTAAAGCATGAAATTTTTTATTTTATTTTCTTGAAAGTATTTTAGGTGTGTGGGCCAATATCAACAATAATACACTATAGTGGCCCCATTTAGTGTAATATTTTAGGGATGAGAGATGATGTTTGAACTTTTCTAACATGGTATTAATGTTATTTTAAAATTTTAATAATGAAGTGGTTCATGAGATATCCTCGTAGCACCAAATAGGAAATAGTTTCCACATGTTAGGAATATGAATGAGATAACAAATATTAAAAGCTAAATATGGAAAATGTATTAATATTAGGCATTGCTTTTTTCACAGTAGCCGAAGGTACTCATACTACTTTTCCAAAAGATAATTATTTATATGTGGATGGAAAAGATGGGCTCTCTATGGTTTACAAAGGGTTATTTATTTCCAATGTCGATATAACCGTGACACTTTTTAATATTCTAACTTTGAAGGGTTGGTTTAATTTTATACAAAAAAATGAGAGCTAACAAATTTGGGAAGATATTTTGACATATATCTAGAAGGTATTATCAAAATACTTTCCATCTTGAGGAGAAAGTTCAAGGGTATAATATTTTAGAGGTGGATATAATATGATGAAATAAGTATTTAGTAACATGATTCCACTTAAAAATAGTATGGAGCTTAAGAATAATGTTTTACTGCATATTTTTCAGCCATATGGAGTAGCCACTCATTAAATGTCATTAACTTGTGATAAATTTCGAGGGTGCTAACAATTGGCTTTGCCCCTTAAACAACTATAAGAAATGGAAAATTTTGAGAAAATGTGGGAAAAAAGGCTTAAATATTTTTTATTTAATTTTTTATGATGTTTATGTTTTTTATTGAATGATATTAATTTTTTTAGATAAGACGAAGATATGACTAGAAATTTGGAAAGAAAAAGGCGGGAATTAAATACTTGCATTTTCCACACATTTTCCATGATTTAGATTGTTCCTACCCAAATAATATTTGTTATCAATTCTCCAATTTATCGTCTCAATCTCGCTCACATTATTCAGGTGAATGCAATTAATACTTAAAGGGGCCAAAATAAAAGAAAACGGGGAAAGTTCAATAGGTTCCAAGTTCGAAAACCAACCATAATTCTTATTTGTTATAGCAATTTTTAGCCCCTTGTTAGTGTAAGTTATTATTTATCCTTTTATTTATTTATTATCATAATTATTGCACTTGTGTTATCCCTATACTTGTTGGGTTATCTTTCTTAGGTGTATTAGTTGTGTGGAATTAACTTACTAGTTGTGTTGAGTTAGCTTACTAGTTGTGGGTAAGTGCACGAAGTTGGTGGACAATTCCGTGGACATAAAAACCTGAAATAAAGGAACCGCGATCGCGGTTTACATACCGTGATTGCGGTTTCTGAATTTTAGGTTCGGTAATTACTGAACCTAAAGCTACGATCACGGTTTAGAACCGCAAGCACGGTTATAAACGACGATCGTGGAACTCTGAGACAAAATTTAGCAGTCCCACGACTCCTTATTTTCCTCATTTTTCATTTCAAAACGTGATTTTTCCTAAACGTTTTTCACTCACACTTTCAATACCACCTCAAAATTGCTCATCAGACTTCTGGATAGTGATAGATTCAACCATGCCACTAAGACGAGGAGGTAAGTCCCTGATTGTAATCATTTTTTTACATTTTAGGTTTTTTTTTTAGGTTTTTTTTTGGCATTTTCATGGGTTTTTTGAAATGTTTGTTTATGTATACAATTTTCTTATTTTATCAATTGGTTGGCAAGCTCAAAATCATGCAAACCATCAAAACATTCCTTTAAACCCACCGAAAATTCCTCAAAACCCTCCGAACATTCCTCAAAACTCTCCTCCAAACATAGATCTGCCTCCTGTCGCTCCTTCTGTCCCCACTGAGCCAGCAGGAATGTAAGATAATATCATTGGAAGAATCTGAGAAAATAAAATTGTCATTGAGAACCTAATTCAAACTATAAGACAAAATCATGCTATAAATCCATCCCACATGACTTTATCCAATACATTGCAAACATTGATTGGTGAAGTCGAGTCTGCAACCAACCAAATACATAGATGGAACACCTTTAGAAGTGACTGTAGGTGGTGGTATGCGGATAAACTATCCCATGCGGCCGTTAAAGACAAAAAAATTGGAAAAGACCTCATTTGTGCATTATTTACTGACCCTAGAACCAATGCCCCCCCTGCAGTTACTTGCAAACGGTTCCCATTCCATTGGCGCCATGATGACAGAATCAAAAACAATTTTTTGGACCGATGCTGGATGGTTTTTGATTATCCACCATGCAACAACAATAAGGTTCCTCTTTATTTTTTGAAGAAATTATATTGCGAGTTTGTGCTCAATGAGGTCTCGAATTATTTTGACTTTTCTGACTTTTTTGGTCAAGGAGGTGGCTCTGCACAGAGAAGACTTGGTGCACACGTAGGTCAACCTAGGATCCCCCATGCCCCAAAACCCCCACTTCCTTCAGTTATCCCTCCTACAGTGAAGGAGGTTGTGGAGATTGATACATTGCATGCATTGAGGGATCTCACTAACACTCTCACCCAGCATAGTGACTAGATTGCATCTAGTGATGTTGGTGGAGGTGCTAGTTCTAGTGCACCACACCACTGTGGATCATGTGGTGCCATATGCAATGCAGGCGAGACATCATTTTCTGGTTCACAAGATTTCTTTTCAATAGATGAGATGCTGGGGAATGTTTTTGGAACTGGTGCCACTGATATTGGTCTTTCACAGGTAAATTTCAAATAAATTTATATATATATATATATATATATATATATACAATAGTTTAATTCACATGTTTGAGATATATATATATATATATATATATATATATATATATATATATATATATATTTGATTGTACGTCATGTACATACATGTAAAAAACTAATTTTTTATTTTATTTTAAATAGCAAGAGCCGGTGAAGGAAACATCCAGCGTCGACATGCTAGCTACTGCGGCTGGGCGTGTTTCAAACGTAAGTTTCAAGTTGTACAAACTTACATTTTTAATTTCATTTGATCGCACCAGATTATTATTATAATGTTTCACGTGTATGGTGTACATGTATTAATATTTCTCTTTTATACACAGGAGCCTGGCGGGTCATCATCTGCTCAGGGAACTGAGGCTACTGGCACGCCTCACATGAGTTTTACGCAGGTTAGTAAATCTCTTTACACTTTGTTTCTAATTACTGGAAGTTCACGTGGATTACATGCTTTGGACCTCTGTCATGTAGATTTTAATATTGATTTGTACATGTTTTTTGTATAGCTTATGACTGCTAGAGAGACTCCTCCATATATGCAGACTATGGAGGCTGCTGTAGATACTGCCATAGCATCTACAGATCCACTAACTGAGGTACAATTTTTTAAATTTGTTAAATTTTTGAGGTTCATTATTTCTTATTAAACTTAAATCTACAATATCAAAATTTTTATGTATATGTGAATATTTAATTTGAAAATTAATTATTTGTATGTAGCTTACCCCTCGTGAGTCTATTGTTGTCCCTACAACACGTCAACAACAAATTGATAGGGATCATGACATTGCGGTAAGATTTCACATGCATTTTAACTAAATTGTACAAGTTTCTAAATTTTGAATGTATTTTAAAATTTTGGGTGTTAAAAACTTGTTGTTTATGAATGTGCAGGTTAGGTTACAGGCATGCTTAGAGACACCTAGGACCACATGGATGAAATCCATAGTGGCATCTCCCTCCACTACATCCCTAGGTCGTGGACATGCTACTTCTAGCATGGCGAAGAGAGGGAAGCTGTTTCATGAGTAGATTTATAGTCCACCTGGATGTACATATGTGGTCATGAGTAGATTCATAGTCCATTGTATATATATATAGCCTTTTGCAACCGCATGTGGTCCCATATGTACATTATGACACGTGCTTAGTTCGAGATGTACACATACATTATGAACTTATACATATATATTTTCAGAGACATGCGTCTGGAGCACACTTTGTTTGATTCTTATATATATCCATGTGTGTTGGTTTTCATAATGATAAATCTGAACTATATATGTTTGATTTGATTTCATTGCATGTATGATATCCTTCTATTTATATCATTATAGAATAAATGGTTGGACATTGAAGAAATATAATAAGAGTACTGTAAACTGAACAATTGATAAATAAAGAACATGATTCTAGAATAAATTGTGTTTTTGAGTACACATTAGTAACCAGATCAGAGGGAAGAAGCAAGGGCCACTCTTCTCTGATGTGAATGGAAGTTTTATTTATTTATTGTTAAGCTATTCTAATGTTTTTTACTTTTAGTATTAATGTGCTTGAATTATCTAGACAATATTTTCATTCATGTATGTTTATGTTTTCATGATCATAGAATTAGAAGTATTGTCCCTGGAAGTTCTTACTATCTTAAATAAATTCAGAATAGATCCTTTAATCATGGAAGTTGTGTTATTTCCAGTTTGATTAATTTTACATTCTTAATATGTTCCAAATCGTCTCTTCATTGCAAATAGGCTTGGACACAACATTGATATTGACAAAGTATTAAATTATTAAAGCGTGAGTATGATCCAAAAAATATATCTAGAAGTACCAAATTATATGTATTTAAACTTTTTGAAACTTGGAAAATATACCCTCAACATGTTCATCGTTATGGAAAATGGCGAATTAGGCACCAACAGTTACATAATTACCGTGGTGATTATGCAAACACCTCCTGTAGAAAGTAATGATTTTTTCCTTGACGATGCTAAAATGGGAATCTAAATAGTTGAAAATGTTTGGACTTCCCAAACCAGTTCGTTTCTCATCTCCTTTCATCCTTGGATATAACAACTATAAATGCAAGCACATAAATAATCATCTAAGTAAGTCATTTGGAGTGAATTCAAGTGTGAGAAAAGGGGGAAAGTTCTCAAATTGTTCTGGTTTTGTTCATAGACAACTAAGTTCTTTCTCGTTGAGGGTTATAAACAAGTGATGCAAGTAGAGAGATCTTAAATCCTTATTAAAGGACATCTTTTGGTAGTGATCTTGTATTGTATTGTATTGGAGATTTATATAGTGAAGTGAATAAGTTTCTTACCTAGCTATAGTTTTTCCCACATTGGGTTTCTCTAGGATAAAATTCTTGTCTCCTTATCTTGCATATCTAAATTTCAGTATTGTATGAATGATTATTTCATAACATACTGTCCATAATAATAACTTTGGTAATTGTTCATTTATCATCACTAAGATAAGATCCATTTATTGTTTAAAAGATGCAATTTATGGATCAGAGATTTTAAGATCAAGTGTTTTTGTGTGGTTTAACTTGTGTTGACATTTTTAGTTAGATACCCCTCACCCAGAAGGGTAGTGAAAGTGATGAAGGTATCCTCATTCCTTTTGAAGAAGATATTTCCACCAAGAAGTGGAAGCAAGGAATCGAAACATGGCTCGTAGTGAGATGCACATGAGACTGAAGAAGAACGTTTCTACAAGATGGAGGTAGATGTGGCAAGTCTATCCACATATGTGGGAAATATTTCCTTGTCTATGGGAAATATTTATTCCATCATGGGAAGAACAACCCCATACCAAACTTACTCCTCCTCCATTCAAAGAGAAGGTGAAGATATAAATTTAGCCTTATGATGGGGACATGAATGCCAATAAGTTAGACCATTGGCTAACTCAAATTGAGGTATATTTCAATTTTCATCAAATCAATGAGAGTCAATAAATTTCATTTTCAAGGTTAAAATTAACCATTCATGCTTTAACCTAGTTTAAAAGCTATGTTCATTCCTTGGTTGTTAAGAATCTTCCACCTATTTCTAAGTGGGATGAATTTAAGAGGCCAATCAAAAAGAAATTATATCATATTTGTTACGATGAATAGAGGTCCATGTATTGAAAATATCTCAGGAAAAAACAAGGCCAAGATGTGCACTTGAGTACACCAACGAGTTTTGGAAGAAATCTATCTAAATGGAAAAATATCTCCAAGTACATTGGTGGAATCCATAACCACTCAAGAGGAAACCCATTCTCTTGGCCAAGTTGATGAATGTAGATGAGACTCAAGTTATCAAGCCCACTATCTAGAGAACGCTAGTTGAACGCTAAAGGAGGCAGTGTTTCGGTGCGCAAAAGGGTCATTGCTTCCAGGCTACTTCATTCGAGCGTAGTCCCTTAAGAGCCATGAGACCAAAATATCATTCAATTGTGACGTGTGACTACTCAGACTCGATGGCACCTAGAGAGGCCTCGTCTGATCCAACACCTCAGAATAGGGACCCTCTATAATAGCCTCTCTCAGTTTTTTCCTTCTCATTTCAGTGCTCTCGTTGTCCTATTGTTTGCAAACGTGAAAAATAGTGCAGTTTGAGCCAGTGTATGGTTGTCAAACGCTATATTTTTCAAACAGTGGGTCGTGGCACTGAACTGACTACACCGACATGTCTGGGTGGCTAAGTGAATGCTAGAGGAGGCAGTGTTTTGGTGCGCAAAAGGGTCGTTGCTTCCAGGCTACTTCGTTCGGGTGTAGTCCCCTAAGAGCCCTGACACCAAAATATTGTTCAACTTTGACAGGTGACTACTTGGACTCCATGGCACCTAGAGAGGCATTGTTTTATCTGATACCTCATCATAGGGACCCTCTACAATAGCCTCTCTTAGTTTTTTCCTTCTCATTTTGGTGCTCTCATTGTCCTATTGTTTGCAAACGTGCGAAATAGTGCAGTTGGAGCCAGTGTAAGGTTGTCAAACGCTATATTTTACAAAAGGTGGGTCATGGCACCAAAATGACTTCTTCGGCACGTCTGGGTGGCCAGGTGAATGCTAGAGGAGGTGGTGTTTTGGTGCGCGAAAGGGTCGTTGCTTCCGGGCTACTTCGTTCGAGCGTAGTCCCTTAAGAGCCCTCAGTTGGAGCTAGCGTAAGGTGAGTCAAACGCTATATTGTTGCAAACTTTGGGTCGTGGTGACTGAACTCACTTCGTTCGGGCGTATTCCTTAAGAGCCCTGGCATCGTTCAACTTTGACGGGTGACTACTCGGATTCCGTGGCACCTAGAGAGGCCTTGTCTAATCTAGAACCTTTGTGTAGGGACCCTCTACAATAGCTTCTCTCAGTTTTTTCCTTCTCATTTTGGTGCTCTCGTTGTCCTATTGTTTGCAAATGCGCAAAATAGTGCAGTTGGAGCCAGTGTAAGGTTGTCAGATGCTATATTTTGCAAACGGTGGGTCATGGCACCAAACCGAGTGTTCTGGGATGTCCTGGTGGCCAGGTGAATGCTAGAGGAGGTGGTTTTTTGGTGCGTGAAAGGTTCGTTGCTTCCGGGCTACTTCGTTCGGGCGTAGTCCCTTAAGAGCCCTGAGACCAAAATATCGTTCAACTTCGACGGGTGACTACTTAGACTCTGTGGAGCCTAGAGAGGCCTCATCTGATTTGAAACCTCAGCGTAGGGACCCTCTACAATATCCTCTCTTGATTTTTTCCTTCTCATTTCAGTGCTCTCGCTGTCCTACTGTTTGCAAACGCACGAAATAGTGTAGTTGGAGCTAGTTTAAGGTTGTCAAATGCTATATTTTGTAAACGCTGGGTCGTGGCACCAAACCGACTGTGCTGGCACATCCAAGTGGCTAGGTGAACACTATAGACAGTGGTGTTTTGGTGCACGAAAGGGTCATTGCTTACGGGGTACTTCGTTCGGGCATAGTCCCTTAAGAGCCGTGAGACCAAAATATCGTTCAACTTCGACGGGTGACTACTCGGACTCTGTGGCACCTAGAGAGGCCTCGTCTGATCCAGAACCTCGGCATAGAGAACCTCTACAATAGCCTCTCTTGGTTTTTTCCTTGCCATTTAGGTGCACATGCGTAGCTATGGTCTTGTAAACACTTAGGGAGGAGTCGTTTTCAAAATTTACAACATTTTCAAAATTAAAATTTACAACTTTTTCAAAATTTACAACTTTTTTAAACAATGAAAGCTTCTCTTAGCTTCGAGAATTTAAAATTCTCTACTAACAGTGCCAACCACGTGAAGGTCGAAGCTTTTCTGGCACCACTAACCTAAACATAAAAGTGTTGGTCAAAAAAATTTAAGTTTCAAATCAAAACCATATACTATCTATATATGTACAAAATACACAAATTTAAAATAAAATATATAGTCAAAACTTAAATCTAGATCTTTAAACTAAAAAATTTATATATATATATATATATATATATATATATATATATATATATATATATATATATTGAAAAGAAATTATATATACCAGACATGAGCATTGTAAATTCATTCCAATGAACCATTAGGATCAGATCTACTCTGAATAGTAGATAAGATTGCTTCATGATCTGACTCTCGAACCTTCCAAAGAATCTTGTTATTAGGCCTTCAGGTCGATATCTATACAGCTGAATATTTGTCGCTATAACTAAATGTGAATATAAGAGTATTTTCCTTTGTGTCTCAAAGTCTTCAAACACCCAAAGAGAGGAGTTTTTTAATGGATACTGTTGAAGCAAAGTTCCAGTAACTACCACTGACCCTGTAGGATACTCAATATATTCGCCATCTATAATAGGAGAAGTCAACTTATTTCTTTCCTCGATGCAACGACATAAGAAATAGTTTGTTCCTTCTTCATTGTCTTCTGTCGCAATTACTACAAACACATGTCCTACAAAAAAATAACCAAGGTTGAACAACTCAAATTTAAATTACATATTAAAATTTCAATGGACATAACTCAATAAAAAAATTAAATAAATAACCATAAATACCTTGTCGCACCAAAATCAAAATTTTGTCAAAGTCCTTGGATGTTGTAACTTCATCTGCAGAAACAAGTCGTAATGCTTGTGGAGGTTGATAACTAGGAAGCGGAGTTAGAGGCCTATAAATCCATCCTTCCACCCATTCTTGTGAATCACACTTAGCAATGACAAATTTGATACAAGATGCACAAAAACATCTCAACTTTGTCTTCCATACGGCTCACGAAGTAGCGTCTAAGCTAAAAAAATGAGTGCATATCACTAGACCCAGTGAGTCTCATATAATCCTTGTAGTTAGAAATATGTTGTTCCTCTATCAACCAAAAATATCTGCGAACTGTAGAATTTTCTTGAGAACCTCAGACCATGTTGTCAGTACACCATTCCACTATGCTCTTTGCATCTTTTAATTTAGCACCATCTTTGTACTTCAACTCTTCTCTTGCAAGAGCTCTTTTCACACATGCCCCTGCACCATCATGCTCTCATTTTCCATGTCCAGCCTCAGTGAAACTCTAAATATGTTGCACACCCATCTTGACGTGCATTCTGCTCATCCAATAAAACATTCATGCATTCTTAAACTGAGACGTGCAATTATCTGACCATATATAATGTTGTTTGAAGTGGATGTCCCTATCAGACAAGTTTCCATAAAATAACTGGAAACACCCTTGCACAAATTCAGTAGAATGAGTACGATCATCACTGATATAAAAGTGGTACTCTCTTAAAAAAAATTGATCATTCTCTGTACTGTCAGAAGAATGTAGAAATGTTATATGCACAAAAATGGCAACTTGTACTGAGTTGTAATATTGCGATTGAACCTCCATTTGTGGTTTCAATGTGTAATTCTCTGTAAAATCGACCACTGAAACAATAGTACCAATAGGAAATGTGTCTTTGCATAGCTTGAATTGTTCATCCAACCATCGAGCTCTATGTGTATGCCTCGCATACTCATAAACAATTTCATCCTTAAATTTTCTCATAAATTGGAAAATGGGCATTTTTTCTGTAACTAGCTCACACTGTTTCGAATATTTTCCATCTTTCAACTGGTATGCAACTGATTTATATTTATCAAACTCAACTAAATTATCTCCTATTATACCTGTAATTTTCTCATGGATGCAACTTTCCAATTTATGTAATCCGCCGCATGTACTACAACTTCCATCTAAACAATCCTGACTATAAAAAAATTGTCTAACTTCTTTTTCACAAAATATAGTAGGAATGAAATCCCTAGAAGATATTGGTGGAACTTGAACACCACATTCAGATAACATAGTTTCAAAATGAAAATTAGAATGAATACTTAAAAATTTAGCATAGTGCATCGCAAATTCAACATGTTGCCTACAACAACAAGTGGTGCGAGCATGGTTGATTTTCACATAGAATGGTTTCAACATTTAAAAAAATGTTGACTAATTTTAATTTCTAGATTCTCTTGATCAAACTTACGAAAAAATTGAGTTTGAGTCATATCTAAGAAATTCTTTGGATGTGGTTCACGATTAGTAGAACCAACTCTCCGTTTTATAACATCTCTTGTATTAGGTGAAACTCTAGTGTTATCATGCCAAAATTTAATAACAACTTCTCTTATAGCATCAGAATTATTTTTGTCCTTACGCGGTGCTCTAGCAGAAAATGCCCAAAAATTGGCATTATTGAGTGATTGAAGGATATTACGTCTTTCAATTGCTTTCATTAGAGTTTTTTCGATTAACTTGCAACATTCGACTTGTTTGCATAATCAAATGTTGTTTTTTTATTGATTCACTTACAACACTAGTAGCAAGTACACGACGCACAATATTACTATCCCTAGTGCATCTCTTGACACCAACAGTGTGATATGCATCATGAAGGTTTTTAACAATTGTAGAGGTTTGACCACGTATATTAGATGTTGTCAATCCTAAGGTGTTTAATGTAGGTCTCATTTTAATCAATTTCATCAAACTAACCAACAACTGACATCTTTGGGAATCATTTAAAATTTCAAAATGATTATCCCAAATTTCAATGGCTTTTCTTCTGATTTGTCATTTACAAAGTTTGTCAGACATTGGTTTCAAAAAAAATTCATCAATTTCAATAAAAAAATTTGGTTTCTTACATAAAATCCTAGGAGGTGTTTTTGTCAAATTTTTCTTGTCTATAGTTTCAACATGAATTTCCTTATTCACATTTTCATTGTCTCCTTCAATTTCAACATTTGCTACATCATAAGTATTTAATTCTTCTTCAACATTGACAGTAAAAACTTCTTCATCACGAGTATTTAATTCAACTTCAATATTGACAGTAGAAACATTACCTAGTTCTTCATTGCTTACAATAGTTGGGATTGAAGATGAACCTCTTCTAGATTCACAAAGTTTCTGCATTCGCTTAGCATTTTGAATTTTGTTGGCCTCTAATTTGTTTGGTGTTCTTTTACTTAATGACTTCCTTTTTTGACTTCATTTTTTGTCTCCCATGATGTTTTGCTTCTGGTGATAAGAAAAACGTGCAGAAAAAGATAGAATTTCGCAGTAATTCGTATGGTAAGGTCAGAGAGTAAAAATCACATGGTAATTCAGACATTAGGATGTGTGTAAATATGATTTATGAACCGTGAGCATGCTTTATAAACCGTGATTGCGATTTATAAAGTGTGCTCATGGTTTATGTTAAAAAACCGCGATCGCGCTTTATAAACTGCGATTGCAAATCTATCTACTGAACCTAAGCCTCGAAAAATATTTGTTTTTCACCAACCAAAGCTATGGAAGGTCATTATGAAGTGTAAAAGGTCAAAAAACCTCAAATTCGCTCTTCCAAAGACTTGAAACATGCTAAAAAACTGAAAATATTTCACAAAAATGGTACCATCGTGTAGGGGAGACTCTTAGCTTCGTATAAATATTGTTTTTAAAGTGAATAAAACAAGATAAATATCATTTTATAATTTTTTTACTAACAATAGGTCTTTAAGACATTTTTTCCCGTGAATGTTCATGTCTACATTTAAGACTGTAACTTTTGTTTCACTTATAATAATATGATAAAACTTATACCATCCCAAGCATGGAAAAATTCTATACAAGTTAAAATAAAATATTTGATTTTGATATTTTTTTATATAGTTATGGTGGGCAAACGGAAAGTGCTCCATTTTCTAAATATTTTCAGACCACTTTCACGGAAAAAATCATTAAAAAAAGATTGCTAAAAAAAATACAAAATAAAATCCATCCAACGATAGATAACTACATCTAACGTTTCACCAAAGGAAATTTTTTTTTACAAGATTTGGTCATCCAAAATGCAGGCAAACAGTCTACAATCTTATTAGTTTTTTCAATAAAAAAAAACTAAGTCATATAATGTTAAGTGTTTAATATAGCTAAACGTGTCCGTTTTTTTTTTTAAACTAGTATTTTAGAAACTAGATTTCGAATGCTACGATTCATATTTATATAAATTTTTCTAATTTAGAGTGTTTGTATAGCTAATAATCCCTACAAGTTGAGATTTCGCTATTTTTTGCAATATGACGTCCACGGATGGCATATATTTGTCCATCAACTTCCTGCACTTACCCTTGTGTGGAGTTAACTTAAATGTAAGTATCGGTTAGTGGGAGTTCTTCACCACTTATCCAGGTGGTATTTACACTTACTTCATCCTATATATAAATCTTGTTTATTGAGCTAATTTAGGTAATGAGATAATGAAATTATGATGGATTTCCATATATGATATTTAGCTCTTTGTTTGTAAATCCTTTTGTAAGGTTATTCTAGTGAATTCCTTTAAGCTTATCAAATGTAGTGTGTTATTATCATCTGAGATCTTCATGGCTTGAAATAATCTTATTATCATTCCTTTCATGGTATCAGAGCGGTAGATGATGTAGACACCCATTTGTAAGTGTTCTTTGTAAACGATGGTTTTATAGTTTTTGTATATATATATGGAATTTCTTAGTATGTTTCTGCAACATGTATTTATGTGTGAATTGGAGGGCACCATCAGATCTAAAAGGTGACAAAACCCCTAGATTCTAAGCTCAACCATTGGCATTGGCAGGTAGTTGTGAAGGTGGCTGGTTTTTATAGAGTTGATGAAGGGCACAAATTATGTTTCAAATTTGTATAAGAAGCTACGAAGGTTGTGGAAGGATTCCATGAAAACCCTTTCTAAGTTTTTCTGGGTAGTTGTTGTTTTTATGCAAGTTTCAAAGATCTGAGCAGAGGATTTTTTTGTTGGGAGTGCATGAGGAAAAGCTTCTAACACATGTGTGTAAGGTGATATTGAGATCGGGCTCTTGTGTTCATCGGAGGGCTTAACCGATTCTAGGTTTTTTTAAGTGGTGAAGATATTATGGATTGTTATTGGATTTTTTTTTTGTAACCATATTCAGAGCAGCGCATGAAAAACACCAACAACACATGAACTTTCCAAAAACAAAAATTTTGGGGCAGATTTGCATCTTTCCAAAAGTGGAAAGTTTTGCCAAAAACGACGGGTATCCTAAAAAGGAATTTTTTTCCATAGATGAGAAGTTTTTAAAAATGGAAGTTTTTACCAAAAATAACAACCAGCTGATTTGTACAATTGGGAGGAAGGCCTGTGAAAATATTTATCGGTTGGTCACATGGTGTGGTTGTATGGGGGATAAAGTCATAGATTCCTACTAGTGGGTGTTTAAGTGTAGTCCCTTTGATGCACGAACATCACTCCTAACTTGTACAAAGAACAACTGAGAGAGGTAAAGCATGTATGGTATGCAGTCAATAGCTACTTTCATAGGATTATCTTCAAGTGCAAATAAAGAAAGAAGAAGAAAAACAAGGAGAGCTAACACAAAGTATGGGGAAATTTTCATTTTCTCTTGGGAGTATGATGCAAGAGCATCACTCCTAACTTGTACACGTGGTTAACATCATCAATTTTTGCTTTCTCAGTGTGTTTATAGGTCTAGGAGGTCATATAGGGTCTTTAAGTGTGTGTGTTTTGTGTAAGACCCAAATTTGATTTAGAAAATTTCCCTCCAAAATTTCCATTTTTAACTTGAAGGAAATTTTGTATTTTATCTAGGTGTTTGAATGTAATCTTGGAGCCAACAGTTATACTTTAATAGAGACATGGCAATTTAGACCCATTCACTTTAAAAAAACCTGATTACAAAGTGGGTAAGGAGTGTTCAAGAGTTAATTTGTTCTTGCAAAGTTTTTGCATGTAGGCATAGACCTCCTAAAACACAAAGGATCGAATACGATTGAGGTAGAGGCAAAATATTTTTATTTTTACCCCCTTGGGCTTATATAGACTTAAAAACCCTACAACTAGGGTTTTAAAGAAGGAAATTTGAATTTATTTGACAAAAACCCTCCATAAATCTAAAAAAATTGAAGATATCTTTTCCCCGAGGTCGAGAAGGTGATTTAGAAAGAATTAGAAGGATCCATCTAGTTTTAGGAGATTTCTCGTTACCAGTTTTATGTGATAGATTAAGAGACCTTAACAAAAAAGGGCATTTATGGGAGAAGTGTAATTTTTGGTAAGAGTTGAAACTTACAAATATTAAAGAAGTAAATTGGTGGTAATGGGTGTAAGAAAAAACTAATCTTTGTTTTTGGAACCTTCTACAAAGACAGATAGGAGTGATAGTTTCTTGTAGTACAACTACAAGGTATGGTAGACTAGGCTAGCCTCATAACAAGGTATCAGATGTAGTGTGAAAGAGAGTCTTGACTTTGGAAGGCTTTTATATTTTCTAGGAGGGTTATTAGAGGTGAATAGGCTACAAATTTCATCTTGACTCATTTTCACAACTATAATTGGTCATTCAACCTGAGCTATAGGTTTAAAGAAGGAAGAAGCCTAAGAAGACAGTTTAACAAGAAGGTATGTTAGTTGATCTTTTTGGTTGTCTTGATTCTTTTCAATGGTTGAATTGAAAAATTTAATGGTCTAAGGACATAAATAGTTATTTATTTAATTCAATAAGGTGATATGATCAAGAAATAGCTTGGTTAGATGTCTTGTGTGTGAGAGAAAAAAGCTTGTTTAAATCCAGTAAAGGAGAGTTTCGAGTTTGGTGATTGAAACTAATATTGTGAGTTGTTTGCGAGTGATAATTATTTACATCATTTGGTATCAAAGCATGAATTTAATTCTTTCAAATAAGAAGATAGTGTTTTGAGAGTTATTACAAAGAGAGAAAATAGGATGGTGCAAGTTAGAGAAGTTAGAAATTCGTCTTGGGAAGAGAAGATGGATTGGATGATTGAGTTTGTTTTGAGTAGGTTAGAGAGCATGGAAGAAAATCAAAGAAAGATGAGATTTGAGATGAGTTACATCCAAATAAATGTGATGAATATCAGGGTACATTTTTTAGATGAATGCCAAAAGTGTTAGATATTTGCAGGACACAAGGCTTATGAGTGCAAAGATATGAATGCAAGAGTGAAAGAGGAGAACAAAGATGTTGATCAGAATCTTTAGAATAAAGGTAATTAATTTTTTTGTAGAAGATATATTTTAGAACCAAATAAAGTGATAAATGATGTAACTCAAAGAAGACGTTTATTTAGAACTACATGTAAAGCAAATGGTAAATTTTGTAAGGTGGTCATTGATAGTGGAAGCACTCAGAATCTTATTTCATTTGAGATGGTAGAAAAGATAGGAATGAAAACTACTATGCACTCTAAAACATATCAAGTATCATGGATGCCACAAAGGTCATCATATCTTGTCTAGGTAACAAATTCAGGTAGATATTAAGATTGGAAGATATAAGGATATTATATTGTGTGATTTGGTTCATATGGATTTTTTTCATCTGTTAATGGGCATACCATGAAAAAATGATAAACAAGAAGTCCATAATGGGAAGAAAAATACCTATACTATTGAAGCACATGGATAGAATCATACACTTTTACCCATCAAAGGTGAGTAAGAACCATAAACAGGGTTATTGCTGATGATGGCAGCCAAGAAATTTGTGGTGGAGATTACATAAACATGCAAAAAAACAAGAATTAGAGTTGTTAAACCTCATAAGAATGATTTGAGAAATGGTTTTGATAGAGATGCATCTCATATATACAGAGAGATTGAGATGGTTTTAATACAAAAATATGTGAAAATGAAGAATATGATGAGAGACAAGAAAGAGATAATAGAGAGAGAAGAGAAGCACATGCTAAAGTTCTTGAGAACCAGGAGAGAAGTCTATTGAGAGAAAAATTAGCTGATGAAGTTAAGAGAAGTGATAAGAAAATCAGGATAGAGGTAAGAAGCAATAAATTTTATGTGAGGAAATCATGAGTACATAAGAGAAAAAATAGATAATTAAGGAGGTGAATAAGGCATACAAGCCTCTTGTTTTTTAGTCTAAAACTTCTCCGAGCATTGGTTTTGTAGGTACAGGTGAAAATAATGAAGGTGTAGATCACTTAATGAGTAGCATGGTGAAGTTAGAGTGGGAAAAGCAATAACAAGTGAATAAATCAAGTGAAAGAAAGGAAGATTATGCATATCTCACGGGAGAGAAAGATAAATAAATTCTCGTAGGAGCATCTAAGGTGGATGAACAAGTATAAATTTTAGTGTGTGATAAATATGTGAAGTAACCAGGCCTTATAAGAGAAAAAAACAATCTATAAAGAGGAAGACTAATATATCAAGCTAATAAGGAGCGAGAACAAGATGAAAGTGACATGAATACAAGTTCAATAGTTGAGTTGCGGTCAAGGGAAGAGGCACATTTTTAGCTAAAGTTAACATATTAACATTTTGAGGAAGAGATGATTTAATAAGAATTAAAAGGAGATGAACAATATGGTTTCATAGATCTAATTGATTAAGATACATCATATAAGAAGCTAAAACAAGTTTAGATACTCATACATACAGTGCAAGATACTATATACAGTCCTAGAAGCAACATATTGATAAAAAAATTGAGGATTTCCAAGAAGAACCAATTGATAGAAGGAAAAATAAAACTAATAAAGGTGCAGTAGATTTGGTATTCAATCAAGGGACATTTTCAAAAGGTCATTTTCAATTAGAAATAGAGAAATAAGAAGAATAAAAAAGAGACCTAGCATAAGTATGGGGAAGTTTTTCTTTTCCCCTTAGGAGTATGATGCAGGAGCATCAATCCTAACCTGTACATAGGGATGATATCAAAAAAATTGGCTTTCTAAGTTTTTTCATAGGTCCTATAGATCATATAGGTTCTATTAGGGATGATATTTTAGTTCAAGTCCTTCATAAGTTTGAAATTGACAATTTCCTTCCAAACTGCAATTTTAAATCTTGGAGGCAGTTTTGGATTTTTCTAGCATTGAGGTTTGTTCTTGGAGCATGCAAAGGATATGTAAGCTTGTACCAAGTTCTATTAAACTCTAGAGGTCCTAATTAGGCCTTATTGGTGGACCTAGTGCTTGGATCATAGAATCCTAGGATAAAATAGCTCTTTGAATGTTGTATTAAAAGGCAAAATCATGTATATGAAGGGTCTAATGGGCAAAGAATTGGTTAAGAAGGCTTCAAAAGGCATATTTAAGCCTCTTTGTAACTAATTTGAACCATCATTCAAATGGTCAAGTGAAGGAAGAGATATCCAAGAAAATGGTGGAGTCATTCTTCTGTATACACAGGGTTTTGTGATAGTTTTCCATGGTTTGTGCATTTTGTGTGATCAAAGAATGTATGCATGTTATCTAGATGAAGTTTATACATGCTAAGAAAAATTATATTATGGTTTTCCATTTATGTTTGTGAGGTTTTACAATGGTGTGTGTGGATGTAATTTTAGTAAACAGTACAAACCTGTAATAGTCAAGTGGCAGGTCTTTAAGATCAAGTTTGCCAATATTGTGAGAGAAAGGCTTACTTAAGGGTAGAAGAATATAGTTAAGGGAGGATTAGTAAAGTTAAAACATGGCTATTTCCTTTTGACAGTGGTCTACATTAATGGTTTGAAGGTTCTTTTCTTTGTACACTATTATAGATCAATGAACCCATGTTCTTAGAGGCAGAAGAGTGGATGTTATGGTTACCTTCGAATTTCGGAGACATACCGAGCATTACTAATAAGTTTTGATTGAATGGTTATTTGTAAAATTTCATTGGTTCTTATTCATATTGCTAGAATTTGCTATTTAGACTTGTTGCTATAGTTTGTAAAGTAATATTTAACGAGGATTGAGATCTCGACCAATAGTGAAGTGTCAAGGATTGAAAAATGTGTGGTCAATTTCATTAGATCCAAGATAAGTCTCATAGTCAATAAAATTGAGGAGAAATATCGAAGTGTTAGCCAACAGTTATAATTTTATAGACAAAAATTTAGACCCATTCACTATGAAAAACTATGATTACATAGTGGGTAAGAAATGTTTAAGAGTTAATTTGTTCTTACAAATCTTCTACACGAAGGCATGATGCCTCCCAAATACCAAAAGATCAAAGAAGATTGAGGTAGAGCCAAAAGATCTTTTGATTTTTTTCCTTCTAAAGCTCGTATAGACTTAAAAAAAACCCTACAACTAGGGTTTCAAAGAAGGAAATTTGAAATTATTTGAAATAAACCCTCTATAAATCCTAAATTTTTAAAGATATCTCTACCCGGAGGTCGAGAAGGGTGATTTAGAAAGAATCGGATGGATCCATGTAGTTTTAATAGAGTTCTCATTACCAATTTTTTGTGATAGATTAAGAGACTTAACAAACCAGGGATTTTGTGGGAGAAGTGCAGTTTTTTGTAAGAGTTGGAACTTGCAAATCTTAAGTAAATTTGGGGTAATGGGTGTCAAAAAGACCATAATATTTGTTTTTGAAACCTTCTAAAAATACATATAGGAGTGATAGCTGGTTGTAGCAAGGATACAAGGTATGGTAGACATGTCTAGCCTCAAAACCAAAGTATAAGATGTAGTGCAAAAGAGAGTCTTGAATTGGGATGGCCTTAATATTTTCTAGGAGGGTTATTATAAGTTAATAAGCTGAAAATTTTCATTTACACAATTATAATTGGTCATTCAACCTGAGCTACAGGTTTAAAGAAGGAATAATCCTACGAAGATAGTTTGACAATAAGGTATGTCAATTGATATTTTTAGTTGTTTTGATTTTTTTAATGGTTGAATTGAAAAATTGAAGGGTCTAAGGACATAAGTAGTTATTGGTTTAATGTAACAAGGTGATATGATCAATAAATAGCTTGGTTAGAGGTCTTGTGTATGAGATCAAAAGGCTTTTTTGGAGCCAATAAAGGTGAGTTTTGAGTTTGGTGATTGAGAATAATATTGTGTTTTTCTTGTGAGTGATAAGGCTTTGCATCATTTGGTATCAGAGTATTCAATAGGTTCTTGAAAAATAAAAATTTATTTTGTTGAGAATGAATGGAGGAAGAAGACAGGATGGTGCAAGTAAGAGAACTGAGAAAGTCGAATTGGGAACAAAATATGGAAAATATGATGGAATTTATGCTAAACAGGTTGAAAGGTATGGAAGAAACTCATAGAAGGATGAGAGTTGAGATGGTTTATATGCAGAGAAATGGGAAAAATGGCATAGTGTAATTTTTAGGTAAGTGCTACAAGTGTCAAATATATGCAGGACACGAGGCTTATGAGTGTTATGAGATGGATACATCAATCAGAGATAATGACAGAGATGTTGATCAAATTATTCTGAGTAGAGGTAAGTATTTTGTATGCAGAAGAGTTATTTTGAAACTAGGTAAGGTGGTGAATGATATAACTCAAAGAAGATGTCTATTTAGAACTATATGTAAAGCTAAGGGTAAGTTTTGTAACATGGTTATTGATATTGGAAGCATTGAGAATATTGTTTATTTTGAGACACTAGAGAAGCTAGGACTAAAAACTGTAATTCACCCTAACCCATATTAAGTATCATGGATGTAGAAAGGACATCATATCTTGGTTAGGTAACATTGTTAAGTTACTTTTAATATTGGAAAGTATAAGGACAATATCTTATGTGATTTGGTACCTATGCATGTTTGTAATGTGTTGTTGGGCACACCATGACAGTATGACAGGGAAGCAGTGCATGATGGAAAGAAGAACACCTACCCTATTGTATCACATGGATAGAGACATACAATTTTACCCATCAAAGGTGAATAAGAACCATAAACATGACTAGTAATTATGATGACAGCTGAGAACTTTTTACAGAGACTAGAGAAGCATGTAAAAAGAAACTAATCAAGGATTTTAGGCCTCATAAGATTGATTTTGCTAAAGGTTTTGTTGATGATAAATATGTATGTGGTGAGATTCAGATGGTTTAAAGACAAGAAAGAGATGGCATAAAAAGAAGAGAACCATATGCTAGAGTGCTTATATACCAACTAGATGAAATGAATGATAAGAAGATCATTCCAAGCCATGAAGATCTCAGATGATCATAGCACACCATATTTGATAAGCTAAAAGTAATTCACCAAAATAACTTTACAAGACAATTTGCAAATAAAGAATAGTAATATCATATACTATTATGGAACTATCATATAAGTACAATGAGAATGAGCCTTGCTTATATAAGCAAGGAATATCAATCTAAAAATGAGTCAAGGTCGTAGATCAAGCCATAAATCTAGGAAAGAACTAGTCATTAAAGAACTAGTCAAGACCATAGATTTAGGAAAGAACTAGTCATCAAAGATCTAGTCAATACCATAGATTAAGTAAATAACTATACCTAACAACTAGATAATATCTTCTTAATATATAAATAAGATAAAAATAATTATACACACACATAACTGGGTGAGGATAAATACAATAAAGGTAAATAAAGTACGTAGGTGAACATGAGATAAGGTAAATACCTACTCTAATACTAGAAGGCCCAGTGGATAGATAAATAGTTGATGAAATTGAGAGAGGTGATAAGCAAAGCAGGATCGAGGAAAGAAGAAATAAAATTTTGTGTGAAGAAGTCAAGAGAGAAGATGAAGAAAAATAGGTCATGAAGAAGAAAGATGAGGCATGCAAGCCTTTTTTAAAACTAATATTTATTTGAGAATTTGTTTTGCAAGTAAAGATTCAATGAATGAAGATGAGGATCATATTATAAGAAGCATTAATAAGTTAGATAGGACATGACAAAAAAGAAAATGGATTGCAAGAGAAAGTGAGCAAAAAAATATGAAAAGAAAGGAGGTTTTACAAATCTCTAAGAATATGGAAACCAAAATGGGATCTTATGAGAACTAAAATTGAGAAAAGTTGAGTAAGAAATGGATCATGGTGAAGAAAGGAAGCAATCAGATCTTTATGGAGGAGAAAATAGTCAAAAAAGAGAGAGAAAACCAAACCAAGAAGCTAACAAAGTGCAAGAACAAGAATAAAAAAAAGTGTGAGATGGCACAAGAGACCAAGAAAGGTGATAAACATTCATTTTCTCAGTCAAATTATTTTCTAAGTGATGTGAATACAGGTTTAGCAATTGAGTTAATGAAGAGGTAGTTAAGGGAAGATGAGTATCTCAAGAAAAAACTAGTATTTAATGATCTTCAAAATAAGATGATTCAAAAAGGATAGAAGGAAGATGAAAGGTACATTTTCATAGTCAAAATTGATGAAGAAGAATCATACATAACTATAAATCAAGTGTACATACTCAAAACCTAAGGTGCAAGTGACTATATACAGTCCTAGAAGCAATAACTTGATCAAGAATTTAAAAATTTGAAAGGAGAACCAGTTAAGAGAAGAAAAAGAACGGATGAGAGAGATAAAGTATGGACGGTATGCAATCAAGAGCTACTTTCATAGGATTATCTTGAATTGAAAATATAGAAATAAGAAGAAGAACAAGGAGAGCTAGCATAAAGTATTGGGAAACTTTCCTTTTCCCTTGGGAGTATGATGCAGGAGCATCACTCCTAACTTGTACATATGGTTGAAATCATCAATTTTGGTTTTCTCAGTGTGGTTATAGGTCTAGGAGGTCATCTATGGTTTTTTAGGTGTGCTTTTTTGTGTAATACCTTCCCAAATATGAATTAGATAGTTTCCCTCCAAAACTACCAATTTGAATTTGAAGGAAATTTTAGCTTGTATCTAGGTGTTTGAATGTAATCTTGGAGTCTAAAGCATCTAATAAGATGGTGAAAGTACTATTGAGGTCATATTCAAGTCATGATGGTGACCTAGATCTTAAGTTATAGGCTACTAGATTAGGTTATGTCTTTTAATGATCTAATAAGGACAAAACATGGATTATGAAGGGTCTAATGGGCTAAGAATCGGTTAAAAAGGTTTGAGAAGGCATATTTAAGCCTCGTTGTAACTAATTTGAGCAAACATTCAAATGGTCAAGTGAAGGAAGAGAGTTCTAATAAAATGGTGGAGGCATTCTTGTCTATGCACAAGGTTTTGTGACATTTTTCCATTGCTTGTGCATTTTGTGTGATCAAAGAATCTATGCATGTTATAAATGAAGTTAAACATGGTAAGGAAACTTATATTATGGTTTTCCATTGATTTTTGTGAGGTTTCATAGTTTTGTTTGTGGATGTAAGTTTATTTAACAGTACAAACCAGTAACAGTCAAGTGGGAGGTTTTTTAAGAGCAAGTTTGCCATTATTGTGAGAGAAAGGCTTGTTTTAGGGCATAAGAATGTAGTAATGGGAGGAGTAGTGAAGTTAAAAGAGGGATAATTCCTTTTGACAATGGTCTACAAGGATAGTTTGAAGACTCTTCTCTTTGTACATTGTTATAGATCAATGAACCATGTTCTCAGAGGTAGAATAGTGGATGTTATTGTTACCTTCGAAATTGGGAGACATACTGAGCATTATTGGTAAGTTGTGATTGAATGGTTATTTTTAAAATTTCTTGGGTTCTTTTTTATATTGCTAGAATTTTCTATTTAGACTTACTGCTACATTTTGAAGAGTAATATTTGAGGAGGAATGAGACCTTGACCATTAGTGAAGTGTCAAGGCTTAAAAAAGGTGTGTCCAGTTTCTTTAGATCTGGGATAAATCTCATAGTCAATCAAATTGAGGAGAAATCTTGAAGTATTAGCCAACAATTATACTTTTATAGATACATTGCAATTTAGACCTATTCAGTGTGAAAAACTGTGATTGTAGAGTGGGTAAGGAGTGTTAAAGAGTTAATGTGTTCTTACAAAGCTTCTATAGGTAGGCACAGCCCTGTTGAAGCCCAAAGGATCAAAGAAGATTGAGGTAGAGCCAAAACCTTTTGATTTTTTCCCTCTAGGGCTTGTATAGAATTAAAAACCATGCAACTAGGGTTTCAAAAAAGGAAATTTTAATTTCTTTGAAAATAACCCTCCATAAGTCCTAAATTTTTGAAGATATCTCTCCCCTAATGAGGCATTATTTTTAGCTGAAACTTGAAATGGTCATATCTTTTTATCTGGCTGTCTGTTTGAGTCCATTTTTTTAAACCACTTGTTTTGACGAGATGAATGCACAATTCAAACTTTCCCATTGGTTGGAGCCATTTTTGGCGCATTTTTGGGCCCAAAATCCACCATCTAGGGGCCAAAAATTAGGATTTAAGTTTTAATCAATTTTTTCCTATTTTAGAGCATTAGTTAATTTTATTCTCTTGAATGCATAGTAGGTTAGAAATTTGGAAATTCCTCTAATTTAGGCATGTAGAATATGCGTGGTAATTCTTTTTCCCATACGAATAAGCATGCAAACTTACTAAGAATAGTAGGTTCTAGTAAATCGCTAAAAATAGTAAATTTCACCATCTAAAGTATATTTAATTAAAGTTAGTTATATTTTTCTTGGAAACTTGAGTTGGGATTTTATTTCTTATTTATGAAGCATTTCAATTCATTATTCAATAACGAAGAATAATATTTATTTTCTTTAAGTTCAAGATATTTGCAATATATATATATTGTGTGTGTGTGTTACAATTTGGTTACATTATTTGGTATCAGACCAAGTTTGATTCTTGGTGGAGAAAACAAACAATGGCAGGTAGAGGAAGAGGAAAATGGGGTGGTATTTCCTAGATGAATAGAAACATGTAGGATATTTAGAGGTAAATTATTGAGCTTGTTGCGATTATAGCCCAGAGAGGAAATCAAGGTGGAGATGACATTATTGGTACAGCAGGCTTGTGACACAGGAACTAATAATTGATGTTCTATTCGATCTATTCAGTATTTTCATACATTCAGAATAACATATATATAGGAGTAAGCTTTCCTATAAATATGGAGGTTGCTCAACAACACTCCTACAAATAACTCTACACTTCTATTCTACGTGAGTTCACATAGCAAGAATATTGTTATGATTTGTTTATAATAACAAATCTATAACAATACAATTATTTACGGTTTACACATTACACATTAATAATAATCACAAAAATATATATTTGCTCAAATATGTGAGCACTACTCCATTTTCCTAACATTCCCCCCCTTAGTGCGAACACGGGGAAAACACCATCTTCAACCAAGCAGCATGCCGCTCTGTAGCTTGCACATGGTCTCGATCCTCAACACCGACTATGGGAACTACATCATCCAGGGACCGTTCAACCTATTAGATGAATACATGAATTGGGACCATTCAACCAATTCACATCAACCATCAAATCAGTTTGATCAAGAACACTTCCTGCAATAGTATCAATGGTATAATTTATCATCATGGGGGACACACAAGCACTGCACTGCACACAAGAACAGGGATGCTCATCTGTTCTTATTCATCACACAAGACACAAAGATGTCACTAAAGTAGTTTGCGGCCTCTGAGGTAGTGACAAACTCGAGGACGCTGATTGTCCTCCTGCCTCCGTTGCCTCCATCCTCCAATATGAGGATATCAAAACAGATAATCTTCATCACTTGAATAATTGATAGGTTCATTGTCACTAGCAGGATTAGAATAATCATCCCAATCTTCTTCAGCAGCTAAAGCCTTTTGTTCCAACTTATCATCTAAGAGATCTTGAGCTCTTTTCTTACAATTCACAAAACCATGTCCTGGTTGTTTACAGTAATGACACAAAAGACGTGTCTTTGACGATACAAACTTTTTTTTACCTTTATAGAATGATGATTTATTGTTTGCAACCATGACACTTTCTTCTTCTGGTACAGACTTTTTGTCTTTTTCTTCCTCATCAAGCAAAGAGGAAATTAAATTTTCCAAACTAGGATTGATCTTACTAAGAGTAAAAACAATACTTGAATATTCTTTTGGCAAACTATTTAGTAAGATTTCTTTAGCATCTTCTCCATCTACCTCTGCTTTTATTCCTACTAATTGATTTAAAATGGATCGAAACTTACTGATATGTTGAACCATATTGTCATTTTCACCCATCTTTAGCCCAAATTTTTTTTGCTTCAACGCCATTGCTGCACTACCTGCTTGAGATCCAAATAACTTGTTCAATGTCACCCAAATTTTATTAGATGACTTGGTTAGATCAATATGATGCAAATATGCATCGGAAAGACCAAGGCCGATAATTGCTATTGCTTTCCGATCCTTACTTTCCCATTTCGCTGCTTCATTTGCATCATTCGGTTTTTTAATTTTTCCTTCGACAATGTCCCATAAGTCTTTATCAATCAATTGTAATTGGGTTCTTACTTGCCACGTGTGGAAGTCTTTACCATCAAACCTTTCAATTAAATTTATCTTTTCCATTTTGAAACTCCACTAAATCAGGAAACTTGAACCAAATAATAATAAACTTCTTTATATTGGCAAAGATAAAATATATTAGAGCTTGACAGATAACCAACTTACTGATATAAACAAGCAGATTTTAGAATGATCGCCAAACCAAAATACCCATTTCTTTATTCAAGCCTCTACTAATACTGACCACACATTTCAATGCTAAGAATATTGAAATTAGAATCTCTGTATCAACTGTTCAATGATATTTCGGGCTCTGAAAAAATTCCAAGCTAGCATAGATGTAGATTTTCTCAAGGTTGTGCATGAATGAACCACACGTCAAGTTTGTGACAGATCTGAAGTCATATCCAAATAATAAATTTGGTAGAGCTGAGATGGTGGTAATCTGATGACCAAATCTAAACTATGCCTGTCGAAGCAATCAAGTGGTCAAAATGATTCTATTTATACCTACGCAAACTATGTATGTGGCTTGCTCTGCAACTTTTAAATTGTGTCAACCATATATGCAAACGTATACATAATCAAACGTCTGACTAAGGGCACATAATAAATATGTAGAATCCACCACCACGCTTCCACCAATAAGAGTTTCTACAGTTTCTGCAAATCATGAATACTAACGGCCACAAGTTAGTCAAATCTCAAAACCGCAGATCAGACTAATAGAATGCTCATGACTTCGTCCTGCTTTGATACCAAATATTGGTACAGCAGGCTTGTGACACAGGAACTAATAATTGATATTGTGTTTGACCTATTCAGTCTTTTCATACATTCAGAATAACATATATATAGGAGTAAGCTTTCCTATAAATATGGAGGTTGCTCAACAACACTCCTACAAATAACTCTACACTTATATTCTACGTGAGTTCACATAACAAGAATATTTTTATGATTTGTTTATAATAACAAATCTATAACAATACAACTATTTACGGTTTACACATTACACATTAATAATAATCACAAAAATATATATTTGCTCAAATATGTGAGCACTACTCCATTTTCCTAACAGACACAGATGAAGAAGAAGTTTGTGAAGAGGAGGAAACACAAGGACCACCCTTATCTTTTGATAAAAGGATGATTCGAGCATTAGAAGGAAAGAATTATGGGACAAGAGTTGTTTCAAAATATGGAGGTAGCCTAAAACAAAAGACGCTGATAGACTAGTTGACTAGCATGGGAAAAGGTTGTGAGTGGAAGGCTATTTCATAGGAAAAGAAGGTAAAATTTGCATGCATGAAATTAAAAGGTCATGCTATGTTATGGTGGGATCACCTACAAAAGGAGTGGTCAAGAAAGGGGAAATAAATTATTAGGACCTAGAGTAAGATGGAGAAGAAGCTAAAAGACAAAATTCTCCTTGTAGATTATGCACAACCCCTTTACATGAGGTTTCAAAGTCTCAGATAGAAATTAAAAACCATGCAAGAATACATGGATGAGTTTTACAAGCTGTCCATTCATGTAGAGCATGAATAAACTGAGGAAAACATGGTTGCAAGGTATGTAAATGGGTTAAAATTTTCTATTCAAGATGAGATAAACATGCACATGATCAAGATCATGGAGAATTCCTATCGACAAAATTGTTAAAGTTTTAGGAGATTTCCTGGGATGAATAGGGGGCCTCACCCTCCTTTTGGGGATGAGCTGGTTTTTGTCAAGGTAGAGGAGAACAACCTCATGGAGTGGAAAATAAAGAAGATACAATAAAAGATATCCTAAATTAGAAAAGGGGTAGAGGATTTCCTATGGGCAGAGGATATGTTGGCGACAGAGGATGGGAGGCTCCACGAAGACCATTTTTTTTCTACATATGTGGTAAAGAGGGGCATCGGGAATTTGAATGCACACATTATTATACGCATGACAAGAGGCAAGTAGATCCTCCTAGATTAAATCTTGTTAAATATGAACAAGAAGAAGATGAACATGACCTAGAAATTCCACTAGATGTGGGAGAAAAGTTGATGATCAAAAGGACGATGATTGCTCCAAGAATGGATATCAAGAGGGATGAATGGCTACGTAAAAATATTTTTAGAACCAGATGCACTTCAAAAGGAAAGGTATGAAATGTTATTATTTATGGTGGTAGTTGTGATAACATGGTTTTAAATGATATGGTTGAGAAACTAGGACTGCATTATGAGAAGAATGCTAACCCTTACCATATTTCATGGTTTAAGAAGGGTAGTGAAGTTCTGTTGATAAGAGATGTTTAATAAGTTTTTATATTGGGAAAAGTTATAAGGATGAGATTTGGTGTGATTTTATTCCTATGGATGCGTGTCATATACTGTTAGATAGACCATGACAATTTGATTGAAAATTTATTCACGACAGGGGGAAGAATACATATGTTTTTTGGAAGGATGGCACAAAAATAGTTTTTCTACCTCTTAAGGTAGAGGGAAAGGATGAAAATATGCTTTATAAAAAAAAAAATTGTGAAGGAGGCAAATGGAACTAGGTTTTGCTATGTGTTGGTCACAAATAAGGATGAACTTGCAAGTGCACAAATACCAGTAAAGGCAACAAAATTCATAGAATAATTTTATGATGTTATTCCTGAGGAGCTACCAAATGGGTTACCACCCAAAAGAGATATTCAACACCATATTGATTTTATCCCAGGGTCTTCACTCCCAAATTAAACAGCTCATAGGATGAGCCCGAAATTACATGTATAATTGAATAAGTAAGTGACAGAGCTTTTGAGAAAGAGTGTAGTAAGGGAGAGCATGAGTGTGTGTTCAACTCCAGATTTATTAACACCAAAGAAGGATGGAACATGGATAATGTGCATAGATAGCAGAGAAATCAATAAAATCACAATCAAGTAACGGTTTCCTATACCTTGCCTTGATGATATGATGGATGCGTGGAAAAAATCATTCAAGACAAGGGATGGATTATATGAGTGGTTGGTGATGCCATTCGGGTTATCTAATGCACCTAGAACTTTAATGATTTTGATGAACATTGTGTTGCGGGAGTACAATGGTAATTTTGTTGTGGTTTATTTTGATGATATCTTGATTTTCAATAAAACTAGAGAAGAACATTTTATGGATCTGAGGGTGATATTTGAAGTGTTAAGGAAAGAGAATCTCTATGCAAATTTGAAGAAGTGCACATGTATGCAAGAGATTTTGGTGTTTTTGGATTTATTATTTGAGTAGATGGGGTACAGATGGAATCTAAAAAGATAAAGGAAATTATTGAATGGCCTACTCCACAAAGTATAACAAAGGTAAGGATCTTTCATGGTTTAACAACTTTTTACAAAAAAAAATTTAAAAAAATTAGCAGTATTGTAGCACCTATAACATATTGCACAAAAGGAATGGATTTTTTGTGGACAAAGGCATCTGAGGATATATTTAACTTCTTGAACAAGAAGGTGAAAGTAGCACTACCATATTTTGATAAAGTGTTCAAGGTTGATTATTACGCCTCACAT
Organism: Taxus chinensis; assembly: GCA_019776745.2. Taxonomy (NCBI): domain Eukaryota; kingdom Viridiplantae; phylum Streptophyta; class Pinopsida; order Cupressales; family Taxaceae; genus Taxus; species Taxus chinensis. The sequence goes on from CM034146.1 coordinate 329,634,288, forward strand.
GTGGGAATTCGTGTTGTCCTAAGTCAAGGTGAGAAGCCAATAGCTTTCTTTAGTGATAAATTGAATGAGGTAAGGAATAACTACTCTACTAATGGTTTGGAGTTTTATGCAATTGTACAAGCACTGAGGCATTGGAGGCATTATTTATTTTCTAAGGAATCTGTGTTATTTACAGACCACATAGCCTTGAAGTATGTGAATACACAAAAGAAGTTAAATAGTAGGCATAAAAAGTGGGTATCATTTTTACAGGGTTATACATTTTATCTAAAGAATGAATCAAGAAAATAGAACCAAGTTGCAGATGCATTGAGTAGGCGTGTGACTCTATTTACAACTATGGAGAATGAGGTGGTTGGTTTTGAATCAAGAAGGGATTTATATATTTATGATTCTAATTTCAAGGATATTGTTGAAAGTTTAAGTAGACCATTTTTAAGTGATGCAGGTGATGTCTAGGATGAGTACCTTTTGTAGAATGGCTATCTATTTAAGGGACGACAACTATGTATTCCAGTTGGGTCTATGAGAGATAATATAGCGAAAGAGTTGCATAGTGGAGGATTGGCTGGGCACTTTGGTAAGGATAAGACTATTGCTTTGGTAGAAGAGGAATACTATTAGTTAAAGATGAAAAGAGATGTGTTAGTATATGTGGAGAGGTTTAGAATTTCCAAGTCTTGAAAGGCCATGCATAGAATACAGGGTTGTATATGCCATTACCTATTTCCAAAGGACCGTAGACATATTTGAGTATGAATTTTGTTTTGGGATTACCAAAAACACAACAAGGTAATGACTTATTTTTTGTGGTTTTTGATAGGATCTTAAAGATGGTTTATTTTATTTCCTGTAAGAAAACTAGTGATGCAACAGGAGTAACAAATTTGTTTTTCAGAGAATTTTTTAGGTTGCATTGTGTTCCAAAAACCATTACTTCAAATAGGGACACAAGGTTCTTAATTCATTTCTGGAGGACTCTATGGAATAATTTGGAAACTAAATTGCAATTCAGAAATTTCTATCATCCTCAGACTAATGGGAAAATAAAGGTGGTAAATAGGATTTTGGGAAACCTGTTAAGGTGCATAGTTGGGGAAAATCCCAAACAATGGGACTTAGCATCACCACAAGTTGAGTTTTCTTATAATAACTTAGTTAAAAAATCCATGGGAAAGTCTCCATTTTATATTTTTTATGGGAGAAATCCAAACAGGGTGTTAGATTTGGTGCAGCTACCAATTAATGGCAGAGTCAGTGATGATGCAAAAGAATTTTCCGAACATATACAACAATTACAGGAAAAGTACAGAAGAAGCTGTAAAACAGTAATGATAAGTATAAGGAAATAGTAGATCTATGCACAGAAGGAGAAATGTGTTTACATTGGGTGAGTTTCTTATGGTATACCTTCAAAAGGAAAGGTTTCCTAAAGGAACCTATAACAAGCTTGTAACAACCCAAAAATCCACACACGAACAACACAGTGAAATACAGGATAAAAAAAAATTGACTTGCTTGACACATAACATGACGCAACATGTCGTCACCAAGGATACAACTAACACTGTGAACAACTTGATACAAGGATGGCCATAAAGGCAGCATGGAAACGTTCACACCTATCAAGGACAATTTACTTTTCTTTTTAACAAGACAACATAGAAGTCCAATCACAGAACACACTTACAGTTAGGGCCAACCACAATGAGATATTCTTGAGGGTTATTTATTTTAAAAGGACATCTTGCAATTCTTAGCTTACGTTTTCAAGGAGGCTCAAGATATGATTCATACAATTCATCTTACCAACGCTAAGTTTATTCCTTTGACACTGAGTAATTATCTTTAAATCTTCTCTATTATGACATTTATTTGCTTAATTCGTTTATCAAGAAAAAGGAGTATTTAAATTCCACAAGGCCATCTACTCACCACTAACACTACTAAGATTCGTTCTTGCCCACAAGACAACATGGTTTTAAGTTCAACACACTTAAGAGAAGAGATACAAGGTGCCTTGGAAAAGGGTTAGAGGGAGAAGGTCGAGATGAAACATCTTTAGGACCTCATTAGTTATTGCCAGTATTTAATTGAAGCTAGGGCTCTTAACTAGAATTATCAACAACTTTACTTAGGCTTCGCTAAAAGTATTAACAAGGAGTAAAAATTTACTTTCCAAATGGTGGTGAGAAAGATGGTGAGGTCTCCAATTTGTTTTCTCTAGCTTATTAAATCTTATCATCTTCAAACAACTAACAGTTCATTTCACCTTAGGGTCATTTTACAAATTTCACCATAAAAGGAATAATGTTCACTAGAGGAGCTAGGGTTATCATGATATAAAGTTTACTTGCAATGATAGTCCTGCCCTTGTTTACTTAAAGAATTTCTTGCTCTCAAGTTGGTGATCCCTACGTTACTTTATTTGAATACAACTTTTAATTTAACTTCCAGAAGTATTAAACAATCCCATGTTAGTTTACTTATGACACTTTATTACTAAGTCATGTCAAGGTTTAACTCAAAATTTATTCTCAAGGCAAGGTTGTAGCAACACTCATTTACAAGAACAAAACAAGATTACATCAATTCTTAAAATACTGATACTCCAACAAAGTCACTCAACAACAATAACAAAATTTTCTTATAATTTCAATGATGGTCAAACAATACAAGGTTTCCAAATTTCAGATGACAAAGTCCACAATACTTTATACTAAGACATTAATCCTCTTTTAAACTTTCCACTGGACGTTAACAATAGTTGAACAACATAAAAAAGGTTTTGAGCAAAGGATCTTCTCAACTAAGGTTGATGACAAAAGTCTACAAATCTATCCCTCATCTACATGCAAAATCCATCTGCAGTAAATTTTCTACAAGAGTCATTTCACGAGAACTGAGCAAGATAAGGATACACAAAACCACCATAACTATTATCTAACAATACCACGAAAAGGAAGCACTTTATTACAAGAAATGGGTTCAAACCTCTAAACACTATCAACACATCAAGTTATAATAAAGTCTTCATCATGCCAATCAAAGAAGGAGAAGACCTTGTACTTCAGTTAGGAGTAAAAGCAACGAAAATATAGCAATCATAAGAGAATGGCCCTTGGCCCTATAAGGAGAAAACAAATAATCTAGCAAAAAACAGAATTCCCATCAAGTAAGTAATTAAACCATAATTACAAGATTAAGATTTGATATATACACCAACCATCTAGAAATTTATCAAAGGTACCAAACGCATAGACTAAATTAATATATTTCTAAAAGAACAAGAGTTGATCGGCCCAAGAAAGGGGAACCATGGGTTTCAAAAATTAACACAAAAAGCCATGTATAATCGAGTTTCAAACCAGAAATCAAATAAAGTATACACACAACATAAGTTTTGAGGTGAAAGAAAAGTATATTAGTTTTGACCATTAACTACAAATATTTTCCAATCATCCAAGAAGGGTCAAAGTCTTACAGGCTAGTAGCAAACACGCGAGAGAAGAAGGGGGTTCCGTCCAACAAGAGTATACAATAATGTCATCAACAAATTTTTATAACACTAAAGATTTGCAAACCTCCACTACAATACTAATGTTTGGTTAACTTAAAATAAATTACCCATATCCCAAAACAACCATATTTTACGGCAACCCTTAGTAACACAGTCAACCGTCGCACAAATAGATACAAACATAATTTCTAAGTGACATTATCAAAACAAAACCTTCCGCTATGAATCCATAAGATTATCAAATGAAAGCTGAGTTTTTCCCGAAGATTAATCACATTTAAGGAAATTTCCATCACAAACTATTACGGTAATTACGTGCATAAAAACTGACCAATATTAATTAATAGCGTTAACATTACAAGGGAGAAAATAATGCCAGTTAGGAAAAATAGAAGAGCACCATCAGCAATAATTCTAAGAGGGGGATTAGACCAAACTATTCTAGTGTCAACGAGGTACTGGATTCGCACAATGAAACCTCCAGCTTAGTTGATCCGAAAAGCTAGTTATGGTTCAAGTTGATAGGGATGGTCAAGGTACTTCTTGAGGATGGCCTTAAAAGCCTAGAAACAAGATGAAAGATAGTATAAGAGTCTAAACACGTGAGACGGAAAAACACATTGCACACAAACCTTTTCATTCTACCTGTTTTAATACCAAAACTCTAAGCTGGCTAGCCCACGCATTGCTCACACAATCCTACAACCTTTCTTTCTCGATTCCAAAAGGTTATCAAAGGGACTTGCGAAGGGGCTAACAAAAAAAACATCAAAAGACAACTTGGGTGCTAGGGAGGAGCTTCATAGTTATCGTAACTTACTTCCATAATATCGAAAATACTAGTTGATCAACATAATAACTTGCAACTCAATCACAAAGAAGAATTAATACATAAACAAACAGACGAAGGTCTATCATTCGAGTAAGAGAAACATAACATTCAGAGGAGAGGGCACACACATCCTTTCGACCAACATACTGTCAACGATAAAAGCTAAAACAAGAAGAAACAAGCAGAAAGGAGAAATCTCCCATCATGACATCCAACTGACATATCAATGCAAGGAAAAAGCGGTTCAATTTTGCAATAATTGTAAATATAATAGCAGTAGAAAAGTGTAGAAATATCTTTCCTGTTTCTCTAGCTTCAACAGATCGTATAGACTCCGCATGGGTCAGCATAAGAACTGTAGGTACTGGAATCCGGGTGCACCAGTTCTAAGCGGTCCACATTCACGATCCGTGAGACCATGCAATTGAAGAGGATTTTTGTCAAACAATTCACGAGCATTGTTGTATCCGAAGTGACTCCATGCACTTGTGCTCAACTATTGCTTTCCTTGAGCTTTTACTTCTTGTGGGATTCGACAACCAACTCACATACCCTATACGTGCTACCACAAACACAAGTGATCTACACAAGGCTGGAGGAGATATTTTCAAAGAAGAACCTAGCAAGGATGTCACGGCAAGCAAAGGTTGTAGGAGATAGATTTACCCAAGTTACTCAGATTTGTTTCAACTTCCTATGCCTCCTCAATAAACCCATTCCAAAACATATCATGCAATCCTTGCTGTCCTTTGGCCATATTTCACTCAGGCATTTTGTCAAACAGTTTGGGTGTCTTATGCTTGCTTCCACTTTGCATAAGTATCTACCAACGCCCAACAAACAAAGCATTTGACACAGCCTTGTCCCTTCTCCATTATTTTCCAAGTTTCCAAGGTGTCTCAACCCACCCAATTTGTCCACAACCAACAATCATTGCTGTCCAAAAGACCACATTTCTTTCAAGTTTTGCCCAAACCATCCGAACACTTTGTTGAGCATCCAGATCAGGAGTAAAAAACCGTCTTAAGACAGTTATGCGCCCAGGACACTAGCAGATACAACAAGCAACAAAAATCTCTTTTTCAAAAGCATTGGAGAACGTCCATGCCCTGCTCAAACAATCCCACTTTGGTATAGGCGTGGAGATGCTATCAAAGGTTGTGGAGCTTGGCTTTACACCTACTCTTTGCATTTGCTTGTAAGTTTATAAAGCCATTTCAACATATCCATACTATACAGAGCCTGCAAAAGTAGACACAAACACACCCCTCTCCAGCCCCAAAGGCACCCATTGCAATACTATCAAGATAATATGGCACAACACCCCCACCCACAGAAAGTGAAAACAGTGGGTTACAACATCAGATTCAGAAGTACAGATTTCAGAAGAGAAGCAATCTTCACTTCTGCTTATGCTTTCATGTCTAAAGGCTGCAAAGGCAGCCCTTTTACCACTTTGGAGCAAAAGCATGGCATCTTCCATCATACCCAAATGGCAACATGGCTATCCAAGAATCAAGTGCTTCCATTCCTCTCGTTCAAAGTTGTTGGACATTCCTGCACACAGAAGTGTTTTCAATTTGGGTTCCAAAAAAAAACACTTGAAGAAAGCTTTTGCCACCAATTGTTTAGCTACATTATAGCTGGGAAGAAGTTCTATGCTCTCTCTTGACAGTGGTGGGCTTTCCAATGGATCAATCTCTCTGGTAGGGATGTGTTCCTCCAACATGTTTGCAACATCTTTGAATCTACGGAGATATAAGAGTGCCCTCGCTTTAAGTTCCAATGCCTTCTCACATTTGGGCCCGAGTTTGAGAACGACATCAAGGAGATTTATTACTGAGAAGACATCAGCTGATTCTTTACTTTGAAGTAAATGCCGAGCTTTTCTTACATGCTTCTCTACAAGCATCCTGCTGCTCAACCACCAATGCCTCTTCACAGATGAAGAAGACGAATTAGACATTACATAAGCAATCCAAAATAAGAGTGCCCAGCTTCTGAAAAACCAGGGAGAAAAGAAAGTGCGCTTCAACCACTACCATAAAGAATAAAAAAATACAGTCTATATAAAATAATAATCATTAATCTTCTCCTTGATTACTTAAACTAAGCTCTCCTTGTTTAGTTTAATATTCTCCTCCTTGATGATTAAAAAAATTTTAAACTACACTCTCCTCATTTAGCAATTGGAACACAATGATGGGAAAAATATAAAGCAAGGAGGACATTCATGCTTAGCTTTGCAACAAGAGAATAAATGGCACGTGATGTTACACCACACCACACCACATATGAGCACAAATAACGCAGAAGCGTTCCATGCTTAGCAATCGATCACCGAAGGATGAACAGGTGTAACATAGAACAGGGCATTACAAAGCTGAAGTACAAGAAAATTGGTCCCTGCATAATTGTGAAAAACAAAATGATAATGTTTATGAGGTAGAATTGCCACGAAATTTTGATATATCTCCAGTGTTTAATGTTTAATAATTATATCATTTTCATGGTGATGGTGAAGAAGGGATGTTATTGAAGAAGTAGTAGATTGGAGGTAGCAAGTTCAGGGGAAAAAGAAAGAAGTGGATCATATTTTAGAAAAGAAAATAGTGAACACGCAACATGGATAATACAACAAATATTTGGTACATTGGAAAGGATTGGAACAAGAGGACAACACATGGGTCATAGAGTGGGAGATTAAGAAGCTGGATAAAGATAAATGGTAGAAATTTGAAGAAAATAACTTGCAGGAGCTACGTTTTTTTTCAAGCAGGGGAGAATGATGGACTATTTTTAGCAAAAACTTGAAATGGTCATATATTTTGATCCAGGTGTCTATTTGAGTCGGTTGTTTATTTGAAACCACTATTTTCAACAAGAGGAATGCACCAGTTAACCCATCCTACCGGTTACATCCATTTTCGGCACATTTTTAGGCCCGAAATTTGCCATCCAGGGGCTGAAAAATTATAATTTATGTTATTATTCAATTTTTTCCTATTTTAGAGCATTAGTTAATTGAGTCTCTTGAATGCATAGTAGGTTAGAAAGTTGGGAATTCCTCTAATTTAGGCATGTATAAGATGTGTGGTAATTTTTTTGCTTGTACAAATAAGCGTGCAAACTTAGTAAGAATAGCATGTTCTAGTAAATTGTTAAAAATAGTAAATTTCACCATCTCGAGTAGATTTAGTCAAAGTTAGTGAGAGTTTTATTGGAAACTCAAGTTGGGAGTTGTTTTATTATTTATGAAGAATTTTAATTCATCATTCAATAACAAAGAAGAATATTTATTTTCTTTGAGTTCAAGATATTTCCAATATATTTGTGTGTGTGTGTGTGTGTTACAATTTGGCTACATTACCCAATGTCGAGAAGGTAATTTAAAAAGAATTAGATGGATCCATGCAGTTTTAGGGGAGTTCTTGTTACCATTTTTCTGTTATAGATTAAGAGACCTTTAAAAATAGGGCATTTATGGTAGAAGAGCAATTTTTGGTAAGATTTAAAACATACAAATCTTTAAAAAGTAAATTAGGGGTAATGGGTGTCAGAAACACCTAATCTTTGTTTTTGAAACCTTGCACAAAGACATATAGGATTGAAATTTGGTTTTAGCAGGGCTACAAGGTATGGTAGACTAGTCTAGCCTTAAAACAAGGTATAAGATGTAACACGAAAGAGATTCTTGACTTGGGAAGGCCTTAATATTTACTATGAGGGTTATTAGAGGTGAATAAGATAAAAATTTCGTCTTTAATCATTTTCACAACTATAATTTATTATTCAACCTGAGCTATAGGTTTAAAGAAGGAAGAAGCCTAAGAAGGTAGTTTAACAAGAAGGTATGTCAGTTGATAGTTTTGGTTGTTTTGATTATTTTCAATGGTTGAATTGAAAAAGTGAAGGGTCTAAGGACATAAGCAGTGATTGGTTTAATGCAACGAGGTGATATGATCAAGAAATATCTTAGTTAGAGTTCTTGTTTATGAGAGCAAAAGGCTTGTTTGAAGCTAGTAAAGGAGAGTTTGAGTTTGGTGATTGAAATTAATAGTGTGAGTTGCTTGTGAGTGATAAGGCTCTGCATCACCCTTTTGCATTTTTGGCTATTTTTCTATTTTTTTACAAAAGCAAAATTGGTTTTAAAATAAATAAATATATAATTTTAAATTTAAATGGACCATTACTCATGGAAAACTAAATCTATCATATATTTTGACAAGTAACTCAGAATTGAGTGTCTTTTTTCAGAAAAGTGTATGGTTTTTTGTGATCTTCTAGGGGCGTTATAATTACATGCGAATGCATTTTTCACTAAGCCCGACGTCCTAAATTTTTGGGTGGTTCCTTCTTGCATCTATTATGTCTTCTAAGAATGAGATGTATTTTTGTTAAGTGTGTGGACTTCAAGAGGACACGGTCAAATTTGTGGAGAAAAATAGATCACTTTAAAATTAAAACTCTCTTCTTCATAACCTCATTTATGACAAGGACAAACTAATACACTCCCTACAGCAGACACTTGCTCACTTACAACATCATCCTCACATTGTGGACTTCCATACCCATGCTCTTGTTCCTAGTCCATTTGCAGATATTGTCCATGTACCCACTAACCTTGTTTTGTCAATTTCTTAGCATACTTCTGCATCTGATGCTCCTAAGCATGTTTTTCTTGTTACTACATGTTCTTCTTCCACACATTTACCTATTATAGTAACACATTTTGTGTATCCCACTTCATTTTCTTCTTCTCACATACATGAATCTTTTGAGAAGCATACCATTGCATTCGGTTCTCGCATGTTCTGTTATATGGGTTTCACTTACGGAGGTATATGCATACATTCACAGGGTATTGCTTCCCTTATACAACCTGTTAAGTGGCACAATTTTCATGGAATTTTTTTTCAAATGGGTACTTCATTAGCTAATTTTTGAAAATAAGAACATTGTTTGATAACAGTGAAACCATTAACTTAGGACTCAGTACCCCTACATATAATGCATGAGAAATATCTTATTTGAAAAAGGCATCTCAAAGAATGTCATCATCATATTCAAACTAGGGCAAGCTCTTAGTGTTGTCTACTTCATCTGACCCAACTACTCATGGTGTTATCGTAGAATGACTAAAATTACAACACAATGCAAAAATTGTGAATTTAGAAAGGCTTCATTGATATTATTCTATTTAGGCAATAATTTTTGTTAACATTAAATTTTTAATTCATATAATTTCCCATAATTATTTTTCCTTTTATTATGCAAAATTTGTTTCAGTTTTCTATTGTTGTATTTGATGCTTAACCTTTGGCATGGTTTAGTCAAAATTCCTTCTAGAAACATCTTCCTAAGGGAAGAAAAAGATAATAGTATAGCAAAATTGTTTCATCATATCATGAAATAGTTCTTGCATTAATGCACAGTTTGAAACCATTGAGATAAGGAAAAGGAAAATTACATAAAACAAGGATATGCTTCTAAGAAGATAGGTAACTTCATATTGCTTTGTCGCAGGTCAGACTGTAGTTAGAAAATTACATTGCCTTACCATTGACTCACTATATGTTAATGTAAAAGGAATAAAAGCTATTATTAATGTCTCAGTATACATAATTGAAATCATTGTATCATGGCAGGTACTATAGCTACACCACTGTTCTTGTTTACTATTGAAGCACATAATTAAATTTTTCCAAATGAAAAATTTAAAACACCATCCTCCCCGCATATGTCAAAATGGAGCTTTGGAATAGGGTGCAGACATCCATCATAACATAATAAAAAGTAGAATTTTGTCAAACATAGTTACAAGTACCATGCAGTAGAGATATATGCAAAATGTGGAAACTTACACAAGGAAGATGAAGTGTTTGGCATAATTCCTTAAATATATGTGGTCTCATGGACTCCAATTATTACGAAATATAATTGGGAGGAACCTAAGTCAAGGGGTTTTAATAATGCATAAGAGGAAGAGGTTTGAGAAAGAGGGGTTGATAGACGAGTATGATAAAGAAGAATAAAACAATGTAGATGATGAAGATGATGATGAGATGAGGGTTATAAATTGCTTTCAACGATTAAAGCTACAACAACTTTGTCATGAAATATGAAGATGATCATTAGATGTATTTAATTAACTCAAAAATTTTATCAACTTTTGGTTGAGAAAAAATAATTTTTTATTGTTGATGTTGATGTAGGATAAGCTACATCGACAAGATAAAGGTTGAAGACCCAAATAAAACACAAAAATGGAATAATAGTAGTAATTCACAATTATAATAGTAGAATAGAACATATACTCAAAATTTGATTGAAAGCATAACAAAATATATAACTCATTTTCTTCGAGGGGCCAACCTCCACAACCTTACAATAGGAAAAAAATAGGAAAAGATCCTCCAAGTACTAACCCCTACCTCATATATATACCCTACTTAGGGTACGAATAATCCATAATTTGACCTACTAAAAATATGAAAACATATAGATATGTAACAAGAAAAATTAATGGATTATGTTAGTTGCAAGTCAGCTATATATATCCCAATACATGTAATAGGTTAAGGGTGTAAACACATTTCCCCATTTGAGTTTGAAATTCTTTCTCGATTCGTTCAATGAGGGGAATTGTGAACCTAATGGTGACCACATTGTGTGATTTGGGGTTCACTTTTCCCTCATTTGATCCTTGATCTAACCAATTACTCGATTTAATTAATGATGGAAGAAATTTTGGCCAATCAAGTGATTTGGTCCCTAGGATAATACCAAGTGGACAACACCCTAAATGAGAGTCTAGATGTGCTATATGCATAAATGTATTATGAATGATAGAGATGAGATGTAACGCCGTGAAATAGCCGACGCCACACTCATGACAACGACGATGACGACGCCGCAAACAAACAAACGTCCCGAAAATGCGACAATTTTTTTTTTTAAGGTATTTTACTTCGAGTTGTTTCTTCATGGCTCGATGAGTTTAGCTTATGCGTGCACCACCAATCAAGGTTGTAAAAGTCAAACCACTCCTAGCGAGTTGGTCAAATAAATTCGGTGGGCTTTATTGGAGACCAAGCTACTCCACACAACTCGGTGAGTTATTAATTACATCGGGCGAGTTCGAAAACAGGCTTGAAAACCACCACGGTCACGATGCTGCTTCAAGGTAAGAGATATTTGAATCTATTTCATTCGACGTCCCACAGAGGTAAGTAGGGTCGTCATACGACTTAATTGCCTAATGCCTGGTAATATCGTGTTGACAATATACCTGAAAGGCACCCCAAGAGTAAGATATAATTTATTTTGACGTGAATACATTAACCACTTTCAATTTTTTTATTTTTTTATTTTTACTTTATTATTCAGTTATATTACGTTATTTCAAAATTTAATACATTATAATTTATATATATATATATATATATATATATATATATATATATATATATATATATACATATATATATGTTTACTTTATTATTCAGATATATTACGTTATTTCAAAATTTAATACATTATAAAATATATATATATATATACTCATGTATAATGGAAGGAGTCACACTTTACGATAAGCATACTTTGGCACTAATCTATTTCATTGCATTTTATGATTTCCTATGTTTAGGCATACACCTTACCCAATTTATATCTAGTGTAATTATTATATGAAATTTTTATTGCATAACATACCACTATTACCTAGAATAGTGTTTGATACACAGCTACCTAGCTAGATCCCTATTTTCAATAACTTGCAAGGTATGATATTTCATACTATTACTAAATGCCACGGTTGGGCGGTGGGTGGTTCAGCAACTACCTGACAACCCTAAGACTTTATTTTCCCCTCCTTGCGTGTACGCCTCCTTCTGCGGGCCGCCTAAACATTGAAAAACTTTATCTTGCACATCTAAACGCTGTACAGTCACCCAGGCGCGTGAGGAGGCGAGTTACCTCCACTTTCATTGGGTGCCGCAGGGTGAGTGCATGGCAGATATCCACAGGCTGAGAGGGCGTCTAAAAGAGCCGACTGTCCAACTATGTTGTTACCAGTTCAGTATTGAATGCAACTACAGTTTTTTTTTTTTTTTTGGGATTCTTCTTTATGGCATTTTATCAAATACGATTGTGAAACAATGGAGGGCGTTTTGGACAGCGCCCTGTCCAGCCAGGTTGCTATCTGTCAACTATGGATCTCTTATACTAACAACTATTGCTTGTCCATTGCAACACTTTTAAATAGATGACCACAAAACTCACTTTTGCAAGCATTGCAACAATCTAAATATTTGTTGTGACAGTCAGCGCTTTGTGTATCAAGTTGTCTATCAGGCATATCTGCTGAAACGTATCATCATTTTTTTTATATTAGCAGTCATTCTCTTAGACACGATTTAAGGGTGATTGACTGGTCTTGATTTTGAGACTAACTTTACATTTGTTTGGGCAGATGCGAGGCCTGCCATGCAGCTTGATATTTGTGAAGCTAAGACCACTCGCAGTGTCCTAATCTGTAAAAAAAAAGGTTCAAAATCTGTTGTCCTAATCTCTGTCAGAAAATAGTATCTTTAAGGAGCTTATGGTAATAGTTCTGGAAAATAGATTATGGCATTGCCCACAGATTTGCATTGTTATAGTTCTATTTGCCAATAAGCACTCGAACCAAAAGATAAACAGCAGGCAAAAAAACATGAGAACAGAGAGCTTAAATCGGCTGCCATGGAAACTCGCCTGCTCATCACAATGCTTCACCTGCTGGCGCACAGATGGAAACGAGAAATTTCACAGCGTGTAAGAAACAAACACGCGTTTTCCTTGAGACACTCAAAACTGCCAAAAGCGACCTGCTCTATACATGGCAGTCAATGCATTAATGTTTCATAACTGCTCCATTAATGAAACAGTTTCTAATAAGGGACAAACTTAATTATTAAACATGGATAATAATTAAATTATTAGTTTCCTTTTAATTGAAATGTGGTGGTGACTTATTAAGCTAGAAACTTTGCATTAGGATTTCTTTCTTCACAATTCAATAACATAACGTGAGCTTCCAAAAGAATCGATTTCATTTCCCTTTTTACGACTTGCAAAAGATTCACAAGAAATTCTTAAATGAAGAGAGAGCATGATAGAGTTAGGGTGTAATCTACTCTATTGGCATATTGGAAATTCAATAAAACTTAACCCTTTCCATTCATACTACAAGAAGAAGATATACGCTAATAATATCACTTATCAATACCTTTTTTTTTTTGCAACAAAATGGAATCTAGTATGTATATATATTTTTTGTAAATATACTAACATTCCACGTAAGAGTCCATCCATATTTTCATTAAGTTTTAAACAAGATCTACCAACATTTTAACCATGTGAACTTTTGGGCAAATATAGATTGCAATGTCCCCTTTTTTTTTGGAATGGAAACAAGATGATGCAACTTTCTTTCACATACAAATTTTACAACAAAATAATACATATAAAGGAAAAAGGAAGAAGTCTTCACAAGCTCCAAGGTGTTCTTCATCCATGCTCCAAATTCCAAGTGTTTCAAATCACAACCAAGATAGGGGGAGAGGCAACACTCTCCTCCCAACCAAAACTCAATGGAGAAGAGAAGCAATCTCCTCCATTGACCCTCGAGTCCCAAACACAACACAATGAAGGGTGGTCTCCAACTCAAGGCAACAACACTTGCTTCCACAATACAATTTTCTTCACAACATTCAAGGTTAAAGAGAAGAAACAAAAAGGAAACACAAACAACACAATACCTTCCACAACAAGGCTTTCATCCAAGCCAACAAGAGAAGGAACTATGGGAAAGTTTTCCTTATGCCTCCCCATTGAGATGAGATGCCCATCCAAAACCCTCCACAATAAAACTCAAGCCCCTATGACTCTTATGCCTCCCTCAAGTACCCCTTTTTCCTCCCATACTCTTATGCCTCCCTCCTCTTATGGCTCCCTCAAGAACAAGGTAAGAATGTGAACATTCTTACCCAAGATGGGCATCCCTCTCAAACTCCCTCCACAATATCCTATTCTACTCTTATGCCTCCCTCATGAGTTTTCCCATAGACATCTCCTACACTACACATTAAGCACTCTATCCATTTTCACAATACACAAAAGTAAACATACATTATTCACAATTTTAGCATCAACAACAATATGAAAGAAACAAAAAAGAGAAGGTTTCCTACCTCTCCATTGGAGAAGCCTAAACCAAGAAGCTTTGCACAAGCTCCCTCCAAAAGTAATCCCAAGCATGCAAGTCCAAGCTCCTTCTTTTCTCTTTCTCCCAATTCTTTCCTCTCCCCAAAAGAAAATAAAAGAAAAGAACTCCTCAACAAAAACCTCCAACCCCCTCAACAAGAGAGGAAGTTTCCATAAATAGACAAAAGGAAGAGTGAGGGTGATGTGGCTCCTTGTTGGATGCCACCTCACACATCCTCAAGACCACCTCCCTTTAGTCAACTCAAATCCCAAAACACCATAAATGGGTGGTTGGGTTGAATGACATCTCTTTTCCACATCCATCCCTTCCCATGTGCCCTAAGGCACAATTAAATGCAAAAAGAAGACAAGTGCACTCCAAAGTCACATTTCCCTTCCCAAAACAATAAATAATCCCCTTTTTGGATTTCCAACCCATAGATATGGTTGGTAAGGGGTTTTGGGAAGTGTGGGACAAGTTTAACTTGTCCCACAAGTCCCCCAAAATTGCCCTCAATCTCAAATTCGAGATTCAAAGGATTTGGAGTGGTCAACACTCAAAACCAAGCATTCAATACATGAGGAAACACAAGGCTCAAGGAGCCAACCATCAAAATTAATTACACCCACTAGACTTCCTCCAAAACTTAAAAATTAAAACAAGGTGTTAAATTAATCTAAACATACTTAACAAAAGTAATTTAACAAAAAGACATCACAAAAGAAATCACCTACTAAAGCAAGTTAAAACAAGTAATTAAAATTCTTACCCCCTTGGTCACATAGGAAAATTTCCCCCTCATGGAAATTTTTCTTAACACATAGAAGAATAAAGGTAACACAATACAATTCACTAGTTACCTTGACGACCAAAAGTTGTAACCACCCGACATCCTGTTGTGTTTGGTTCCCAATCCCCCTCATGGTTGTGATCATGTTGTGTTTCCTGCAAAATACAAAATACCTCCTTTGGCCTTGCGGCCATGTCAAAATATCCAAAATAACCATATGCATGAAATTTATTAACATTTATATGTAATTCAATCAATCATTATTTCTAGGTCTAAATCACAACTTAATTATGCATTTCATCATTATCCAAAATTGTAGTAATGTAAATTCAACAACTACATTCTATTCATCATGGCGAAGAAATCCAATGTTAGAATACAGTTAAAAAAATTTCCCTGTAAAATACGGTTAAAATCACAAAAAACAGCCTACAGCCTGTCAATTTCCAAGCCTGCTGGGTAGTTGCAATGGCACAAATAAAATAGCACAAAAATTCTTTTCATTTTGAGTTGCAAAAATTAGTTTTTTAATTGAAGTACTTCCTACTTTTTGAAGGGTTAGTCTTAATTTTAAATTGAGTATTTTTTTTTATTATAAAAAATAATAATTAAAGTATTTTCAAAAAGTTTGAGAATTTAATTTATAGGATAATGAACTCTTTAGAATGATAAAAAATAATAAAAATAAATAAATTTAGAATTATTATTATTATAAAAAATAATAATTAAAGTATATTTCAAAAAGAAATATTTTTGAAAATTATTTTTTGTCCTTCTATTCAAACATTCAATTTTTTTAGATATTACAATTAAATAAATTTTAAAAAACTAAAACTTATAAGATATAATTAAACTTTTCAAACTTGTAATAATTCTTCTCTTTACCAACTACACTGGTATAATATAAAATAAAAATTATATCTTTATTACACATTTGATATGCAACAATATCAATGAGATTAATGAAAGAAGCAAACATAATTCTACTTGAAAAATATAGTTATGATTTAATAAAGCTTTTATATATATATATATAGTGTCTAGTAGTATAACTAAAAGTAATACACAAAACTATGATCTATAAGTTTTTATTACATTTTCATTTGACATATAATCTTAAATGTTATAGAAGTGTAACATCGAGAGGTATTTAAACTCTAAATATGCACAATAAAATAACTCTCTACTATTGTTAGAGTAGAATTTTATGAGATAGTCATATCTGGGTAATGTAATAATGTTAGTATGATCATCATAAGAGTAATTCTAACCTTTAGGATGAACACTCTTACATTTGCAAGAAAAACTAGTAGGGTTGTAGATCTAGAATTTTTCATAAGATGATGTGCAACAATAGTGAGGTGTCATGCTAAAGGCAAAGAGCAAGCCAGTCTTATAATAAACCATGGCATAGCCATGTTTGTGTTTCACAACAACAAAAGACATGCTTCTCAAGTTTAAATCATGGAAACAACCTATGTATATGCATTTGATTGAGTGTGTATAAGAAAATATGGTGATAGGAAGATTGTAGCCGTACATGAGGATGAACATGTAGAACTATTAGGCACCAAAGGTGAGAGAACATAGAAATGGGCACACCTTTCACACCTTTACAAGAGAGTTGTCATGTGCACTCACCTATGGCCCTTGATTTGATCTAACCATGTTTGTAGGGGCCAACAACCAAAAAGGAACAACCATTAGAACCCCATATTTGACATAATCATTTAGAGGGAACTACAATTGACACAACATGTAGGGCATTATATCCAATGTTTCATTTCTAAGTAGTGGAATAAATACTAGACCATACTAAGTTCTTACATTTGCTCATATAATCATTATAGTAATATGATAATATTTAGATTGATTGGAAAGAAGAGAAATATGAGTGAATTGATTCTTTTAATAGGGAGTGATGGAGTGAGGATATTAATTTCTACTTTGAACTCTTCACATTCACATTATTATTTGAAATTAAAAAATTATGAATACACCATTGACCAAAAAATATAGAGAGACATAAAATTATTGGGATAATTATCAAGCTTATTATGAAAGTATATTAATCTCTTACAAAAAAAAACTTATCGAGAGTGTGACATCTTTTTTCATTGAAAAGTGCACTTTTATTAATAAAACTTCACTTCGTAAATGACAAACAAAGTCATTTTTTTTTTTTTACAATTGTGCTTTTATGTTAGATTTGAATCCCTTGGAAGGGTCGAGATAGGTGCAATTTTGATCATTGCTTCCAAAATTTAAATTTAACAATGTTTAACACAATTTTTTACATTTTTAATTGTAAAATTGTCTCTTCACATATTTAAAATATCAACATCAATTTTTTTTGTAAAATTATATTAATCTAAATAAATACATATTTAAATATTTAAAATAAGTAAAGGTAGTGTCATATTAATAGTACCATTTTTGCTATTTTGAAGTGCAATCTTCTTAAATTGTCTGTCATCCAAAAAATATTTGGCAGACATTAATTCCCATCAAATTTAAACCCACATTGTACTCCTTACAATAAAAAGAAATTAATAAAATGATATAAGGACTATATGAAAACCCTAAACAAAAGAAAGACAACCTATAAGCCAACAAATTTCAATGGAATTTTTTGTCCCCTAAGAAAATAAAATCACATATAACATTCTAGCATTAGGGCTCATATTATCATATAACTAGTAATCACACCAAAGAGGTGATTGTTCCAAATATTTCCTAAGGTGGATGTAGCCCCCCAATACACCCTAGACCACCTTTTGATCAAATAAACAAATGATGTACATAGGTGGTTATTACTTCAGAATGTTGAGACATATGTGAATGTAATTCCCTTGTTGTTCTTTATCTCCAATTTCAATAGTTTTTATTATATCATAAAATAAGGTGAATGGGATGCAAACATTATAATTGGACATAGGTTTTGTTTTGTCATTTTCATTATGGCCAAATTAGCCGAGAAAAGAAAAAAAATCACAAACATGAATCCATTATAATCACTTGAGGGTTTGGTTATGTTTATTTTGGTAGCACCCCTATTGGAGGGAATCAAGGAAAAATGGAGGGAGATCTTTCCCCTATGAGGCCTGTAAACTAATAGGTATAGGGAAAGGGAGATGAAATTCTTGGTAAAGTGATATCTTACAAGAGGTTAGTTCAATGTGTATAAGTATTGTATTAGGTGATAATTCAATGATGACAAGAAGGAGGTAGGGGGGAATTCTTTCCCCCATGACACATTATTCGTGGCCATGAAAATAAAACTGAGTGAAGGAGTTGTCACGCTAGTGAGACCTCAACACCAAGATCACCAATGAAGGAGAAATGAAGGTATTTACTACATGAGACCGTGCTATGAAAAAAAATTGAATTTTATTTCCTCCATCTTGATTAGGAAGGTTGCATACCTACCACTTGCTACAAATCAATTGTTTGATATATTTTGTGCATGCACATGGATTACTATTAACCGCCAGATTTGAAAAAAAAATCAAGAACATAAAATATTATAAATAAACCATACACCCCATACATTGGAACATATAGGACATTAACTTCTAACACACAATCAATCAAGAAAATAACTCGCTAATGTAGAAACCAGAATCCTAGAGGAATAATTATAAAATTGAATACTCAACATTGATAAAAGATTAAGAAGGAAAAACATACTTACAATGATGCAACACCCAAAGGTGAATGGTGGAAGGGCCGAGAACATTCCATCATCCACGTTGGTGTATTGAATGGAAATATGGGATTACGATAAGAATTCAAAAATTTCTTCTATGGATTGCTATTAAAATAGAAGAAACACTTAAATTGCTTCACGAAATTTGAAATAAGATGACATCATTTTACTGAGATATTTGGGCAAAAAAATACCATGTTGATGTATTCTTGTTCAAGTAATAAGGGAAAACTAAACTAATCTCATTAACATGACCTTCAAAAATATTAATCGTTCACATAATATATAGGACTAGTAGAGGAGGTAACACAGCCGAAATGTCTTTCCCGATTCCAAATTTGAGCTCTTCGAAAGCTACCATAGGATCATGATGACCCATTCCTAAAGGGGTAAGACTCATGATATTGACCCTAACGTCTATATTCTCTCCACCCTTGGAGGATTCACAATATCCTTCACCATCGCCTATAGATAGGAAGATTTTATATGTCCGAGTCCACCATGTTGTTTCCCTTTCCTGTCATTACCTCCATCTCATTTTCATTATCCAACCTAAACACTCTATAAAGAGAAAAAACAATTAAAAAAAACATTGTTGTAGAATTTTTGAATGTCCACGCCCTTGATTTGGTGCTCTTGCATGAAGGAGTGATTTGGCCCGAGCTTATCCCTTGAATCACTCGCCAACATTCCCATTGGAAAACATAATCAAGAACCCAACCGCCAAGAAGTAAGAGACACAACTAATCATATCGTGAAATGGTCCTTAGTTTCAACTTTCATGTGTTAAAGAAAAAAACTATCTCTACCCTTTACCACATTTCACCACTTACCACACATGATTTTTCACATGAATGTATGATAAGGATATCCCAATGTGTGTCAACAACTCTAATGCTTAACCTTGTGAAGAAGCTTTTTTGTATTGAGCACCTTGTTTAAAATCTTTTGTGAACAAGAAAGCGGATCAAAACAAGTTTTTTTCTATTAATTTTTGTGTCACATATGAAATGAAGACATGATTTTTCCATGACCCTTAGAATATGTGTCGAAATTTATTTTTAATATACCACACTTTTCATTTGTGTTCACCATTTTTTACATTGGAGTTGAACATGTTTTCTTGGCTTGAAATCCTTTGTTGAGTAAGCTTAGGACATCATAAATCATCATTTTCGTAATTGAAAAGGAGTATCTAAAACATGAATTTTTTTATTTTATTTTATTGAAAGTATTTTAGTTGTGTGGGTCAACATCAACAATAATACACTATAGTGGCCCCATTCAGTGCAATATTTTAAGGATGAGAGATGATGTTTGAACTTTTCTAACATGGTATTAGTGTTATTTTAAAAGTTTAATAATGAAGTGGTTCATGAGATATCCTCGTAGCACCAAATAGGAAATAGTTTCCACATGTTAGGAATATGAATGAGATAACACATGTTAAAAGCTAAATATGGAACATGTATTAATATTAGGCATTGTTTTTTTCACTGTAGCCAAAGGTACTCATACTACTTCTCCAAAAGACAAAATTATTTATATGAGGATGGAAAATATGGGCTCTCTATGGTTTACAAAGGGTTAGTTAATTCCATTCCAACGTCGATATAACCATGACACTTTTTAATATTCTAACTTTGAAGGGTTGGTTTAATTTTATACAAAAAATGAGAGCTAACAAATTTGGGAAGATATTTTGACGTATATCTAGAAGGTATTATCAAAATATTTTCCATCTTGAGGAGGAAACAAGGGTATAATCTTTCAAATGTGGATATGATACGATGAAATAAGTACTGAGTAACATGATTCCACTTAAAAATAGTATGGAGCTTAAGAATAATGTTTTACTGCATATTTTTCAGCCATATGGATTAATCACTCATTCAATGTCATTAACTTGTGATAAATTTCTATGGTGCTAACAACGGGCTTTGCCCTTTAAACAACTAAAAGAAATGGAAAAAATTAAGAAAATGTGGAAAAAAAGGCTTAGCTATTTTTATTTAATTTTTTATGATGTTTATGTTTTTTATTGAATAATATTAATTTTTTTAGATAAGACGAAGACATGATTGGAAATTTGGAAAGAAAAAGGTGGGAATTAAATACTTGCATCCCACACCTTTTCCATGACTTAGATTGTTCCTACCCAAATAATATTTGCTATCAATTCTCCACTTTATCATCTCAACCTCGCTCACATTATTCATGTGAATGCAATTAATCCTTAAATGGGCAAAAATAAAAGAAAATGGGGAAAGTTCAATAGGTTCCAAGTTCAAAAACCAACCATAATGCTTATTTGTTATAACACTTTTTAGCCCCTTATTAGTGTAAATTATTATTTATCCTTTTATTTATTTATTATGATAGTTATTGCACTCGTGTTATCCCTATAATTGTTGGGTTATCTTTCTTAGGTGTACTAGTTGTGTTGAGTTAGCTTGCTAGTCTTGTGGAGTTAACTTAACTTTTGGTATAAGTAAGTGGGATTTCTTCACCACTTATCTAGGTAGTATTTGCACTTCCCTCATCCTATATATACATCTTGTTTATTGAGCTAATTAATGTAATGAGATAATGACATTATGATGGATTTCCATTTATGATATTTTAGCTCTTTGTTTGTAAATCCTTTTGTAAGGTTATTCTGGTGAATTCCTTTAAGCGTATCAAATCTAGTGTGTTATTATCATATGAGATATTCACGACTTGGAACAATCTTCTTATCATTCCTTTCATGGTATCAAAGTGGTAGATGATGTAGGCACCCATTTGTAAGTGTTCTTTTCAAACGATGGTTTTATATTTTGTGTGTATATATATATATATGGAATTGTGTTGGGAAGACATAGTATGAAACTAAGGAAAGGACACATAGAAGATTCACACATGGGAACAAGGCATATTTGAAGGCGTGGAAGGATAGGGAAGGAAATGCGTGCCAGGACAAGACTGATTCAGGACATTTTCCATTTTCATGGATATGGGCTATTTTTGGAGATAGCGTGCAGAGCACACATCAGGATGGAGAGTTGCTTGACACATAACTGCTATTTTAGAACGAGCGTTTGATGAGTTCCATACACAAGTTGAAGATAATAATAGGATTACTACTGCCAGTTAACTGTAGGAGATCTATTATTAGTGCACTTGCATGTGTGCCTATTATTGAAAATGTGCACAGTTATTTTTAGCATGCGACCTATTTTGGGAAGTGCGTAAGAAGTGAAGGGAAAGTCCCCACCCTTATAAATATGGATTAAACTATGTAGTTTGGGACACAGACACACAATTATTTTAGAGTTATGTTGTTGGATCTAAGACATGCATGGCTTATGGTAATGTTATATAAGGAGCTTCTACATTTTACAGTATTAATATAATGGAGTTTATTGGATGGAAAATGGTGTTAAACATAACTGTAACTAGTTCTTGTATGGTTAAACCTATCATTGTTATTATTTATGGATCGGAATGCATTATATCTTCATCACGCTAACACCTTGCATATGCAAATCTAAGGAGGGGCATGGTACCTTTGCACGCTTTGGGTGAGCACTTAGCTCAGGCTGGGTGATGTGCCAGTGCACCTGGGTTATTCATGGTAAATTCTAAGTTGCATCATTGGTTACGTTTTTAGGACCTCTCTTCAGTTGTTTTCAGGATGGTTCATGATGAAGACATACTGGTTGACCCTAGCAAGTGTTGAGGAGTGGATAAAAGTTTTGGAAGAAGAGTACGCATGGAGGTTCTGCACTGGATCTGAGTTTGATGCACGTACATGGGTGGAACATAATCTGTATGACTATTTGTATGAGAGTTTCTTTGTTATCTTTTTGGTATAATTATACGAGTGGCTAGTTGTTTATGTGTCTAAATGAAACTGGAGGTATCACACACTTTTCTAGAGGGAGGAAGAATTGTATGCCCTCTATAATGCTTATTTGATTTGGATGCGCGGTGGGGATAGTTGGTTCCATGGCATCTTGAATAGCTATATACTTGACTACTCAATTTCCACTTATTCTTGCTCGGAGGTAGCCGAGTTTCAGTTTTTACGTTATCCCAGGGGAACTTACTTTCAAGGCATTCCACTGGAAATCAAGATCTTGATGGTAACCCTAAACTTGGAGGAAAAACATATGGCTAGCTAAAACCCACCACACGCGGGGGCAAGAGTAGGTTTGGTGAAAGATGGTAGATATAACGACAGAAAGGCAGAGATAAGAAAGGATGCATAAGTACAATGAGGTACAGAAGAGGGAGATAGAGAAGCAATGTGACATTGGAGAGTGGATGGCGTTGAGGAGAGAGAGGGCTTGTGAAGGATTTGGAGCTCACACAGAAGGGGTGAAGCCAGAGCATCAGAAAATCCCCCATTTGGGAAAGCATGACATGGAACCCTCCTCGAACTCACAAGGGAGTAGGCCAACAGAGAGGACCTAAGCCACGGGCGCACATTTGAATCTACCTAGCAACCTTGCCCTTATGCTTGGCTTTCCAGTATCTAGTACATCCAATAGTTAGCAAGCTAATTTGGGTAATAGGAAAGTAGGAGTAAGTCAAATTTAAAGTACATCGATGGTAGGGAAAATGTCTTCATTATTGTTTAGAGGTACCTTTTTAGGCACATAATCTACACAAAATTCAAGCGCGCAGAGTTTAGGACTCACTTCTAGGAGTAGTACCACCTCGCAGACTATAGCAGTTCAGTTCAGTGCTACTGTTGGGACACATGGAAGTACATCTTCTGGTCTACTTCCGGCTATAGGGGGAGGATCAAGGGGTATAGGTGGCTCTAGTTTTTGTAGATCTGGTGGTTCTAGAGGCAGAGGTAACACATGAGGTTCTAGATTAGGTGGGTAGGGTCTACACCAACCCCAGAATATTTACATGGAGATGTCTCTCCATCTTCCAGAACATAGGGGTATAGAGGATGCTGCTAAACACGTACACATGCATGAGATGTCGTGGCATACAAAAGGGATCATGGCTTCTAAGTGCAAGGAAAGTTAATTTGTAACTACATTATAGGGACGCGCACACATTTGGTACATGAAGTTTGACCTTGATCAAACTTGCGTAGATTATGCAGCATTAAAAGATGCTTTCATGAAATATTTCTATATCCCTGAATTCAAGCATAAGAGTATAAGCACACTCAAGGATATTAAGAAGGGCACTACTGAGAGTGTCTAAGAGTATGATGCCCATTTCAAAACAATTTTTTCTAAACTTTCTTATGATATTCACGCAAGCCAACATGCATAGTGATTCATTGGAGGTCTGATCACACCTTTTAGAAGGGCATTGTCACATAATACCTACACTTATCTACACGAAGCACTTGAGGTAGATTTACACGTTGACGTAGTCGGAAGTATAGACACTAGAGTAAGCTCATTCCTAGAAGCACATATTGTAGCTATGGAAAATAAGTTGGAGAAATTATTAGAAAATTCGACACATGAGACGCACACTGGGATTTGTTGTACGAATTGTGAAGTAAAAGGGCACACCAAGGATAGTTGTCCCTGCAGATCAGTGGGATCATTATTGTTATACTGTGAGATATGTCCTTTAAACCATGATGTCATTTTCTACCCATTATTATAATGCGTGATAAGGAAGAACGTCTCTTGTTATTGTAAGATTTTCTAGTCCATAACTCACGATATAGAAGACTGCAGATTGATTGGTCAAATCCATGATGTTATAGATATTAGTATGTAACAGATAGGAGAATTAGATAACTCTAAAGGTAAAGGTGAGCACCAGGATCAGGATCACAATCAATCGTGCTATGATCAAAATAAGGGGTGCCATGAAGGAGGACATGGCAGAGGTTGAGGATATTGTGGTGGATTCGGAGGTCGAGGCCATTGTGGTGGAGGGGGTGAATTCCCTTATGGAATGTGTTTTACATGCGGATCGCCTGACCACTACATGTGTGAATGTCCTTAGAATATTACATGTTCTTTCTATGGGAAGAATCATAGCTATGAAGAATTCCCAGACTTATATGAGCATCTTAGCAACAAACATAAATAGGAGAACAAAGGTGCAAGGATGGTTAGGATACATCACGTTGTGGAAAATCAATGGATACCAAAGTTGACACCAGAACTTGAAGTATTACCTATGAAGATTACTACACGTGCTAAAGCTGCACGTGCCAGATAAGTGTTACAACAGAAGCCTACCATCACTAAGGAGGATGTTTTATATGCATAGTACCTAGATCTTGTTCATCAGAAGGAGGTTTATCAAGAGACCATGGAGGTACTCAGAATTCTTTAGGGTGAAATACAATGTTTAAAAGAGCAATCACGGAAGTTAGAATAGAAGAAGGCAGTAGAGACAGTCTAGTTGGATATTGATGACTTGAAGGAGGTATGCAAAATGTTACACCAGGAGAATATCATTCCATTATTAGACAATTGGCTAAAGGGAAACACTTTGCGCGCAGGTACTGAGAATGGATGACAAATCTTGCATGCAAATATTCCCCCTATAGCTTGGATTATGATAAGGAGATCACTCTAAATGATATTATGGATGGATGGAATTTGAGAAATATATCGATTGACATAGACACGAAAGTAAATGTGCTTACTTTAGATGCATGGGTATAGATGGGGTGATATCCATTATAATCATCTTCTAATGTGTTTTTTATGGCTAATCAGACTAAGGCCGCTCCCATCAGAGTTTTAAAAGATGCATCCATTAATATACAAGGGGCCAAGTTCATAAGGGAATTTTAGGTTTTAGCACTTGCAAAAGAAGACCGTTTCCCATCTTTGCTTGGGTGCCCTTGGTGTTATGAAAATAATGTTGATCTACGGTTTAACAAGGGATATATCATTTTTGAGAACAAGGAGGAAAGAGTTATTGTCCCTTTAACAGATAGCAAATATGTGCCTTATGTTGAGCCTTTGAGTGAGGAATATCTGAACAGGATTTATGTGTGCGCCATTCAAGACCTAGAAGTGCTTAAACCATCTAAGGAATCCTTTAGTGGGAAGATGCACAGCATATTAGTGATACTACAAGAATTTATCGTGATAATTAGGCTCATGGTACTTATGAGATGGTTGGATGAGAAGTAAGACACACATTTTCACGGAGAAGCAAACCTCGTTGTATTAGGAGGATAGGTAACAACTCTGTACCTCGGTACAATGGAGAAGGAAACCCTATGGTATTCCTACACACCATGGAGTAACAGTGGACAAACCAATCTGAAAGAAGAAATATGCTAGTATATACCCTGCGTGGTACATCAGCGCGCTGGTGGGTGGTTCGCAGGGATAGTCTTGTATAATGGAATGAAGTTAGGATTGCTCTAATGATTCGGTTTTCCAAGAGAAATGCACCTACTCAAATTTGTATATATCATGGAAATCAACATGTTCAGCATTATGTTTATTAGTGTGAGAGGCTCTAGAAAAAGGGGTGGGAAGCTTTATCACCTTCGCTATGGCTACACAAACTTTAATCCACCTTACAAGGTTACACACATGCTTGGTATGTACATGCAGAGCTACATAGAGAGACTGGAAATTGGCAGGATTTGATTGTAGGAATGGTCCATACTTTTGACTACTTCTCTACTAAACCTCTAGTAGAAGAGACATTAAGGGTTATAAAGCACTTGCCTATGGGAGATACTGCAGAGGCGGAAGAACTCATTCAGGATTTATTTGGTGAGGCAGACTCAAGAGTAGGCCTTGATGAAGAAGAAGAGACAGATGCGATGCTACTTAAGTGTGCTTGCTTTGAGAAAGAAAAAGGAAATATGGTCTATATAGTGGATGATAAAGAAGTAGAAAATATTGATACAAATCATTCAATAGGTACGCACAAGGTTTTGGGTGGTGAGGATAACAATGCACACACCTATCATGAACCTATGAAGATAGATAAATTTAATATTGGCACGTATGCTGAACCTAAGGAGGCAATCATTGGAGATTATTGGTTTGATTCTAAAGTGGCAAGGATAGTTGATTTTCTCCGTGATTTTCAATACTTATTTCCTAGGGGCTACCATGAATTAAAAGGAGTGCATTAGTCATTGGGATAGATGAAGATCAAGCTTAATGAAGGTGTGTTCTCGGTTAGGAAGAGACCCTACAGGATGAACCCTAACCTACGCGTAAACGTTAACAAAGAAATTGACAAGATGTTGAAATCTGGCATCCTTAAGCCCCTAAAAGAATCATAATGGGTTAGCCCCATGGTCATCAGTATAAAGAAAGATGGAAGGATTAGAATTTGTGTGGATTATATGGAACTGAATGTTGCATGTGTGATTAATCCTTTTCCAACACCTTCCACTAAGGAGATATCAGAAGGCATTGAAGGACGTGGAATCTATTCTTTTACAGATGGATTCTCTCGGTATCATCATGTTAGGATTACACAGGAGGATCAAGAGAAAACAACTTTCACCACTAAATGGGGAAGTTTTGCATATACTGTAGTGCCCTTTTTTTGACAAATGCACCTGCTATATTTTTGTGCATAGTTGTTCAAGCATTCTAGGATTTTATCCACAAATTTTTGCAGGTTTACTTGGATGATTAGACAGTGTATGGACTTGTTAAGGATCATTGTGAAAATTTTCACTTAATGTTTTAAATATGTAGACAATTAAACATCTCTTTAAACATCAAGTAGTGCGTGTTTATTACACCTTTTAGCACTTTGTTAGGGCACATCACCTACAAGGAAGGTTTGTTAGTAGATCCAACTAAGGTTGCAGTTATTCTAGGCCTAGAAGAACCTGCCAGTCAAAGTGAGGTGCGCGAATTCTTGGGTCACACTAGGTATTATAGAAAATTTATCAAAGGATATGCTAATATTTCCACACCTCTAGAAGAGTTAATAAGGAGAAAAGGGACATTCTATCTAGGAGAACTGCAACACCACACATTTGAGGCATTAAAGGAGAGACTAACTACAGTGCTTATTCTACATTTTCCTTCATGGAACCAACCATTTCATGTACATTTGGATGCCTCTGGCATGACCATTGGCGTGGTGTTAGCTCAGCCTGGAGAAGGAATCATAGATCATCCTATCTATTTTGCTAGTATAAAGTGTACTCCTATAGAGAATAATTATACAACTACTGAGCGTGAAACATTATCAATGATCTACACGCTACATAAATTCAGAAAACACCTACTAGCAACACCATTTTTATTTTATACTGACCACATGGCATTGAAATACTTGGTAAACAAGCCCATCTTACAGGGGCACATATGTTGATGGGATCTCTTATTCAAAGAATTTGATTTCACCGTTGTGGTAAAACCAGGAAAAAGTAATTCTGGCCCAGACCATTTATCAAGGATTCAGTCAGGGGAGGACGTGTAGACAATTATGGATACAATGTCAGATGCACAATTATACAAGTTAAATTGTGCACCTTCAGAATTGAAGGATATTGTTATATTTCTACATACATGTATGACACCATAGGGAAATAAATCCCTAGAGAAGACACAATTTACAGTTTGCGCAACACCTTTTATGTTGATGAGCGGTGAACTATACAAGTTAGGCCAAGATGAAGTATTGCGCCGATGTGTACTAGAGCATGAGCGCACGGATATGATGGAAGAGGATCATGGTGCTATTACAGGTGGCACTATGAATGTGACACAACTGCATGTGATTTTCTACTTGTTGGATTATATTGTGAGACCATGTATAAGGATTTTAAGGCATATTTCAAGGTGTGTGATCATTGCCAGTGCCTTGGTAAGCCTGGGAAAAGATATGAAATGCCTTTGAGGCCTATTCCTAGCGTAGAACCGTTTCAAAAATGGGTTATAGAATTTGTGGGTCCTATTTCACTAGCCGCACATAGAACTAGATCGCGTTACATCGTCACTTGCAAATATTTTCTTACAAGGTGGGCAAAGTCAACACCTACTAAGGATTGTACAACACCTACAACATCCAAGTTCTTATGGGAAAATATTCTTACTAGGTATGAATGCCCGCTGACCTTAACAAGTGATAAGGGTACACACTTTCTAAATGAGACAATCAGGATACTATTAGATGAATTTATGATTGTGCACCATAAGACTACACCATATCATCCTCAGGAAAATGGGACTGTTGAGGCCTTCAACAAGATTTTGAGCTAGACCTTGACAAAATTCTATGATTTTGGAAGGAAAGATTGGGATGATAAAGTTTCTACCGTGCTTTGGGCATATAAGTGGTTGAACAAGGCCACACCCTTTCAGTTGGTGTTTGGCGCAGAAGAAGTTCTTCTGATGGAATTCATGTTACCTTCTTTGTGTATTGCATGCACTAGAGGTGTAGCTGATGAAAAATAATTAGAAGAAAGGATTGATAAGATGATACAGTTGGATGAGAGGCATGCCATAGCACGTTGGAGGTAGAAGTGGGAAAAGACCATGTAGAAGGCATGGCACGATAGGTACATTAGGGACAAAAATCTTGAGATTGGAAAGATGGCACTTCTTTATGATTCTAAATTTTTGTGCCATCCAGGAAAGCTTAAAGTACATTGGTTGGGACCATATTTTATCACTCATATACTTGAATTAGGAACTTTCCAATTAGAGGTGCTTGATGGAATACAGTTACCTGGTTACTTCAATGGGAGTAGACCAAAGCCATTCTATAAATAAGTCTTCTTGGTGTTTGTAATAAGGCAATATTGCCATTTAGAATAGGTTTTCCTTTCTGTATTTTCTTCTTCATCACTATGTTTTGTCAATTGAGTTTGGTGTTTTTTGTAATAAGCATGTTTTCCCGTTGGAAACTAATTACCATCTGAAGTATTTTTATGCGCAGAGGACTACACATACCATTAGTGTGGGGTGGTTATTCATAAATGGGTATACATGAGAAAAAAACTATTACAGGTGCTAGTAAAGTGTGGAAAGGAGCTATTAGAAAGTAGATTGCTCTAAAAAGATGACCATAGATGAAGATAAATGAGGGAACATTATAACACGAGGTAAGCAGTGACCATGGAGACTACCAGGGGAAGGCATAGTGGTAAGGTACTTGGGTGCATGGAAGCGCACTAAAGAGAATTCTGTAGCTAGAAGGTAGGAAGGTGCGCTAGAAGGTTATAGTTGGGGCATGAATATGTACCATGTGGATATGGTCAATTAATGATAGGATTATTGGTAGGTGAAGGAGAAATAAATGCACTAAATTTTATACAATCTATATATGGACGTGACACGGGTTCATTTTTACCTTTGTGATCACAAGTATTTGAGTGAGCTAAGTGTTACCAAGCCGAGTGAATCGTGTTGAGGTGCAAAGCATTGTGAAACTAGACATGGAGAGAATATTATTACACATAAGAGGATTGTGTCCCCATTAGTGAAGGGTTTGAGTGAAGTAGAAGCATTAAGAAGAAGCTAGGGCACGCATTTCAAGCTAGGGCAAGTAGATTTGAGCTAGGGTTTGATTTTTCTCGATACATAAGATAAAAGGCGGGATTTTTATGATGACACCAAAGAAAGCACCTGTAGCAGGAATGAAGGGAAAGAAGAAGGTAGAAGTGGAAGTTGAAATTTCTCCTGAGAATAATTTTCATAGATGCAGTACCTAGAAGGAGTAATATTCAGACAAAAGTGGGATTCCCACATCCACATATGTAAAATAAGTGACTACAACCACTGTACCATTGAAAACAAGGGAGATTTGGATGCTTTGTTGAATAAAAAGACCAACAAGTGCATAGTGGAAGATATGCCAGTGTATGATGACGTTGGGGAAAAATTACTTAAGCAGGTAGGAGTTTATCAGTTGTATGAGATCCCTTATTTTGGAAAGTATGAACCCCTATACCAATGGCTTATGAGATGAGTCCACGAGGACTTCTTTTATTTCACCGGACAAAGGGTTAGGATCACAACGGCCCTGGTTTTGACACTAAGAGGATTAAAGGGCACTGGGATGGACCTTGTTAGTGATTTGACTAATAAAGAAATGGTTATAGAGACAAGAAAATAGTTGGAATATACTAAATAAGTTCCCTATGGTACATGCATCCGTGCATTTTCTCACCAAGCTGAATGATCAAGAGAGATGGTCACAAGTGAACACAATGTGGCTTAATATTACAAAGAAAATGTCTCAGGGAGTAGTCTACAACCTAGCATGCTACATTGTAGAAACCATTGTTGAGGAAGCACACACATGTGATAAGATAAGTTTTGGTGCTAACCTACTTTCTCTCGTATTTGTAGAAATTGGAGTGCCCGATGGGCCAAAAAATAATATCTAGGAGTACCCCTTGGAAAATAAGTCCCTCGTGGAGAGGTTTGAGAAGTATTTGTGTCAAGGATCAATGAGTGGGTCGTTTAATCAGAGGGAAGAGATGTTGTATGACCGACTTCACGCAACATTTGAGGAGGATTGGTGCATTCCCAAGGAGCTACCTTTGGTAGTCGACAAGGCGTTACAGTTCGTGGTGTACCAACACTTCTGCATTGCGTGGTTTTCTATGAGGGATGGAACATGGGGCCCATGGTGCAAACTACTGTATGCCTTCATAATGTGCTACTTCCAGGAATTAGTCCACCGATTTACTGATGCGCGTCATCTAAACTTTAACGCAAGAAAGGTAGACTGTGACTACCAAACTTTGAGGAAGACTCAAAGAAACCAATATTAGATGAAGTTCTATGACCTATAGTTACCTGGTCATTCATTGATTTTTAGGTTACTTGTGGAACATGGGGAATTTATACGGTGTTTGTAAAATTTTAAGGTCCATATGGAAAAGAGCATTTTACATATGGTATTGGAGTTGGTTCAGTAGGCATTGCATACAAGGCAAATGATAACATTGTTAAGTCACACTTTGAGGAAGATTTCAAGTTACAATCCCTTACTTCAAAATTTACAGGAGGAGCTGAAGAAAGTGGATCCAGTCCTAAACATATGTGTAGTGCCAGAAGCAGTGATCAGGATCAAGACTATGGTTGAAGATAATGAAGTTTTAAAATCAATGAAGGATGAGACTTTAGGGCGCGCAGAAAGATTGGCATTGGCAAAGCAGAAGCACAAAGCCCTTGCTACAACATAAGACCCGCATAAGGAGAGACTAGATGAAATTGGAAAGATTATAGTGCAGAAGATGGATCTTCTGGAAGGAAGGATGTTTGTTATGGCCAATGTTGTCATAGTATTGCAAAATGAAAAGGAAGAGATTGCCCAAGATGAGTTGAATTCCATTGTAGCAGATGTTCCATATAAGACAAGAACTGTGCTGAATGATTGGAAAAACTTGGAGGCTAAAATTAAAGTAGAATATCTAGATTTGATCCTCCCAGTTGAAGAGGTGGGTGTTGCAGAGTAAGTTCCATTATTTTAGTACAGTGATTCTTTACATTCTTTCCATTCTTATTCTTTATTATTTGGGACAATGTGATAAGGCCAAAATATGCCTCATCAATGTACAATAAATGATCGTATTTTACTCTCCTTTATTTCAAGTTTGACTAAATTTTGTTTGATCTGGTATAAGTTAGGATGTAATTTTCCATATTTTGTTTGATTTAGTTCTAACATATAAAAACTCTGTAATTTCTAACAAAGTTTGTGGAAATTTAGTTTTTGTAATAAAACAGGTCACATTCAGTTAGAAGAACAAAGTATAAATAAACCAACACCTTTTTGGGAACATTGGCTTCAATACGACTTAGCTCTAGAACCTTCAGGATTAGTTCTATAACTCCATCACTCAGCAAAGGAAATCTATCGCTTAGCTACAAAACCTTCAGACTTAGTTTCAAAACTCCAACACTTAGTTCTAGAACTCTTGCACTTAACTCTGGAACTTTTGTAATTAGTTTCAGAATAGTTCCCTTTGGTTCTGTAACTTCTCCAAAGTTTCAGAATCAATGGGAATTTTTTTTTATTTTGACAACATCCAGTGATAGAGCAATTAATGGGACTTCTAATTAGGAGCATATCAACAGATTGTTGATTCTTCATACTCCATAAATACTTATGTAGGATAAGACAACTATATGTCCAACAAGGTTTCTAAATTCCACATGTACTTTGAGCACTATTTTGTTTTACTAGAACCTATAGATGGATGGACAACTATTGAGTACTTATGATTGTAAATGCATCTTCAAATGATGAAATATATATAAGGACATGCAGATAGATGATAGATATATATGATATAGATATACAGTGAAGTTTGTAAGACAAAATATTTCAGTAATAAGATAGACATTTCATTTTTAGAGAATCATACTTTGTCAACTCCTGATTCAAGGTGGAGCAAGGGCCCACTCCTCCAAGAAGCAAGATTCTTTGTTTTATTGGTATATATACTTTTAATAAATTTGTGTGAATCTGTTAAGTGTTAATTCTACAAATGCTTTTGATTCTTCAGTTGAATTCTATTACATACTTGTCCTTGCAGGTGTTATAGATTAGACTCTGATTTCCTTGCAAGAATTTTCAACAACATTTTTAAATGTGTGTTTATTTCTAAGCAAGTGTTTTTAATTCTGCAACGTGCGTTTATTTCCAAGTAAGTGTGTTTACTTTTGCAACATGTGTTTATCTCTAAACAAGTGTGTTTACTTCTACAATGTGTGTTTATTCCTAGAAATTTGTTTCATTCTGAAAGAGTGTGTTTATTTCCAGGAGCATGTTTAATTCTAAAGATTTATTTATTTCAGCAATAAGTGTTTATTTCAGCAAGTTTCTTATAGTTTATATTTAATAAGGTTTTGGCTAGGAAATCCTAAAGACACTACAAAAACCCCCAGAAAATATAAAAAATAAAAAATACCTACAATCAATTACTAGATGACTAAGATTCTTCTTATTGCATATAGCTTTAGACACACCCCTGGTTTGAATATGACATGAAATAAGAGTTGATTAAATTAAGGGAATAACGATACACATCATTTTTGGCATCGTTTCCGGGGACCCATTAGTTATAATTTTCTAATTAGGTGTCAACAAGAGAAAGAATAATACATCTAGTAATTGAAAAATATTCCCTATGTTATCATTGAATTTATGAGTAGACCAAGAGACTCAAAGGGTAGATTTCTCCAAAAAAATCTCAATAAGAATTATTAGCATCCTTTGGTTCAGATAAGAACGTTGAGCAAGAATTAGAAGCACCATTATCTCCTGTTAGAAAAGAAGAAAAACTTCCACCTTTGGAATTTTTGGATCAATCACCAGAAGGAAGTGGAACTTTTAGGAGAAGGATTATATACCAAGACCTACTTAGAGAAAGTTTTGATTCTCAATTGAGTAGTCAACCTCCTACTCTTGAATTTTCACCATCATCGAAGTGGATCACATACCACATTCATTGGGAAAAATATTTAGAAGATATTGTAGATATGAGACGAGAAGATGAAAGAGAAATATTATTTGAATTTCATAGCCAGGAGGATTACTGCATTTTCAAATCCCATTCGGAGTCAAATCTTCACCAATGGAAAAGACTTAGCCATATCACAAATAAATTAGCAGGCTCGTGGATGATAGCAAGTCTCCAACCAGTGTAATTTCAAAATTCAAAGGAGGGAATAAAGTCTCGGAATCCTGTAGGGTTTCCATGTGGAGCTAACTATAAAGGTCCCACTCAAATGGGGGTTTTGACACTATATGCAACATGGTCCTTTACTTTCCCAAATGAACAAAATAGTGTTCTCACAGATGATGCCAAGTGTTGGCACTTTGCATTCCCGAAACCATGAGGAAAAGAAGAAATCTTAAGGATGAGTGGGCCTTCCATATGGATCTTGTAATAAATGGACTCCAGGTTTGAAGAAGGTCACAAAAGGTGACAAGATATGTATCACGTATGAGTGATTATGAGACTTATCTACAAGTTTTAGATGCTCAATAATTTTTCAAAAGATCGGAAGTAAAGGATCATTTGGCTTATCACTTCAGTAATGAAGTTAATGCATATTCCCATGTGAAGAGTGCTAACCTACGAATAATCAAGTTATTTACCTTCATTCAAAGATTCATTCCAATGGAATGACAAAACATGCGCCGCTTGAATCATGAGCCTGGGAACCAATGCACAAAGAGATCGAAATATCTGGTTATGTAGTAAAGAGATGAAGGGATGTTCCTCAAAATGTGATTCCATTTCAAAAGAGTCAGTTGTAGGATAGTTAAATATGCATTAAATAGGTATGGATCTCACTCTTCAAAAAAGGTAGGTAATGGGAAAGCGTGAGAAATATCTCTAAAAATATGTTCCTGTCACTTCACTCCAGTTATCATAATTAAAAATAGTTGGAAAAGAGTAAAGGATGGCTTCTTATCTCCTCATCTTCCTCACATATATATTTTAATCAACATACAAAAAAATCAGAGAGTCAGTCGATTTTCTTCTTTGTCTCAGTCCCTCTTCTGTAAAAGGAAAAGGCCTGGAGCTCTAGCCTTCTTTTTGGGTTTTGTAATAACAATCTTTCCTCTTTTCTATTGTAATACTATGCACAATTTTTGGAGTAATATAATATGCCCTTTGGTGCATTTTGTCCATCCTTCACATATCTTTGTTATCTCTGATCGCCTTTATTTTCATATAGAAAATGTGCATCTCTACAATGTTGTTACTATCTTTAAAGCTGTGCTTGAGTAATTTGAGGTAGTGTTCTGTGTGATCTTCTTTGGCCTGTGGTGCAATTTAATCCACCCTTTTCAGTCATTCACCATTTTCCATTTTTTAGACAGTTACGTTCTCAATTTTTTGCTTAGAAGGATCGTTCGACACATCACCCCCATTAAATTTAAAGTTTTGTTTTTCTTTTCTAACCCTCATCTCACACTGTAGAGAAGAACCGACTTCTTTAAAATATGGAGGTATCCTTAGGGAACATGTCCCGATAACCTAAGGTTTCCCATGACTTTGACGGTTTAACCTGCCAAGGATGATAATCAATAAGAACCTGATAGGACCTTTACCTATCCAATTTAGTTGGAGGATGATGATACACATATGAAGAATATTTCACCTGCACACTTGCCTACATTTAGAGGGATGTCATCTGAGGACCCTAACCAATTCTTGTTTGAATTTAAAGTATTGTGTCAAACCTATGACTACAAAATAGAAAATAAAAAACTCAAGTTGTTCCCATCCACTTTGAAAGATGCAGCAATGAGGTGGTTTATGGGATTAACATCCAATTCTATTACCACTTCGGAAAAAATAGAAACTACCTTCCTAGACAAATACCAAGACTACTGTCAAGGGAGAAACATGAAGGAATATTTTTTTAGGATCAAACTGGAAAATGATGAAAATATGAAAGATTATTTAGATATATTCCTCTTTGTAAGTAAAAGGTGTGGATTTGTACTTCAAGAAGAACTAAGATTTTTTTTTTCTTAAAGGTCTGGATGAAAAATCTAGGGAAGCCCTTAACTTAATGGGAGGAGGAAACATCAATCAATTGAGAATGAGTGATATTAAAGACCTTTGTAGAAGTTATTCAAGAACAAGGGGTGGACCTAGGAAAGGAAAAACTATGAAAACTACACATCAAGACATGAACAAACTTATGGATGAACTAGAAAACTTTAAAATAGACATCCTAGTTCAATTAACTTCCACCATGGATGGATTGCAAGACAAATAAAATGCTAATATTGAACCATTAGTTATGTATTGTCCTAGATGCAAAAAGAAGCATGCAATAAGGGATTGTCCTTTGGATAAAACAAAAATTTGTCTTATTTGTAAATCTAGGGAACATGAAATTAATGTTTTTTCTCTTATTCCATTCATAAAAAATTATCTTAAACAAACCAACACTTCATCCACTGTAGAAGAAGCAAAATTTTTCCAGAGACAACCTAGACAAGGGCAGTTCATACCAAGATATGTTCCTAATCCCTGGATGATGCCATGGGCAGCTTAGAAAATACCAAAAAATTGGGGACAACCATCTTGGACCCCTAAAACAACATGGAATCCCCAGGATTAGACATGAAAAGCTCGGTATCCTCAAGGACACCAAAAATCATGTTCTGGTTAGATTAACCCTTATACTTGGTGACAATCTAGGTGAAACCCTAATAACTACGCTTAAGGAAGAAAAATTCCAACCAACATCAATAGGACATAATAGGTTTTCCAGCACAAGGTTCACAAACTGAAAATGTGGTTCAAACACAAATGCCAACACAACAAAGGGCTAATCCTAAAAACAAACAAACAATACTTGTCTATGGAACAAAGCAAGAAAAATCAGTTGATCTTAATGCCATGGAATGTAAGGATATTCAAACAAGATCTAGAAAAATAATTAATATTCCACCTATTATAATTACTAAGATGACAAAAGAAACTTAAACCCCTATTTCGGTTGTTCCTAAGACGATGAAAAAGAAAAAGAGAAGGAGCCAGATAACAAATCTACTAAAACTCCATTTCTATAAAGATTTAAAGAAGTTATTAATACCAAGGAATCTAAATTAGTGAAGGAATTAAAGAAATTAAATATTGAAATACCATTATTATAAGCAATCAAGGACATTCCTGAATTAAAAAAATTAGTTAAAATGTTATGTTTGAAAATACCTGGAAGGAAGAAGCAATACGCTAGGACTATTAAGGTAGATGAGAAAATTGTTGATTTATTGGCATGAAAACTCTTACTTCCCAAATATGGGGATCCTGGAAGCCATGTTATTTCTATCTCTATATGAAATAAAGATATACATAGTGTTTTGGTTGATTTGGGAGAAACTATAAATTTGATGACAATGGACACTTTGAAAATATTACCATTAATAGGTATACAACCTACTAGCACCATATTGTAGATGGCAGATCAATCAGTAGCAAAACCAGAAGGAATCATTGAATATGTGGCAGTTATGGTGGAGTCATGGGAGTATCCAATGGACTTCCTTATATTACAGCCAAAAGGTAAAACACTTGGTTATCCCATTATTTTGGGTAGACTATGGTTAACTACAGTTGCTTCCTTAATTGACTGTAGATTAGGTGATATGACTATCTCAAATGGTAAGAATTATAAGAAAATTACCTTATATCCTTTTGCACGACCATTTATTGATAACCAAGAACAATTATGGGTTTATGATCTTGAAACTAATAAATAGAATTTATATTCTTTGGATATGATAACATTTCAAGATCACATATGGGAGGTTGAGAATATGATTAATCATCTATTGAATGATCACCAGTTGTCTTTGGAGCAATCATGTATAGTTCTGGAACCATCAGACTTAGTTCCAAAACCTTCAGAATTAGTTCCGAAACGTGCATACTTATCTCTAGAACCAAAACAATTCCAGAAAGATGTAAATAATTTCAGTCCTAAGGAATGAGATTTCTCTTGGGGAGGGGCAGAAATAGCTACGGAATTAGTAGCTTCAGTCTCAAAGATATCACAAAACAATGAGGAAGTTTTTGAAAGCAATAGTGATGAGGAGTTTGACCAACAACAAGATAAGTATCATAACTCTACCTACTGTCCTTTTTCTAATATTATTTCTCAAGGGAAATTTAGAGACATTGCTACATATCACATATTGTTACCAAATTTCATGTCCACTAAACACCCTAATGGAACCCTTTTAACAAATCATTTCATCACACACTGGAACCAAACAAATTGAGATTCAACTAGGTAAAGTTTTGAACATTAACAACTCATTGGAAATTGATCAAGAAGATAAATTGTTTGATGTTTTGAAAATCATACTAGAGATTTTTCAAGACATAGACATGAAAGGAATCCATCCATGTTTTTTTACCCATCACATTTATACTAAAATTGTTAAACCAGTTAGGAAACCTTAAGAAGGATCAACCTAGCCTTGAGGGACATAGTCAAGCAAGAAATTGAAGAAGCTATTACAAGTAGAATTTATCTACCCTATCTCAGATAGTTCAGTGGGTGTCTTATCCTCTTGTGATTTGTCCCTAAAAAGAATGGAAAATGGATTATTTTCATGTTTATTATAGGGAATTTAACAAAGCTACACTTAGATATTATTTTCCCTTACCATTCATAGATCAAGTTTTAGACAACCTTTCAGGTAAACAGTGCATTTCCTTCCTGGATGGTTTTAGTGGATATAATCAAATCAGGATGGCTTACCCACTGAGGATAGGACAAAACTACCTTTACTTGTCCATGGGGTACCTTTTCCTATAGGGTATTACCATTTGGACTATGTAATGCTCCAATAAACCTTCCAAAGGATTTGTACTAGCAATCTTTGATAGATCTAACCAATGATTGTGTGGAAGTATACATGGATGATTTTCACTGTGCTATGGAGAAACATTTGATGATGCCTTGAAAAATTTAGATAGAATATTAATAAGATGTGAGCAACACCATTTGTCTCTTAGTTCATGAGAAATACTTGATGATGGTTGATGAGGGGATTGTACTAGGACACCACATTTCAAAAAGAGGAATATCTAGTTGACCAAAACAAAATTATCATTATTTCAGATTATGCATATTCCTCAGAGAAAACCCACATACATATCAAGTCATTCTTAGGGCATGCTAGATACTATATGTTTTATCCCAAACAATTTTAGTCCAATTGTTGCCCCCATGTTTGGTTTACTTACCAAAGATTATGAATTTTGTTGGGACTGAAAAGTGTCAACATGAGCTCTTTTGAAGAAATTAAAGAAAAATTAATCACTCCCAATATTGTAGAGCACCTAATTTTGATCAAACCTTTTCACATTCCAAATAGATGCTTCAAATAACTCAATTGGGGAAAATTAGCTTGTAATAATGTTAATGAATGTTCCCTG
Source organism: Taxus chinensis (assembly GCA_019776745.2). Lineage (NCBI taxonomy): Eukaryota > Viridiplantae > Streptophyta > Pinopsida > Cupressales > Taxaceae > Taxus > Taxus chinensis. Next base: position 329,674,251 of record CM034146.1, read on the forward strand.
GAATAGTGTATTTTAATCATTTGACATTTTTTATTATTATTGGTAAATAGAGTTCTGAATAGGGAATATACCTTTGGGTACAAAAGAATGCCTGAAATCCATAAATAAGCCATCTTGTTTTCAAGAGAGAAATGGCCCCTCAGAATTCTCAAATGTTACCATGATGTTCAAAGTATTTGAATTTCTTGCTACCAAGACGAGACAATTCAACAAAATTTTTTCAAAAATGCAGTTTAGGATCCGCAAAAAAATAGTTAGTTTTCAAACTTTGTTTTTAGAAGCCATCTACAGCTACTTCTTAGTAGCTTTGTCAATGATTGTTCATTGTTGTTCATACAGGAATTAAGCTTAGAGCAGAGTAGTGTCATTTATAGATTGCAACGTTATTAGAATCCAGCTACTACAAAGTCTTCTTGCTTTCCTTAACAGTACCCCAAAGAGTTGCTAGCAATCCTCTCAGGTTAGAGACACTTCTGACGTGTTGTATTCCCACAATAAATGCTCACTAGGAATTACATACGCCAATGCTATGTCATCTTGCATTGTCTCTGGCCTTCCCTAAGCGAGAGTCTAAGCATTGCAATTTCTTGTCTAGATCTTCAATGTGGCTGCTGTCCACATCCTCCTCCTCCTCCAAAATACTCTTTCCTTTCTGTTGATGACTAGCATATACACTTCATCCTTCTAACAATTTCATATGTGAACACAAAGGAATGAGGAGATCATTCTGTAGGGCTTTCAAAATCATACACTTACTAGATTCTGCCACTGCTGATATGCAGGAATTCCATGAGTTTTATATGTCAAAGTTCTAGTTAGAAACATATCTCCGCATACAAGTAGTCTCAATATTTCAGTTTCCTAGTTAAGCTCTGGTTACTAGTTTTCGATGATTTCTGAGGCCAAGCTGTGGGGATTGATAGTTTCATCAGAAGGGGGACTATGGGAGAAGAAGCCTGAACTTCTGAGCATGGGGATGACTGTAGCAGTGGCAGGGGCAGATTAAGGTCAATCAGGGCTTGCAGCAGCAGTTATTTAGGCATAAGGGGGACTCGAGCAATTGCATAGGCATGGTAGACCAGGACATCTGAGGATACCTTGCATTGTGTGTAACAACAAAATGAGCCCTTTGTGTATTAGGATTAGTTGCTCTTTCAATTCTTTTAAAAATTCTATCAAAAATATAAAAATCAGAGAGAATATCAGCATAGTATATGTTGTAGATATATCCAAACGATAATTAGTTTATTTCGTTTTAGTTAGGTTTATAGGTGATCTTCGCATGAACAATCACAGGACCTAGGGAGCTTCCAAGGAGATGAACCGATTTTTGAGACAATCGTGCCTCAACTAAATCATATGTTGTAGGGATCGAGCTAACTGATAGTAGGCCCCAAAATCTCATGAATGGGTCAGTTTCTAATCAACAACAACAAACCTACTAGAAATCAACATCATAGCTATCGACCCTTTGGATTAAAGAATCTGAAGAAAACAAAGCACACACGTTCCGGTCAAATCAGCCATAAGCTCTTCATAAATTAAGACCTTCTGCCCCCCATAGATCCACTGTCCGTATGACTGTATAAGGACTTTGCAAAGACGCAGCAAACATTCAGTCTGTGATCCACTAGTCCCTGAACTTTTTCCATGACACAGTTTGTTATGACCTCCTCATTGATATAGACATGCTCCACAGCTCAACATTATCTTTCAAGTCTGGCTAGAACACTTGTTAGGCTCACTCTAAGAAGGAGGATCATTCAACTTCTCTGTTCTGAACGTAGATTGCCGAAAGGGCATATGATTCCTAACTGGATACTCAGAAGCCAGGGGTTGACTCTTCACATGACCATAGTAAGGTCCAAAACAACCACATACTTATGGTTATGATCCAGTAGGTGCCATTCAACCATGAACGGGCCTGGCAAATCAATGCAAATGATCTGAGCCTGCTTAAAAAACACGTGTGAGAATAGCCCGCTCCCTGCCATCAATCACTTTATCACCGCCTTCGGTTTCCGTGGAGGTTTGAATCATAGCCTTTTAACAGCTCACAATGTAGCTTGCATGCGTAGATTTTCAAAACCGTGTATCTCCACTTGAAATTCCCCATATGATTCACACTATCTTGATTATTAGACATGATTTGCATAAACCAATACTTTAAATCAACACGTGTGGGAGTATTTTTGATCCACACCCAAAATTCATAACTCCATTTCAAGATATTGCTTACGTATGGAGTTCCGCTTGAATGCTGTTTTGAAGCTGTTTAGGGATGCTATTATTGTCCCAAACTGTAAGGTTAACATTAATGCCATAATTTTCTAGCACATCCGCCAATTTATTACCCTCCCTGTAGGTATGCATGATCCTGATGTTATTGAAAGTATGACTAATACTTATGGACTCTGCAATAAAATCCTTGATGCTCCAGCTTGGAGATGAGCACTGCTTAAGAAGATTAATGATATTTAGGGAGTCTCCTTCAATGATGAGGTTCTGAATATTACTTTGCCTGGGCAATTCTCAGACCCCAAAGAGCAGATAGAGCTTCAGCAAAATGATTAGTTTGAATTCCCATTTTACCAACATACGCAGCTATTAGATTGCCTTTATGATCCCGTATCACTCCTCCCCCTGCCACATTCCCAGGGTTTCCCTTAGAAGCCCCATCAAGTTCAACTTATACCAATTTAGATCAGGAGGATGCCATTTAATCAAAGATCTATCAATGTTATTCCTGGGAATGTTCCAACTATTAATTGATCCAATCTGCTAGTTTGAAAGAATGTATTCTTCATTTTCTGGATATCTCTTGTTCTTGGGGGGTTTAAATCCAGCAATATTCTCTTTGATACCATTAGAAATTTTCCCAATACTAAGTTTGTAGTTTTTCTTTTTGTTTCTGAAAATGTATGTTATTTACTACCTTAGTAAAAATATTACTCCCATTGAAAGAATTTACACCACCACCGAAAAAGAATTTCTTCTTGTGATTTATGCAATTATTAAGTTCAAACATTATATTACAGGGTATAAAATATTTGTACATAAAGATCACTCAACAATTAGATACTTAACGAACAAACCAATGGTTGGAGGTAGGATAATTATATGGTTATTACTTTTATAAGAATTTGATATTACGATTGTGGATAATCTGGGAAAATATAATGTGTTAGTTGATTTTTTGTCAAGATTAACCACTACAGGGGAGAAAGATCCAGTTAAGCACAACTTTCCAAATGAACAATTATTTCCTATTTTAGCTGATACACCATGGTTTGCTGATATGGTGAATTATCTTGCAATGAGGGAAGTTTCCTCTCTTCTCTTACTAAGAAACAAATGAAGAAGATTAATCAAAAGAAGTGCACAATTTAAAGGGTTAAATGGAATGTTATTTAAATGTCATCCTGATTTGGTTTTATGTAGGTGTGTGAGAGAAGATGAAATATTTGAAATACTTCGTGGCATGTCATGATGAGCCAAGTGGATGACACTTATTCAGTGAAAAGAACAACATCACAAGATACTTGGCACTAACTATTATTTTCCATCTCTATATAAAGATGTGAAGAGATATCATCAAGCAGTGTAATGCATGTCAAAGGATGTGACAACCAACCTTTCACCAGTGAAATGTCCTCTACAACCTCAAGTAGGTGATTGAACCATTTGAAATGTGGGGAAAGGATTTTGACTGGTCCTTTTAGTCCTCCTTCACAAGGAAAGGAGAAAATTCTTGTGTGTGCTGATTATGTGACAAAGTGGGCAGAGGTGTAGGCTTTAACAAATGCTAATGAAGATGCAATTTGTTGATTTCCTTTGGCACGAAATTTTGATGAGAGTTTGGTGTACCAAGGAGTATAGTTTTAGATCAAAGGACCATATTTCATGTATAATATGATGTATTCATTCACAATGTACTATCAAATCAATCATAGGAAGTCATATCCCTATCACCCATAATCAAATGGAACAAGTAGAAGTAACAAACAGGGAATTGGAAAATATTCTTACCAAAACAGTTGAGGCAAGTAGAAGAGATTGGGTGAAGAGGTAATACCTGAGACTATCTGGTCTTATAACACAACTTGGAATACTACAACATGTATTCTCACCATATGATTTAGTCTATGGGAAAAATACCTTTTTACTTATTGAATTTGAACTACAAATGTTGAGAACAACATCTAAATTTGGTATTGAATTAGATGTAGCAAAAAAGGGAATAATATCTACAACTCAATGGATTTGGATGAGATGAGATTGGAAGAACTTCATCAGATAGAGATAATCCAAGAACAAAGGAAGTAGTGGCATGATACACATATCAAGGAACTGAAAATTCAAGGTAGGAGATTGGGCATTACTATTTGATTCTAGGTACCAGATAATTCAAAGGCAAGTTGAGAACCATATGATTAGGACCCTATCAGATTGAGCAGATATTTGACAATGGTTCTATTTAGCTACTTCCCATTGATGGCAGTAGAAGGAAACTTTTGGTCAATGGACATAGGTTAAAACTCTATAGAGAAGCCTACTATTAGGGATTAATTCTTGAAGCAGATTGAAACAGACAAAGAATTTGATCATATGGAAGAACCCATTTATTCCAAAATGATCAAAAAATTAGATGAATGAGATCCAAAATAAAGGGAAGAGAATGAAAACCAGAAAAATGGCGTTCTCTTCCACAAAAAAATGAAAAATAAATTAATTAATTAAAAGGGAGGGAATGAAAACTAGTAAATGGCATTATCTTCCCAAAAAAATATCTCAAAGACCAATTGAAAACCAAAAATGGTGGTTGGTTTCCTTAATAAATGGCTAATTAAAAATAAAATGAACTTCTTTAGAATTCCAACTATCTTTTCTAACCATTTCTCTTTTTCACCTTCTTTTACGAATGATGAGTCATTAAGGTGGCTAGGAATTACATTAGCAAGGACGGTAATTATATCTTAATCTTATTGAAAGATTTAAATTAAAAGTTCATCATGTGTGATTAGAATTAACTTGATTTAAGTAGTCGATATTATGAGTCATTTATTGTACATTATGATTAAAAGAAAGTAATCATGAGGGTGATGTCGATTGAACAAGTAAAAGTGGTAGTGTATTAATAATGAGCTATCATTTGGGTGGAATAAACAAAATTGAGAAGCAAGTTGCAAAAAAATTCAAGGAAAAAATAGTAGAATTATATTTGAATTCCGTAACTAAACCCAGTAGTTCTACAGCCAAATCTAGTAGTTCTATAGCTATCTCCTAAAAGAGTAAGGATTTGAAAGAAAGAATAATTTGAATCGTCCTCTTTACCATGGGTATCAAAAAGAAGTTAGAGCCAAAGGATGATACAAAACTTCTTGCAAATGGAGAAGTGGCAGCCATTTTTGAACAAGTAGGGTGGTTGGAGTTTCTAAATAAATTCTCAAAGTACAATGACAAATTGGTAAGGGAATTTGTTGTAAATTTAGAACAATCCAGAACTAAGGTTAAAAGCATTGTAATTCCCTTTACTATAAATACAATGAGAAATGTATCTAGGGTACCAATTGTACATGTCCCAAATCCTATCAAATGGACCCTAAAAGAACTGGTGGAAACCTTGATACAAGAGGGGGAATCTAAACCCCAATATATTTATAACACTAAGAAAATCATCAAGGGGGTTAGAAGATCCAGCTTACCCAAACCCTTTGACAGGGTAGCATTTTGGGTAGTTAAGTACCTAACTTGTGATGGCCAATTTGGGACTGTGGGAAGAGAGGTCCTTAAGATGCTAATATATCTTAGGAATGGGGATGCAAAACTAGAAGTATATAGTAAACCTTCCTAAGGGTTCCTTTTTGAATCCATCCAGAACAATGGCTCAGAGGTACTCTTGGGGAGTTGAGATAATTAGACATCATGGATTAGTCTATCTGGTTTTTCAATACCATTTTCTCTCAAAGAAAAAAGAGAAGAAGCATGGGAAAAGTTCCTTAACAAATTCAAACAAAGCCTTGATATTATCAGGAGGGGAATACCAACCCCTTTCTCACCTAAAATTAATTTGGATATTGATTCCCCTATAGAGAAAAAGAAGGAAATAAACGAGGTCAATGTGCCAAATAGGAGGAGATATGAAAGGATGATCAAAGTTACAAAACCTACTATGTCTTCAAAAGAAAATCCTTCCTCTACGACAATACCAAAAGAACTAATATATGTCTCTGACAGTGAAAATTCACCTAAGTTGGATCATGAAGTAAAAATTAGAAGAAGTTCAAGGAGGAAGCCCACTACAGGACATTTTGAAGCTCCTTAAAGAAGAAGAGTTCATAAGAGGTCAAGGGAAAATCCAACGGATATTGAAGAACATCATGGTTTGGAAAAATAATTTGGTGATATTCTAGGAAGCATGGCAATGTCTTCTCCTCGACCAAGTCAGACTGAGGTGGAGAAAGAAGATGAAAAATTTGAAGAATAGGCTTTTCAGGAGATGGGTGAGTCAGTAACACTGTCACAAGAGGAAGAGGAATTGGCATCTTGGAAACGGAAAGGGAAATCCCCTTTGGTGGAAGAGAAATGCTCATCCCCCAAGGAAATTTAAGAAAAAGAGGAGAAACAAGTTAGATAGACTTTTTTTTCTAGATCGGAACTTATCATTAGGGAGAAGGATGATGAATTAAACTTCCTCAAGAAAAATTGGAGCAAAGGAAAATGCTCATTGACCAACTAAAAACTCAGCTCACAGATAGGACTGAATAATTGACATTATTCAAATAGAAAATGGTAGAAAAAGAAAAAGAATGTCAATTGGCTAGTAAACAGAGTGATATTTCAAAGATATCTTCAATGAATCAGGTTGTACAAACTAAATTGACTTACTGGCCAAGTAATCAGTTATGGGATGATACCTATAGAAATCTTAATGAATTTAAAACATCAAATGAGGAACTAAGAAGAAATATGGAAGAGGGGAAGAAGGCAAGGAAAGAGTGGGAAGAAAAAATTTACAAAATGGAAGAAGACAAATTTAAATGTCTGGTAAAGATACAAATGGTTTGTATAATGAGTGAAAGATTTCTCACATGCAGGAGACCTTCTTCTGCATACAGTGTCTTTCTGGAAGAGAAATTTATTTGCTATAAAATATCAAGTATTTCATGTGGCCTTCCACATGAAATAAAAGATGAATCAGATTTCAAGACAACATATTCCTCAGCCAATGTAGAGCAGAAAAATCTTCTCTATGAATTCTATCTCTGTAAATTTATGCTGGAAAATAATACATGCTTTATGATCAATTTGTATGTAGGGGAAATCCAGCTGATTGCATTTGTTTCTGTAATTCAAAATTAGATAGCATGGAAAGAGAGGGATTCTTAACATTTATTAAAGGCTAGTTCATCTAGTCTCTGCATGAGAGATCACTACGGAAAACCATCTTCCTTTGTTATACATTTTAGATCCCATGCCTTTGACAGTCGATTCAAGGCACATTATATTTCCAATCTGTAGAAAATTATTGATGTCTTCACCTCTTATGACGATAAAAAATTTGAAGATATTTATGATGGATGCTTGAAGAGATGGGAGTTTCTCACAGTTTCATTAAGAAGAAGAGAAGTGATATCTCCCACGAACTTAATATGGAGTCTGGAAAGAGCTAGATCTTTGTGTACACTAATCCCTTAGGTCAATGAAAAATGTAGGGGCATGTGGATGGGAATTAGAACAAGGCATCCTCTCCTTCTAACTCCCATGTCTCCATGGAAAAATAGAGAGCCTCAAGATCCCACTCACTTTGAGGAATGGCAGAAAAAGATAGAAAAAGGATCACTGAAGCCATTTGACCTTAGTAGTCAATTGGAATGTAGAATTCACAACCCAAGTTTTGAAGAGTAAAGTTTGTAAGAGTACTTACAAACAAGTAAGTGTGGGGGAGATGACAAGGCCAAAATATGCCTCATCAATGTACAATAAATGATCTTATTTTACTCTCCTTTTTATCAAGTTTGAATGTATTTTGTGGCTTTTTTTATCTAGTATAAGTTAGGATGTAATTGTCCATATTTTGTTTGATTTAGTTCTAACGTCTAAAAACTCTGTAATTCCTAACAAAGTGTGTGGAAATTCAGTTTTTGTAATAAAGGTCACATTCAGTCAGAAGAAAAAAGTATGAAGCAACCAACACCTTTTTGGGAACATTGGCTTCAATACGGCTTAGCTCCAAAACCTCCAGGCTTAGTTCTGGAACTCCATCACTCAGTAAAGGAACTTTATCACTTAGTTCTAGAACCTTTAGACTTAGTTCAGGAACTCCAACACTTAGTTCTAAAACTCATGCACTTAGCTTCAGAACTTTCGTAGTTAATTCGGAATAGTTCCCTTTGGTTCCGGAACTTCTACAAAGTTCCAGAATCAATGGGAATCTGTTTATTCGAATAACATCTAGTGATAAAGAAATTAATGGGCCTTCTAATCAGGAATAGATCAATAGATTGTTGATTTTTGATTCTTCATACTCCATAAATACTTATGTAGGATCAAACAGTTGTATGTCCAGCAAGGTTTCTAAATTCCACACCTACTTTGAGCACTATTTTTTTTTCACTAGAACCTATAGATGGATGGACAACTATTGAGCACTTATGATTGTAAATGCATCTTCGGATGATGAAATATATATAATCACTTCTAGATAGATTAGATAGATGAAAGATGATATATATGATATATATACAGTTAAGTTTGTAAGATAGAACATTTCAGTAATAAGATATCCAGTTCGTTTTGAGAGGATCATACTTTGTCAACTCCTGATTCAAGGTGGAGCAATGGCCTACTCCTCTAAGAAGTAGGATTCTTTGTTTTATTAGAATTTATATTTCTAAGTAATTCATGCAAATCTGTTAAGTGTTAATTCTCTAAATGCTTTTGATTCTTTAGTTGAATTTTGTTACGTACTTGTCCCTGTAGGTGTTATAGATTAGACTCTTATTTCCTTGTAAGCATTTTCAACAACATTTTCAAACGTGTGTTTATTTCCAAGCAAGTGTGTTTACTTCTGCAATGTGTGTTTATTTCCAGCAATTTGTTTCATTTTGCAAGAGCTTGTTTATTTCCAGCAACATGTTTAATTCTAAAGATTTATTTATTTCAGCAATGAGTGTTTATTTCAGCAAGTTTTTATAGTTTAGCTTTAATAAGGTTTTGCCCAGGAAATCCTAAATACACTGCAAAAACCCCCTAAAAAATATAAACAAAATAATAAATACCTACAATAAATTACTAGATCACTAGGATTCTTCTTATTGCATATAGCTTCGGACACACCCCTAGCTTGAATATGACATCAACTAAGAGTTGATTAAATGAAGGGAATAACAACACCCATCAAATATGATTAACATTGCCAGTTAACTGTAGGAGATCTATTATTAGCGCACTTGCATGTGTATCTATTATTGTAAAGGTGCATGGCTATTTTTAACATGTGACCTATTTTGGGAAGTGTATAAACGGTGAAGGGAAAGTCCCCACCCTTATGAATATGGATTGAATAATGTAGTTTGGGACGTAGAGACACACAATTATTGTAGACTTATGTTGATGGATCTAATATGCACATGGCTTATGGTAATGTTATTTAAGGAGCTTTTATGATTTACAATATTATTATAATGGAGTTTATTGGATGGAAAATGGTGTTAAACATAACTGTAACTGGTTCTTATATGGTTAAACCTATCATTGTTATTTTTTAATTCATGATTCCTTGATATCTAGATCTAGTTATGCTCTATGGAATGTTTATGCTAGTTATGGATCTGAATGCATTATATGTTCATCAAGATAACACCCTACACAAGAAACTCTACAAAGAGGCCTGATACCTTTGCACACTTCGGGTGAGCACTCATCTCAAGATGGGTGATGTGCCAATGTGCCTAGGTTATTCATGGTAAATTCTAAGTTGCATCAAATTGTTTAGTTTGTTTCTACAGCATGTATTTCCGTATGAATCGGAGGGCACCATCAAATCTAAAAGGTGATAAAACCCCTAGATTTTAAGCTTAACCACCAGCATTAGCAAGTAGTTGTGAAGGTGACTTATTTTTACAGAGTTGGTAAAGAGCACAAATTATGTATCAAATTCATATGGGAAGCTACAAAGGTTGCGGAAGGATTCCATGAAAACCCTTTTTAATTTTTTCTAGGTAGTTGTTTTTATGCAGGTTGCATGGATTTGAGTAGAGGATTTTTTTGTTGGGCGGGCATGAGGAAAATCCTCTAACACATGTGCGTAAGGTGATATTGAGATCAAGCCTTTGTGTTCATCGGAGGGCTTAACCATTTCTGGTTTTTTTTAAGTGGTAAAGATATTTTGGGTCATTGTTGGATTTTGTTGTCTGTAACCATATTTGGAACAGCGCACAAAAAACACCAACACCACATGAACTTTCTAAAAACAGTAATTTTGGGGCAGATTTCCATGTTTCCAAAAGTGGAAATTTTTTCCAAAAACGACAGGTATCCTAAAAAGGAAAGTTTTTCCAAAAATAAGAAGTTTTCAAAAATGGAAGGTTTTGCCAAAAATAACAATCAGATAAGTTGTGTAATTGGGAGGAAGGCCCATGAAAATTTCTAGCGGTTGGTCACATGGTGTGGTCATATGGGGGATAAAGTCATAGATTCTTACTTGTGGGTACTTAAGTGTAGCCCCTTTGATGCAAGAGCATCAATCCTAACTTGTACAAAGAACAACTGAGAGAGGTAAAGCATAGATTATGCAGTCAAGAGCTACTTTCATAGGATTATCTTCAAGTGGAAATATATAAAGAAGAAGAAGAATAAGGAGAGCTGGCACAAAGTATGAGGAAAATTTCATTTTCCCTTGGGAGTATGATGTGGGAGCATCACTCCTAACTTGTACATATGGTTGAAATCATAAATTTTGGCTTTCTCAGTGTGTTTATAGATCTAGGAGGTCATCGAGGGTCTTCTAGGTGTGTTTGTTTTTTGTAAGACCCAAATTTGAATTGGAAAATTTCCCTTCAAAATTGTGAATTTTAACTTGAAGGAAATTTTGGCTTCTATCTAGGTGATTGAATGTAATCTTAGAGCCAACAGTTATACTTTGACAGAGATAGGGAAATTTATACCCATTCGATTTTAAAAACCCTGATTGCAAAGTGGGTAAGGAGTGTTCAAGAGTTAATTTGTTCTTGCAAAGCTTCTACATGTAAGGATAGACCTCCTAAAATGCAAAGGATCAAATAAGATTGAGGTAGAGCCAAAATATTTTGATTTTTACCCCCTTTGGCTCATATAAAATTAAAAACCCTACAATGAACCCTCCATAAATCTAAAATTTTTAAAGATATCTCTACCCCGAGGTTGAGAAGGTGATTTAGAAAGAATTAGACAAATCCATGTAGTTTTAGGAGATTTTTCGTTACTAGTTTTATGTGATAGATTAGGAGACCTTAACAAAATAGGGCATTTGTGGGTGAAGTGTAATTTTTGGTAAGATTTTAAACTTACAAATCTTAAAGAAGTAAATTGGGGGTAATGATTGTAAGAAAAACCTAATCTTTATTTTTGGAACCTTCTACAAAGACATATAGGAGTGACATTTTCTTGTAGTAGGGCTACAAGGTATGGTAGACTAGTCTAGCCTCAAAACAAGGTATAAGATGTAGTGTGAAAGAGATTCTTGACTTTGGAAGGATTTAATATTTTCTAGGAGGGTTATTATAGGTGAATAGGCTACAAATTTCATCTTGCGTATAATTTTTCATTCAACATGAGCTATAGGTTTAAAGAAGAAGATAGTTTAACAAGAAGGTATGTTAGTTAATCTTTTTAGTTGTTTTGATTCTTGTCAATGGTTGAATTGAAAAATTGAATTGTCTAAGGACATAAATAGTTATTGGTTTAATGCAACAAGGTGATATGATCAAGAAATATCTTGGTTAGACGTCTTGTGTATAAGAGCAAAAAGCTTGTTTAAAGCTAGTAAAGGAGAGTTTTGAGTTTGGTGACTGAAAATAATATTGTGAGTTGTTTTTAAGTGATAAGGATCTACATCATTTGGTATCATAGCATGTAATTGGTTATCGAAAAAGAAGAGGATATGAATTTGAGAGTGATTACAGGAAGAAGACATGATGGTGCAAGTACGAGAAGTGATAAGGTCAGCATGAGAAGAGAAGATGGAAAAGATGATGGAAAAGATGATGGAAGTTATGCTGAGAAGGATGAGAGTTGAGATGGGTTAGATGCAGAGAAATGTGACAAATGGCAGAGTGAAATTTGTAGGTAAGTTCTACAAGTGTCATAGATATGCAAGATAGAAGACTTATGCGTGATATGAGATGGATATAGGGATGAGGGCGAAGGATATAGCTACTAGTCATATTTTTTAGAGTAGAGGTAAGTATTTTGTATGTAAAAGAGTTCTTTTGAAACCAAGGTGCTGAATGATATAACTCAAAGTAGATGTCTATTCAAAACTATATGTAAATCTAAGGGTAAGTTTTGTAACATGGGTATTGATGGCGGAAACACTGAGAATCTTGTTTCTTTCTAGATGGTAGAGAAGCTAGGACTGAAAACTACAATGCACCCTAACCCATATCAAGTATCATGGATGCATAAAGGACATCATATCTTCGTTAGGTAATAGTGTCAAGTTTATTTTCATATTGGAAGGTATAAGGACAAGGTCTTATGTGATTTGGTACCTATGGATGCTTGTCATGTGTTATTAGGTAGACCGTGGCAGTATGACAAGAAAGTAGTGCATGATGGAAAGAAGAACACATACACTAGTGTAGCACATGGACAGAGCTATACACTTTTACCCATCAAAGGTGAACAAGAACCATAAGCAGGACTAGTGATGATGATGGAAGCTAAGAAAGTTTTGATAGAGACTGGATAAACATGTAAAAATACACTATTTAGGGTTTTTAGACCTCATAAGTTTTATCTGGATAATGGTTTTATTGATGATAAACAATTATGTGGTGAGATTGAGATGGTTTCAAGATAATAAGAGAACAAAAACTATGAAGATGATGATGAGAGATAAGAAAGAGATGGTAGAAAAAGAAGATAAGCATATGCTAGAGTGCTTGTAGACCAACTAGAAGGTCTAGTGGATAGAGAAATAGTTATTGAATTTGAGAGAAGTGATAAGAAAATTAGGATCGAGGAAATAAGAAATAAAATGTTGTGTGAAGAAGTCAAGAGAGAAGATGAGGAAAAATAGGTTATGGAGAAGAAAGATGAGGCATGCAAGCCTCTTGTTTTTGAAACAAATATTTCTTTGAGCATTTGTTTTTCAGGTACAGGTGCAATGAATGAATATGAGGATCATATGACAAGAAGCATGAATAAGTTAGATAGGACATGACAAAAATAAAATATCTTCCAAGAGCAAGTGAGCAAAGAAGATGAAAAGAAAAGAGGTTTTGCATATCTCAAAGAATATGGAGACAAAGATGGGATCTTAGGAGAAAATTTGAATAAGAAATGGATCATGGTGAAGAAAGGAAGAAATCATATCTAAATGGAGGAGAAAACATTCAAGAAAGTGAGATAAAACTAAACCAAGAAGCTAATAAAGTGCAAGAACAAGAAGAAAAATAATGTGAGATTACACAAGAAACCAAGAAAGGTGATGAACATTCATTTTCTCGGTCAAATTATTTTATAAGTGATGTGAATACAGGCTCAACAATTGAGTTAATAAAGGGGTAGTCAAGGGAAGATGAGTATCTCAAGAAAAAGCTAGTATTTAATCATTTTGAAAAAAAAGATGATTCAAAAGGACAGAAGGAAGATGAAAGGTACATTTTCATAGTAAAAAATGATGAATAAGCATCATATATAATATAGATCAGGTGTACATACTAAAACCTAAGGTGTAAGTGACTATATACAGTCCTAGAAGAAATATCTTGATTAAGAATTTAAATTTTTTAAAGGAGAATCAATTGAGAGAAGAAAAAGAACGGTTGAGAGAGATAAAACATGGATGGTATGTGGTCAAGAGATAATTTCACAGGACTATCTTCAATTGAAAATAGAGAAAGAAGAAGAATAATAAGGAGAGCTAGCATTAAGTATGCTTAAAATTTCCTTTTCCCTTGGGAGTATGATGTAGGAGCATCACTCCTAACTTGTACATATGCTTGAAGTCATCAATTTTTGATTGCTTAGTGTGGTTATAGGTCTAGGAGGTCACCTAGGGTATTTTAGGTGTGTTTGCTTTGTGTAATACTTTCCCAAATTCGAATTAGACAATTTCCCTCCAAAATTACCAATTTGAATTTGAAGGCAATTTTAGCTTGCATCTAGGTGTTTGAATATAATCTTGGAGTCTACAGCATTTAATAAGATGGTGAAAGTCCTATTGAGGTCATATTCAAGTCATGATGGTGACCTAGATCTTTATTCATAGGGTACTAGACTAGGCTATCTTTTAATGATCTAATAAGGACAAAACATGGAATATGAAGGGTCTAATGGGGTAATAATTGGTTAAGAAGGCTTCAGAAGGCATATTTAAGCCTTGTTGTAACTTATTTGAACAGTCATTTAAATGTTCAAGTGAAGGAAGAGAGCTCCAAGAAAATGGTGGAGTCATTCTTGTGTATACACAAGGTTTTGTGATAGTTTTCCATGGTTTGTGCATTTTGTGTGATCAAAGAATCTATGCATGCTCTCTAGATGAAGTTTATACATGGTAAGGAAACTTATATTATGGTTTTCCTTTGATGTTTGTGAGGTTTTATAGTGTTGTGTGTGGATGTAATTTTAGTAAATAGTACAAACCTGTAACAGTCAAGTGGGAGGTCTTTTAAGAGAAAATTTGCCAATATTGTGAGAGAAAGGCTTGCTTAAGGGTAGAAGAATATAGTTAAGGGAGGAGTAGTGAAATTAAAACATGGCTCTTTCCTTTTGATAGTGGTCTACAATGATAGTTTGAAGGTTCTTTTCTTTGTACACTATTATAGATCAATGGACCATGTTCTTAGAGGCAAAAGATTGGATGTTATGGTTACCTTCAGAATTGGGAGACATACTGAGAATTACTAGTAAGTTGTTATTGAATGGTTATTTGTAAAAGTTCATGGGTTCTTGTTGATATTGCTAGAATTTGTTATTTAGACTTGTTGCTACCGTTTGAAAAGTAATAGTTAACGAGGATTGAGATCTCGACCAATAGTGAAGTGTCAACGATTGGAAAAGGTGTGGTCAGTTTCATTAGATCCTGGATAAGTCTCATAGTCAATCAAATCAAGGATAAATATCAAAGTGTTAGCCAACAGTTATAATTTGACAAAGATGGAATTTTAGACCCATTCACTATGAAAAATCATGATTACATAGTGGGTAAGGAGTGTTCAAGAGTTAATTTTTTCTTACAAAGTTTCTACAGGAAGGCACATGCCTCCTAAATCCCAAAGGATCAAAGAAGATTGAGGTAGAGCCAAAATCTTTTGATTTTTTCCCTCTTAAGCTCGTATAGACTTAAAAACCCTGTAACTAGGGTTTTAAAGAAGGAAATTTGAATTTATTTGAAATAAATCCTTTATAAATCTTAAAATTTTGAATATATCTCTACCCCAAGGTCGAGGAGGTGATTTAGAAAGAATTAGATGGATCCATGTAGTTTTAGGAGAGTTCTCATTACCAGTTTTTTGTGATATATTAAGAGACCTTAACAACACATGGATTTTATAGGAGAAGCACAATTTTTGGTAAGAATTGAAACTTGCAAATCTTAAGGAAGTAAATTAGGGGTAATGTGTGTCAAAAAAACATAATATTTGTTTTTGAAACCTTCTACAAAGACATATAGGAGTGATAGTTGGTTGTAACAGGGTTACAAGGTATGGTAGACCAGTCTAGCCTCAAAACCAAGGTATAAGACGTAGTGCAAAAGAGATTCTTGAATTGGGATGGCCTTAATATTTTCTAGGAGGGTTATTAGAGGAGAATAGACTACAAAATTTCATTTGCACAATTATAATTGGTCATTCAACCCGAGCTATAGGTTCAAAGAAGGAAAAATCCTAATAAGTTAGTTTGACAATAAGGTATGTCAGTTGATATTTTTGGTTGTTTTGATTCTTTTTAATGGTTGAATTGACAAAGTGAAGGGTCTAAGGACATAAGTAGTTATTGGTTTAACGCAACAAGGTGATATGATCAGTAAATAGCTTGGTTAGAGGTCTTGTGTATGAGATCAAAAGGCTTGTTTGAAGCCAATAAAGGTGAGTTTTGAGTTTGGTGATTGAAACTAATATTGTGTGTTTCTTATGAGTGATAAGGCTCTGCATTATTTGGTATTAGAGCATGCAATATGTTCTTGAAAAATAAAAAACGTATTTTTTTAGAGTGATTGTAGGAAGAAGACAGGATGGTGCAAGTAAGATAAGTGAGAAGGTCGAATTAGGAAGAGAAGATGGAAAATATGATGGAAGTTGTGCTGAGCAGGTTGGAAGGTATGGAAGAAACTCATAGAAGGATGAGAGTTGAGATGATTTATATGCAGAGAATTGGGACAAATGGCAGAGTCTAATTTTTAGGTAAGTGCTACAAGTGTCAGATATATGCAGTACACAAGGCTTATGAGTGTTATGAGATGGATACATGGATGAGAGATAACGACAGAGCTGCTGATCAAATTCTTCATAGTAGAGGTAATTATTTTGTATATAGAAGAGTTATTTTAAAACCAAATAAGGTGGTGAATGATATAACTCAAAGAAGATGTCTATTCAGAACTATATGTAAAGTTAAGGGTAAGTGTTGTAACATGGTTATTGATAGTGGAAGCATTGAGAATCTTATTTATTTTGAGATGGTAGAGAAGCTAGGACTAAAAACTATAATTCACCCTAACCCATATTAAGTATCATGGATGTATAAATAACATCATATTTTGGTTAGGTAACAGTGTTAATTTGCTTTTCAGATTGGAAGGTATAAGGACAATATATTATGTGATTTGGTACTTATGCATGTTTTTCCTGTGTCATTGGGTAGACGATGGCAATATGACAGGAAAGAAGTGCATGATGGAAAGAAGAACACCTACACTATTGTAACACATGGACAGATCCATACACTTTTACCCATCAAAGGTGAATAAGAACCATAAGCAGGACTAGTGATGATGATGATAGCTGAGAAATGTTTTACAGAGACTATAGAAATAGGTAAAAAGAAACTATTAAGGGATGTTAGGCATCATAAGATTGATTTGGCTAAAGTTTTTATTGATGATAAATAGGTATGTGGTGAGATTGAGATGGTTTAAATATAAGAAGGATGAAGATGATGATGAGAGACAAGAAATAGATGGAATAAAAAGAAGAGAAGCATATACTAGAATGCTTATATACCAACTAGATGAAAGGAATCATAAGAATATTGTTCCAAGCTTTGAAGATCTCATATGATTATAGGAAACCACATTTGATAAGCTTGAAGTAATTCACCAGAGTAAATTTACAAGAGAATTTGCAAACAAAGAGAAGTAATATCGTATAATATTATGGAACTCTCATATAAGTACAATGAGAATGGTCCTTGCATATATATGCAAGGAATATCAATATAAGAACTATTCAAGGTCATAGATCAAGCCATAAATCAAGGAAATAACTAGTCATTAAAGAACTATTCATCAAATAACTAGTCAAGACCATAGATCAAGGAAATAAATATACCTAGCAACTAGATAATATCTTGCTAATATCTAAATATGATAAAATAAATATCCACACACATAAGTGGGTGAGGATAAATATAATAAAGGTAAATAAAGTACCTAGGTGAACATGAGCTAAGGTAAATACCTACTCTAACACCCCTCTCAAGTGAAGCTAAGGGCCCAAAATAAAAGTGGCATATCCACAATATGAGTCTCAGCAACTAGGTCTAATGAGGTACTCATGTACAATAACTGGGAAAAAAGGGAACACTAAAAGGTACCCAAAAGTAGTAATAACAAAGTAGAGAGAACAAAAACCCACTGCAAGGCATCCCAAGAAGCTCGGCTCAAAAAACTCATACAATGATGAAGAATTTTGGTGTGCACTATGGTATGAATCCACTACTTGATCATAAAAATTAAAAACAACTAACACTAAGCTTCACTAGAATAGCTCCAAATAAGGAGATTGTCAATGGAGTGATGTCGAAAGTGAAAAAAAAAACCAAACATAATTCGATCAACTACTACAAATAGGTGTGCCACGATCCAAGAACAATAACAAGGCAACAAGGCAAGGACACAAGATCCAAATAAATAGGAGTGCCACGATCCAAGAAAAGCCAAGGTAACAAGGTAAGGACACAAAACCTGAAGAAGCAAGATCAGCACCACACCCTTCCATACTGCTGAATGGGTGGAGTGATGCTACAAAACTTTCGGAGTTATCAAAACAACTACTCGATCACTAACAAACTAGCATTGGGATTCACCAAAATATCTCTCCATAAGAGAGACTGTCAACATGGTAAAAAATATCGAAAATACAAATCTAAAATATCTCAACAAACAAGAGAGATATACTACACTTACTAAAGAAAAATTCTTAAAATAAGGAGCATTACGATGCAAAAGATGTAGAAAGTGGATCAAGAGGCCGAATGGTAGAGGAGACACACCTATATAATCCTCTCAATGATTGCCTATGTCATTGCCACAAGTGATCAGATATCCACCCAAAATCAACACGGAAGGATGAAGAAGATGCTTGCATATGACTTGGTGTAAAATGCACAATGGGTGCATACAAAGAAACATCCGAATGTGTTTCAGGTTATTCATGTCTAACAACTGAAACCTTAGATTTCTCAAGCCTGAGTGAAGGTGCAAAACTCATGTTTAGCTCATGATCCTTGGAAAGAGTCAAGCGAACAAAAATAAAATATTTTTCAATGTGTGATCCCAATGAAGTACCTATTCTAAAACCAATACCATGGTGAGAATTCCACTTAGCATGTGGAATATGAGAAGTAATTTCCTATGAATGTCTATCAATACCTCTGTCAATAAAACCCATAGAACGGAGCATGCAAGAACCAAATGTAGTGGTATTCTTCTCAAAAGAGCCATGCATATGAGTAGAAGGAATTTGTGTGGGATACTCAGAGTGTGTAACTACAATAGGCACAGACACAGAAGAACATGTAGTAACAAGCCTAATATGCTTAGGAGCATCAGGAGAAGGAACATGCTCAAAAAATGACAGATCAAGGTCAGTGAGTATAGAAATAATATATGCAAGTGGACTAGGAGCATGGCTATGACTGTTTACAATATGATATCGATGTTGTAAGCGAGAAATTGTCTTCTTCAGGGAGTGTATTAGTGTATCCTTCTCATAAATGAGGTTACAAATAAGAGAGTTTTGTTTTTTAAGTGATCTATTTGGTTCAACAAATTTTACCATATCCTATTGAAGTCCACACACTTCAAAGAAAAGCATATCATTCTCAGAATCCATGATAGATACAAAAATTCAACACCCAAAAATTTAGGACATCAGGCTCAGCCAAAATTGCATCCACATGTGATTACCACACCCCCAAATTTGGCACTTTATAATTAAGTGTGTGTAAATATTACAATGAGTAAAAATACCTTTTACATTTTAAATATGTGTATAAAATGTCACCAATGTGGAGATCTCAAAAAAATATACAATTTCAAAAAAAATATCACATTAAGCTGAGCTACAGATCAAAAGTTATGAGCTCTAGAAGGTTTTGCTATTAAAAAAATAATATTTTAATGCTGATATTTTTTAAAGGTGCATGTGACACCCAAATTTCCAAAAGGTAAAAGAGTGCATCCATAGAATACAGACTTGTGACCAAAGGATAGAAGACTGCGTCAAAAACCTAAATTTCCATAGGGTAAATCATTGCATCCGGAGGGTACACGTCTCTATCAAATGGATAAAATAATACACCCAGAGGATACAAATATACGTCCAGTGGATAAAAGAATGCATCTAGAAGGTACATGCCTATATCCAATGGTTAAAAGAATGCACCGAGAGGGTACAAATTTGTGTCCAGTGGATAAAATACTGCATGCAAAACATAAATATATAGAGGGTAAAAGAATGCATCTGAAAGGTACATTCCAATATTCAATGGATAAAAGAATGCACCGAGAGGGTACAGATCTATGTCCAGTGGATAAAAGACTACATCCAAAACAAAAATATCTAGAGTATAAAAGAATGCATTGAGAAGGTACATGCCTATATCCAATGGATAAAATAATGCACCCAAAAAGTAAAATTATTAATACAAACTTAGACTACAAATATCTCTTTTTATGGCACCTGTATAGACCAACAGAGAGAAATCTAGAAAGTTTCTCGAAAAAGCCATAAAGTTTATATAATTTTTGTGTCAACTTTTTTTATCTGTACACAATTGTATGGACTTTTGAGAAATGTTCCAAAAAACCCTTTAAATTTTCCAGATTCTACTATCTCATAATATAGTCAAGTTTACAGTCAATTCTAGGGTTTGGGCACCTTCTAGATCCAATGGTGCACTCTATTTTACACAAAAATGCATGCTGCAGAAAATAATAAACCCTCACTTGTAAAGAAAAACTTACAGATGGATGTCTACATCATCTATTGCTTTGATACCATCAAAGGCATGATAATAAGATCATTCTAAGCCCTGAAGATCTCAGATGAGCATAACACACTAAATTTGATAAGCTGAAAGAAATTCACCATAATAAATTTACAAAAGAATTTGCAAACAAAGAATAGTAATATCATATATTATTATGGGACTCTCATATATATGTAAAATGAGAATGGGCCTTGCTTATATAGGTAAGGAAGATCAATCTAAGAAGCATTCAAGGCCATAGATCAAGCCATAAATCAAGGAAATAACTAGTCATCAAAGAACTAGTTAAGACCATAGATTTAGGAAAGAACTACTCATCAAAGATCTAGTCAATACCATAGATCAAGGAAAGAACTAGTCATCAAAGATCTAGTCAATACTATAGATTAAGGAAATAACTATACCTAACAACTAGATAATATCTTTCTAATATCTAAATAAGATAAAATAAATATACACAAACATAACTGGGTGAGGATAAATACAATAAATGTAAATAAAGTACCTAGGTGAACATGGGCTAAGGGAAATACCTACTCTAACACTAGAAGTTCTAGTGGATAGAGAAATAGTTGATGAAGTTGAGAGAGGTGATAAGAAAAGCAGGATCGAGGAAAGAAGAAAGAAAAAATTGTGTGAAGAAGTCAAGAGAGAAGATGAGGAAAAAAAGGTCATGGAGAAGAAAGATGAGGCATGCAAGCCTTTTTTAAAACTAATATTTATTTGAGAATTTATTTTTCAAGTACAGGTTCAATGAATGAAGATGAGGATCATATGATAAGAAGCATGAATAAGTTAGATAGGACATGACAAAAAAGAAAATGGCTTGCAAGAGCAAGTGAGCAAAGAAGATGAAAATAAAGAAGGTTTTATAGATCTCACACAAGATGGAGACCAAAATGGGATCTTATGAGCACTAAAATTGAGAAAATTTGAGTAAGAAACATATCATGGTGAAGAAAGGAAGAAATCAGATCTGGATGGAGGAGAAAATAGTCAAGAAAGCGAGAGAAAAAAATCAAGAAGCTAACAAAGTGCAAGAACAAGAAGAAAAAAGTGTGAGATGTCATAAGAGACCAAGAAAGGTGATGAACATTCATTTTCTCAGTCAAATTATTTTCTAAGTGATGTGGATACAGGTTCAACAATTGAGTTAATGAAGGGGTAGTCAAGGGAAGATGAGTATCTCAAGAAAAAGATAGTATTTAATGATATTGAAAATAATATGATTCAAAAAGGACAAAAGGAATATGAAAGGTACATTCTCATAGTCAAAACTAATGAAGAAGCATCATACATAACTATAAATCAAGTGCACATACTCAAACCTAAGGTGCAAGTGACTATGTGTAGTCCTAAAAGAAATAGCTTGATCAAGAATTTAAAATTTTGAAATGAGAACTAGTTGAGAGAAGACAAAGAACGGGTGAGAGAGATAAAGCATGGATGGTATGCAGTCAAGATCTACTTTCATAGGATTATCTTCAATTCAAAATAGAGAAATAAGAAGAAGAACAAAGAGAGCTAGCATAAAGTACGGGGAAACTTTCCTTTTCCCTTGGGAGTATGATGTAGGAGCATCACTCCTAACTTGTACATATGGTTGAAATCATCAATTTTTTCTTTCTCGGTGTGGTTATAGTTCTAAGAGGTCATCTAGGGTATTTTAGGTGTGTTTTATTTGTGTAATACCTTCCCAAATTTGAATTAGTCAGTTTCCCTCCAAAACTACCAATTTGAATTTGAAGGCAATTCTAGCTTGTATCTAGGTGTTTGAATGTAATCTTGGAGTCTAAATTATATAATAAGATGGTGAAAGTCCTATTAAGGTCATATTCAAGCCATGATGGTGACCTAGATCTTAATTCATAGGGTACTAGACTAGGTTATGTCTTTTAATGATCTAATACAGACAAAACTTGGAATATGAAGGGTCTAATGGGCTAAGAATCGATTAAAAAGGTTTGAGAAGGCATATTTAAGTCTCATTGTAACTAATTTGAACTAGAATTAAAATGGTCAAGTGAAGGAAGAGAGCTCCAAGAAAATGGTGGAGTCATTCTTGTGTATACACAGGGTTTTGTGACATTTTTCCATTGTTTGTCCATTTTGTGTGATCAAAGAATCTATGCATGTTATAGACGAAGTTAAACATGGTAAGGAAACTTATATTATGGTTTTCCATTGATGTTTATGAGGTTTTATAGTGTTTTTTGTGGATGTAAGTTTAGTAAACAGTACAAACCTATAACAGTCAAGTGGGAGGTCTTTTAAGAGCAAGTTTGCCCGTATTGTGAGAAAAAGGCTTGTTTAAGGGTATAAGAATATAGTTATGGGAGGAGGAGTGAAGTTCAAATAGGGCTAATTCCTTTTGATGGTGGTCTACAAGGATAGTTTTAAGGCTCTTTTATTTATACAATGTTATAGATCAATGAACCCTATTCTCAGAGGCAAAACAGTGGATGTTATTGTTACCTTCAAAATTAGGAGACATACTAAGCATTACTGGTAAGTTGCGATTGAATGGTTATTTTTAAAAGTTCATGGGTTCTTGTTGTTATTGCTATAATTTTCTATTTATACTTACTGTTATAGTTTGAAGAGTATTATTTGATGAGGAATGAGATCTTAACCATTAGTGAAGTGTCAAGGCTTAAAAAAAGGTGTGGACAGTTTCTTTAGATCTGGGATAAATCTCATAGTCAATCAAATTGAGGAGAAATATCGAAGTGTTAGCCAACAATTATACTTTGACAGAGACATTGCAATTTAGACCCATTCACTATGAAAAATTGTGATTGCAGAGTGGGTAAGGAGTGTTCAAGAGTTAATTTGTTCTTACAAAGATTCTATAGGCAGGCACACACCTGTTGAAGCCCAAAGGATCAAAGAAGATTGAGGTAGAGAAAAAATATTTTAATTTTTTCCCTCTAAGGCTTGTATCAAATTAAAAACCCTGCAACTATGGTTTTAAATATGGAAATTTGAATTTCTCTGAAAAGAACCCTCCATAAATCCTAAATTTTTGAAGATATCTCTGCCCTAATGATGCAGTATTTTTAGCATAAAATTGAAATGGTCATATCTTTTTATCCGGGTGTCTATTTGAGTCCTTTTTTTAAAACCACTTGTTTTGATGAGACAAATGCACTAGTTAACATTTCCTACTAGTTGGAGCCATTTTCAACACATTTTTGGGCCCAAAATATGCTGTCTAGGGGCCAAAAAAATAGGATTTAAGTTATAATTCAATTTTTTCCTATTTTAGAGCATTAGTTAATTTTTGTCTCTCGAATGCATAGTAGGTTAGAAATTTGGAAATTCCTCTAATTTAGGCATGTAGAAGATGCATGGAAAAAAAATTTCCCTTATAAATAAGCATGCAAACTTACTAAGAATAGTAGGTTCTAGTAAACTGCTAAAAATAGTAAATTTCACCATCTAGAGTAGATTTAGTCAAATTTAGTTAGATTTTTCTTGGAAACTCGAGTTGGGATTTGGTTTCTTATTTATGAAGCATTGTAATTCATCATTCAATAATGGAGAAGAAGATTTATTTTTTTGATTTTAAGATATTTGCAATATATTTTGTGTGTGTTACAATTTGGTTACATTATCTGGTATCAGAGCAAGTTCGATTCTTGGTGGAGAAAAAACACAATGGTAAGAAGAGGAAGAGGAAGAGGGGTGGTATTTCCCAGATGAATATAAACATGTAGGATCTGCAGAGGTAAGTTTTTGAGCTTGCTGTAATTATAGCCCAGAGAGGAAATCAAGGTGGAGATGACACAGATGAAGAAGAAGTTTGTGAAGAGGAGGAAGCACAAGGACCACCCTTAGCTTTTGTAAGAAATGATGCTTCGAGAATTAGAAGGAAATAATGATGGGATAAGAGTTGATGTTTCAGAATATGAAGGTAGCCTGAAACCAGAGGAGTTGATATACTAGTTGACTAGCATGGGAAAGTTTTTTGAGTGGAAGGCTATTTTAAAGGAAAAGAAGGTAAAATTTGCATGCATGAAATTAAAAGGTCATGTTATGTTATGGTGGGATCACCTACAAAAAGGAGTGGTCAAGAAAGGGGAAAGAAAGGGTTAGGACCTAGAGTAAGATGGAGAAGAAGCTAAAAGACAAATTTCTCCCTGTAGATTATGCATAAACCCTTTATAGGAGGTTTCAAAATCTCAAACAGAACTTAAAAACCATGCAAGAATACACAAATGAGTTTTACAAGTTTTCCATTCATGTAGAACATTAATAAACTGAGGAA
This sequence comes from Taxus chinensis, assembly GCA_019776745.2. Taxonomy (NCBI): domain Eukaryota; kingdom Viridiplantae; phylum Streptophyta; class Pinopsida; order Cupressales; family Taxaceae; genus Taxus; species Taxus chinensis. The sequence continues at coordinate 329,699,221 of CM034146.1, forward strand.
AATATGGTTTCAAGGTATGTAAATGGGTTAAAATTTTCTATTCAAGATTAGCTAAGCATGCACAGGATCAAGAGCATGGAGAATTCCTATCAAGTAGATTTAAAATCCAAAGAAAAACAAAATTGTAAAAGTTTTGTGAGATCACCTGGGATGAATAGGGGGGCTTATCCTCCTTTCTGGGATGAGCTGGGTTTAGTAAACATAGAGGATACTAGCCTCATGGAGTGGAAAAGCAAGAAGATACAAGATAAGATCTCCTAAATCAACAAAGGGGTAGAGGATTTCCTATGGGTAGAGGATATGCTGGCAGCAGAGGATGGGAGGCTCCATGAAGACCATTTGTTTTCTACATATGTGGTGAAGAGGGACATCAAGCATTTGAATTCCCACATTATTATACCCATGAAAAGAGGCAAGCATATCCTCCAAGAGTAAATCTTGTTGAAGCTAAAAAAGAAGAAGATGAACAAGACCTAGAAATTCCACCAGATGTGGGAGAAAATTTGATGATCAAAAGGACAATGATTGGTCCAAGAATGGATATCAAGGGCGATGCATGGCTACATACAAATATTTTCAGAACTAGATGCTCTTCAAGAGGAAAGGTGTGCAATGTTATCATTGATGGAAGTAGTTGTGAGAACATGGTTTCAAATGAGATGGTTGAGAAACTAGGCTTGTATTGTGAGAAGAATCCTAACCCTTACCGTATCTTATGGTTTAAGAAAGGTAATGAAGTTATTGTTGATAAGATATGTTTAATAAGTTCTTCTATTGGGAAAATTTATAAGGATGATATTTGGTGTGATGTTATTCCTATAGATGCATGTCATATACTGTTAGGTAGACCATGACAATTTGATAGAAAATTTATTCGCGACGAGGGGAATAATACATCTACTTTTTGGAAGGATGGCACAAAAATTGTTTTGCTACCTCTTAAGGAATAGGGAAAGGCTGAAAATATGCTTTAAGCAAAATAATTTGTGAAGGAGGCAAAGGAAAATGGGTTTTTCTATGCACTAGTCGTAAATAAGGATGAACCTGTAAGTGCACAAATACCAGTAGAGGGAGAAAAATTAATAGAATAATTTTCTAATGTTATTCCTGATGAGCTACCAGATGGGTTACCACCCAAAAGAGATAGTCAACACCATATTGATTTTATCCCAGGTTCTTCACTCCCAAATCAAACAACTTATAGGATGAGCTCGACATTACATGTAGAATTGAATAAGCAAGTGACAAAGCTTGTAAGAAATGGTGTAGCAAGGGAGAGCATGAGTACATGTTCAAATCCAGCTTTATTAACTCCAAAGAAGGATATAAAATGGATAATGTGCACAGATAGAAGAGAAATCAATAAAATCACAATCAAGTGTCAGTTTCCTATACCTTGCCTTGATGATATGATGGATGTCTTTGTTGGATCTAGATATTTCATCAAGATTGATCTTCATAGTGGTTACCATTAGATTTGGATATAGATATTTCACCAAGATTGATCTTCATAGTGGTTACCATCAGATTCATATCAAAGAAGGAGATGAGTGGAAAAAATCATTCAAGATACAGAATGGATTATATGAGTGGTCGGTGATGCCGTTCGGGTTATCTAATGCACCTAGCACTTTAATGAGGTTGATGAAAACTATTTTACAAGAGTACAATGGTAAGTTTATTGTGGTTTATTTTGATGATATCTTAAGAAGAAAATTTAAGGCATCTGAGGGTGATATTTGAAGTTTTAATGAAAGAGAAGATATATGCAACTTTAAATAAGTGCACATTTATGCAAGAGAGTTTGGTATTTTTGGGTTTTATTATTTCAGCAGATGGGGTACAAATGGACTCAGAAAAGATAAAGGAAATTATTGAATGGCCTACTCCACGGAGTATAAAAGAGGTAAGAATCTTTCATGGTTTAACAACTTTTTACAAAAAATTTAGCAGTATTGTAGCACCCATAACATATTGCACAAAAGGAATGGAGTTTTTGTGGACAAAGGCAACTGACGATAGCTTTAACTTCTTGAAGAAGAAGGTGACAGAAGCACCTATTTTAGCATTACTAGATTTTGATAAAGTGTTCAAGGTTGATTTTGATGCCTCACATTTGGGAATTGATGTTGTCCTAAGTCAAGGTGGGAATCCAATGGCTTTATTTAGTGAGAAATTGAATGAGGTAAGGAATAAATACTCTACTTATGATGTGGAATTGTATGCAATTGTACAAGCACTGAGGCATTGGAGGCATTACTTATTGCCTAAGGAATTTGTGTTATTTACAGACCACATATCCCTAAAGTATGTGAATACACAAAAGAAGTTGAACAATAGGCATGCAAAGTGGGTATCATTTTTACAGGGTTATACTTTTTCTCTAAAGCATAAATCAGGAAAATAGAACCAAATTGTGGAAGCATTGAGTAGACGTGTGACTCTATTTACAACTATGGAGAATGAGGTGGTTGGTTTTGAAGCAATAAAGGATTTGTATATTTATGATTCTAATTTCAAGGATATTGTTGACAGTTAAATTAGACCATTTTCAAGCGATGCAGGTCATGTCCAGGATGAGTACCTTTTACAAGATAACTATCTATTTAAGGAATGACAACTATGTATTCCAGTTGGGTCTATGAGAGATAATATAGTGAAAGAGTTGCATAGTGGAGGATTGGTTGGGCACTTTGGTAAGAATAAGACTATTGCTTTGGTAGAAGAGAAATACTATTGGCTAAATATGAAAATAGATGTGGTAATATATGTGGAGAGGTAGAATTTTCTAAGTCTCGAAAGGCCATGCACATAATACATGGTTGTATATGACAATGCTTATTCCCAAAGGACCGTGGACAAATTTGAGTATGGATTTTTTTTTTTGGATTACCAAAAACACAATGAGGTAATGACTCAATTTTTGTGGTTGTTGATAGGTTCTCAAAGATGGTTCATTTTATTACCTGTAAGAAAACTAGTGATGCAACAGGAGTAACAAATTTATTTTTCAGAGAAGTTGTTACGTTGCATTGTGTTCAAAAAACCATTACTTTAGATAGGGACACAACGTTCTTAATTCATTTTTGGAGGACTTTATGGAATAAGTTGGGAACTAAACTGCAGTTCAGTAATGCCTATCATCCTTAGATTGATATGAAAATAAATGTGGTAAATAGGAGTTTGGGAAACCTGTTAAGGTGCATAGTTGGGAAAAATCCCAAACAATGGGACTTAGCATTACCAAAAGTTGAGTTTGCTTATAATAACTCAGTAAAAAAATCCACGGGAAAGTCTCTATTTTACATTTTGTATGGGAGAAATCCAAAAGAGGTGTTAGATTTGGTACAACTACCAATTAATGGCAGAGTCGGTGATGATGCAGAAGCATTTTTTGAACATATATAACAATTGCAGGAAGAAGTGCGAAAGAAGCTGTAAAACAGTAATGATAAGTATAAGGAAATAGTATATGTGCATAGAAGGAGAAAGGTGTTTACAATGGGTGAGTTGGTTATGGTATACCTTCGGAAGGAAAGGTTTCCAAAAGGAACCTATAACAAGCTGAAGTACAAGAAGATTAGTCCCTACAAAATCATGAAAAAAATAAATGATAATGCCTATGAGGTAGAATCACCAAGAAATTTTTATATTTCTCCAGTGTTTAATATTTTAGAATTAAATATTTTTCATGGGGATGGTGAAGAAGAGATGTTATTAAAGAAGTAGTAGATTGGAGGCAGCAGGTTATGGTGAAAAAGAAAGAAGTGGATCATATTTTAGACAAGAAAACAGTGAACATGCGACATGGATAATACAACAAATATTTGGTACATTGGAAAGGATTGGAACAAGAGGAAAACACATGGGTCATCAAGTGGGAGATTAAGAATCTAGGTAAAGATAAATGGCAGAAATTTGAAGAAGGTAACTTGCAGGAGCTGTGTTTTTTTCAAGCAGGGGAGAATGATGCACTATTTTTAGTAGAAACTTGAAATGGTCATATATTTTGATTTGGGTATCCATTTGAGTCTGTTGTTTTTTTAAACCACTTTTTTCAATGAGAAGAATGCACCACTCAACCCATCCTACTGGTTAGATCCATTTTTGGCATATTTTTGGGCCCAAAATCTACCATCTAGGGGCCAAAAATTAGGATTTAAGTTGTAATTCAGTGTTTTTCCTATTTTAGGGCATTAGTTAATTTTAGTCTCTTGAATGCATAAAAAGTTATAAATTTGGAAATTCCTATAATTTAGGTATGTAGAAGACGTGTGGTAAATTTTTTTCCCGTACGAATAAGCATGCGAACTTAATAAGAATAGCAGGTTCAAGTAAACTGCTAAAAATAGTAACTTTTGCTATCTAGAGTAGATTTAGTCAAAGTTAGTTAGAGTTTTCTTGGAAAATTGTGTTGTGAGTTGTTTTATTATTTATGAAGCATTGTAATTCAACATTCAATAAAAAAGAAGAAGATTTATTTTCTTTGAGCTCAAGATATATATATATATATATATATATATATATATATATATATATATATATATATATTATATAAGTTGTGTGTGTGTGTGTGTGTGTGTGTGTGTGTGTGTGTGTTACAGTTTGGCTACATTACCCAATGTCGAGAAAGTGATTTTAAAAGAATTAGATGGATCCATGTAGTTTTAGGAGAGTTCTTATTACCAATTTTTTGTGATAGATTAAGAGACCTTAACAAAAAAGGGCACTTATGGGAGAAGTGTAATTTTTGGTAATAGTTGAAACATGCAAATCTTAACGAAGTAAATTAGGGGTAATGGGTGTCAGAAAAACCTAATTTATTTTTTTTTTGAAACCTTGTACTAAGACAAATAGGAGTGACATTTTGTTGTAGCATGGCTACAAGGTATGGTAGACTAGTCTAGCCTCAAAACAAGGTATAAGGTGTAATACAAAATATATTCTTGACTTGGGAAGGCCTTAATATTTTCTATGAGGGTTATTAGAGGTGAATAAGATACAATTTGCATCTTTAATCATTTGCTCAACTATAATTTATCATTCAACCCAATTTATAGGTTTAAAGAAGGAAGAAGCCTAAGAAGGTAGTTTAACAAAAAGGTATGTCGGTTAATATTTTTGGTTGTTTTGATTCTTTTCAATGGTTAAATTGACAAAGTGAAGGGTCTAAGGACATAAGCAGTGATTGGTTTAATGCAACAAGGTGATATGATCAAGAAATATCTTGGTTAGAGATCTTGTGTATGAGAGCAAAAGGCTTGTTTGAATAGGGCCAATTTGAATGCAATGATCTAGGAATGGCTGCAAATGCTTGTAGAGAGAATCTGTTAATACTGAAGTGAATCTGCTTATTGTGAATAGATCGGGAATGGAGAATTACATAGATGCAGAAGAATACATCATGCCTGATGAGAAGAAAAATCCATATTCGATGGTTATTGAGACGCCTGTAGAGAGAGGGCATGCATAAAACTACTTCGAGTGATCATAGAGTTCACGAAAAGTTCTACAAAAATCTGAAGGTGCCATACTTCCTGAATCCACAGATGCCTTCAAAGATTTTGTAGTTAAGGAGAGTTTTGATTTTTGTGATTGGAAGTAATAGTGTGAGTTGTTTCTGAGTGATAAGGCTTTGCATCACCCTTTTGCATTTTTGGCTATTTTTCTATTTTTTTGTAAAAGAAAAATAGGTTTAAAAATAAATAAATATATAACTTTAAATTTAAATGGACCATTACTCACGGGAAACTAAATCTATCATAGCTTTTGACCGGTAACTCAGAATTGAGTGTCCTTTTTTAAAAAAGTGTATGGTTTTGTGTGATCTTCTAGGGGTGTTATAGTTGCATGTGAATGCATTTTTGTTGAGCCCGACGTCCTAAATTTTTGGGTGGTTCCTTCTTGCATCTATTATTTCTTCTAAGAATGATATGTTTTTCTGTTAAGTGTGTGGACTTCAAGAGGACATGGTCAAATTTTTGGAGAAAATAGATCTCTTAAAAATTAAAACTCTCTTCTTCATAACCTCATTTATGACAAGGATAAACTAATACACTCCCTACAATAGACACTTGCTCACTTACAACATTATCCTCACATTGTGGACTTCCATACCCTTGCTCATGTTCCTAGTCCATTTACAAATATTAATCATGTACTCACTGACCTTGTTTTGACAATTTCTGAGCCTACTCCTACATATGATGCTCCTAAGCATATTTTGCTTGTTACTACATGTTCTTCTTCCACACATGTACCTATTATAGTAACACATTTTTGTGAATCCCACTTCATTTCCTTCTTATCACATACATGGATCTTTTGAGAATCATACCATTACATTCAGTTCTCTCATGCTCTGTTGTATAGATTTAATTTACAGAGGTATATGCATACATTCACAGGGTATTGTTTCCCTTGTTCAAATTGTTAAGTGGCATACTTTCCATGGAATTTTTTTTCAAAAAGGTACTTCATTGGGATCACACATTGATTGAGATCATATTTTTGTATGCTTGACTCTTTCTAAGGATCATTAGCCACACATGAGTTATGCACCTTCACTCAGGCTTGAGAAACATAAGATTTAAACTATTGGACATGATCAACCTAGAACACATTATGATGTTCCTTTGTATGAACTTGTTTTGCATTTTACATTGAATCATATGCAATCATCTTCTTCATCTATCTATGTTAGTTTGGGATGTATTTGTTATCACATGCAATATAGGCATTCATTGAGAGGACTCTATAGGCATGGCTCCTCCACCATTCATCTTCTTTCTCCACTTTCTATATCATTTGCATTATAATGCTCCTTGTTTTAATATTTTTTTATTTAGCAAGATTAGTATGTATCTATTTGAATTTTTGAAACCTTGTTGGCATGTTGATAGTCTCTCTTGTGGGGGAGCTATTCTAGTGAAGGTCAGTGTTATTTTGTCAGTGTTTGAGTAGTTTTTTTGACAACTCATGTAGATTTGTAGCATCACTCCACCCATTCAGTAATATAAGAGGGTGTGGTGTTGATCCTGCTTCTTTGGGTCTTTTGGCCTTGCCTTGTTACCTTGGATATTCTTGGATTGTGGCACTCCTGTTTCTTTGGATCTTATGTCCTTTCCTTATTACCTTGGTTATTGTTCTTATATCATGGCACACCTATTTGTAGCAGTTGATCAAATTATGTTTAGTGTTTTTATCACTTTTGACATCACTCCATTGACATTCTCTTTGTATGGAACTATTCTATTATATCACAGTGTCATTTTTTTTAGTTTTGTAATCAAGCAGTGGATTCATACCATAGTGCACACCAAAATTCTTCATCATTGTATGAGTATTTAGATCCAAGCTTCTTGGAATACCTTGCAGTGGTATTTTACTCTCTCTACTTTGTTATTACTGGTTTTGGGTACCTTGTGGTGTTCCTTTTTTCCCAATTATTGTATGCGGGTACCTCACTAAGTCTGATTGTCAAGACCCACCTTCTTTTCTACCTAATTAAGCTATGATTATGTGGGGTGTTAGTGTAGGTTATTAATTATCCTTTTATTTGTTTATCAAGATAATTCTTGCACTTGGGTTATCCCTACACTTGTTGGGTTAGATTTTTTAGGTGTACTAATTGTGTGGAGTTAGCTTACTAGTTGTGTTGAGTTAGCATACTAGTTGTGTGGAGTTAGCTTGTTATTCTTGTGGAGTTAACTTAACTACCGGTATCAATTAGTGGGATTTCTTCACCGATGATCTAGGTAGTGGTTTCACTTCCCTCCTCCTATATGCACATCCTTCTTATTGAGCTAATTCATTTAATGAGATAATGGCAATATGATGGATTTCCATATATGATAGTTTAGCTCTTTGTTTGTAAATCTTTTTGTAAGGTTATTCTAAGGAATTTTTTTAAGCTTATCAAATTTTGTGTGTTATTATCATCAGAGATCTTTACAACTTGGAACAGTCTTCTTATTGTTCCTTTTATTCCATTTTTAAATTAGAATAATTATATAAAAATAGGTTATGGGAGAACAATCATCAATAATTGAGCCTCTCCAGTAGTTGGTCATTTGAGTGATACATATATTTTAACTGAGACTCCACGTGATTTTTTACATTATAAAAGTAAATTTCTCTAAAATTTATATGGAGGAATTTTTACTAATAAAACCACCATGTAATATACATGTCTAAAATAGATAATTAAAGGATATCTGCTATGTTATATTAAAATAGGAAGCATAATAAATATGCAAAACACTTGTCCTAAATATAACCAATGGAAAATAAAATGAACTATGATACTTAAGAAAATTAAAATAGGGATAGGTTTCACTTCCACCTCCTTGTTCCACCTTCTTCTCCCATTCACTGGCACAAGGCCAAGGAGGAAACAACAACCACTTCTTCGTATACTTCCACATGTTTTTCCAATGTCTGTACATTGTAGGCTCAATACTCTATTTACATGTGTATCATGGTCTGCATAGAAAGGAAAACCTACAAGAGGTTGTATGGAGTGGACTCTTGGTTTTAAGTTTTTGAGGCCTTTTCAATAAAGCTTTTTTTTGCATAACCCACAATCATTATAGTCCATCAAACCACGTATCTTTTAGGTATTTTGGTGAGTAGGTTTTTTATCTTTTTTCTCCACTTTAATTTTTGATCTCACTCATGTTACTCACGTGAGTGAAATTTACTTTGAAAAGGTCCTAAAAATGAGGAAAATTCAATAGGTTCTAAGTTTGAAACCCAACCCTAATGTTTTCTTGTTATAACACTTTGTAGCCCCTTTTTCAGTTTCAAACTCAATTAGTTATATGAAAAAAAACAAAATAAAATAACAATAGCTTGAATAGAGTGAATACCAAATCAGCAATATCCTTTACCACCATTCCAGCTTATGCACAAACAAGCCATAGTCAATAAACAAAAAAAATAAATGTTGACTTCCCAAAAATGAGTTACAAATAATAACATGATCCTTTCATTATATTACCAACCCTTAGAATCAAATACATGAAATGGAAGACCAGAAAAACTATCCCTAGACAGAAAACAAGTAATTTCTAAAATCCCTTGGATGATGTGCAGAAGAATCAAAATTCTCAGTGTGGACAGTCTTACAGGGTGACAGCCTAGAGGTAAACAACGGGGAGGATAATCCTCTCTGGTGCAAACCCAAAACCTTATTTTCTTAGGGAAATCTTGTATTCAATGCCTCATTGTTCATATTATCTTTGTCTTCATAAAAAATATACTTGTTTTCTCAAAACCACTTTAAGGAATCCCAAATTGACGAATTTGATATTCCCGAAATTCTTGTTGGTCAAGTTCTCACAATGTCTCTGCCTCCGCGTGGATGGTTATGAGATAGTCATAGTCAATGCATACATCTTCCACATGACTACAGTCGTTAGATATTGTCAAAATTGGTAAAACTTCATCTAGTAGAAGGCATGCCTATCGACGTAAATATGTTGAGAGTCATATCCCATCTTCGAATTGGACTAGGAAAATGATCAGCTCTATTTTATCTTCACATGTGAATATTTATATATTATTTATTAACCTAGCACAAATTTAAACCATGTGGAAATTTATGTGGACTATTGCATGGTAAACACATTATTTTATTTCACAAGTTAGTTACGTTAAGAGAGATTCTACAATGGAAACAGGGTGGACGTATGTAGTAATGTTTATGCGTGTGTTTATTTTTTATGTTTGATATTAAATTTGATGTTTAGGGAAAGTGCATGGAGATGGGGGATCAAAAATCAGCCAAATTTTTTATTTGAAGTAAAACGCGAGCACGTTTTAGAAAAGCACGATCAAATTTTGAATTAGTAGGATTGGTAATACCAAGCCTAAAATACGAGCGCATTGTAACGCACTTGCATTCCTATTAGAAATGTTGTGTGTGTGTATTTGGGAGCGCTATATTTACAAAAATAAATTTTTAATTATAATTTTTTCATTTAGTTGTAAATATAAGAAATTAGTGTCACTTTGCACCTTATAAAAGTAGTCTCACAAATCCATAAGTCACAGTTTATAAGATAGTTTTTCATAATCTAATATGGTCAGTACAGAAGTATTTTTTAGGATCTTAGCATTCAGCCTAAATATTTTAGGGTTTAAATTCTATAATCGATATCTATTTTGGGAAATAATATAGTCAATGTTTAGGTTTTGGGGCCTTCTTGATTGGTTATTTACATGTTATCATCCAAAATGTGTAGCATAAAAATTTGAAACTTTAAGCATGACAACCAAGCCTATGATTGAAAATCATGATTCCTTATCATTTTGAATCCTTCCTATAGCCATATTTCCCTCAGTTCAACCCTCACCCCAACTTATAGTAAATTCTTAAAAAGGTTTTCAAGTTTGTTTAAGTGTGCAAGGATGATTTCCCAAGATGATTAATGAATTCAATGTGAATTGATAAAATACTACTTCATATGGAGGCATAAAAAGGACATGTTTGGCCATTCTATAGCCAGTAAACATCTGCCAAGAGTGTTTAGGTAAAATCCAAATAATCTGAGGGTGATTTCAGAGAGTATTGAAGATGTCTGAGGTAATTTAGGAAAGTTTAGGAAAGAAAATTTGATTTAGGGACAACTTGTGCAAGATCGGGTCTTCTTGGTGTAGGGAATGAATGTCCTAATGGTGAAAGCTAAAACCTCTTGATGGTTCTGAGAGTTGTAGAAGGATTTTGGAGGTTAAAAAAATGAAGGATTAAATAATGAACATGATCGTGAAAATGAATCTTTTTATTTTCCATTTGAGAAAGAATACCTTCTCAATGGTGAATGTATGAGTATGAAAGTACTCAAGTATTTCGAGGATAATACCACTCATGAAGAAAAAAGGGTGATATTGAATTAGATTTGGGAATGTGAGTTCCAAGTGTTCAACCATTTCCTTGAGACCAAATGTGAAGGTTTTCCAAATGAGTATGAATCTTTATTTTTCCCTTTTGGTGGATGATTTAATAAAAACTTAATTAAATCTAATTGTAGAGTAACTGATATGATAAGGTAAAATAAATATACATATGATAAGCACTCAAACAATGTAAAACTATGAGTAAATAAGAGAGATAAATGACTTATCTTATTCATGTGCGATCAAGGAATGATCTGGGTTGGGTAAAGTATTGGACAAGATACAAATAGCACCATAATTGCTCCCTCTAAATTTAGGAACCTGAGAATGATGTCAGAAAGGGGCACCTGGTATAGGACAGAGGCATCTGGATGCTGGAGACTGGTCCTGGGCACTGGTGATTGTGCAAAGGCTCGGGATCTACTTTCTTATGTGTCACTATCATTTTTCCACTAATTCCTATCAGTCTCTTGATATATGCTCTTTGATCACTAAAGGTACATGTCACCTTCAAAACAAACCCTAGCTACCTACATAAGCTCAAAGCACATCATATCAAAATTAAATATGTAATATGTGAAGTCATACCGAACCTAATGGTCACCCAATGATTGAACTTATGAACGAGTGTTGCACTACAGTCCAAACTCCATGTAGTTCTTTGTGTTTGTGTGTGAACTAGTGTCCTTAGGTTTCGTTTACACCAATGAAGCCAAGATAGTGGGTTGTAGCTAGATAAGATGAAAATGTGTGGTATGAAATTCATGTAGATTGAGAAACAGGGACGGAAGCCTGTGATATTTTATTAATCTCAATCAGTAAACAATTACAGAGAATGGGCTGCAATATTTATAGATATTGCACAGCCAAATACACACAGGAGAATAAGTTGCACAGGTGCAACCAAATGCCAAAATGAATAAGCTTCCAATAACATCCGGGAAGCAGGAATTAGAAAAAGACAAATATATTGTTTAAAACAATATAACAATCTGAATACAAACAAATATGGTTGATTAACCATACAACAGTATATTTATTATTTAATTAATAAAATTAATTAAATAATCTAACTATGCATAATTAATAATAGGATAATAAAATTTATCCTAACATTCCCCCCCTTAATTGTGCATTGTCTGAAGAGATGAGGAGAGAAATGCTCTGAACAACTCGAACTTGTCACGTGCAAGTGACTTTGTGAAAATATCTGCTCGTTGTTCAGCTGTTGGACAAAATTGAAGCTGGATGTTGTGCTTCAATACATGTTCGCGTATGAAATGAACCTGAACTTCAATGTGCTTTGTTCTCTCGTGAAAAACTGGATTGCGAACAAGTTTGAGAACACCTTCGTTGTCAACATACATGGTGGTCGGTTTGTCCTGTGGTATTCCAAGCCCTTCCAGTATGCGACGTAGCCAAATCGCTTCACAGACAGCTTCTCCTGCAGAACGATACTCGGCTTCTGTGGAAGAGTGAGAAACAAAGTGTTGTTTCTTACTTCCCCATGATATTGGTCCAGATCCCATAAAGAATACAAATCCAGAAGTGGATTTTCTATCATCAATGTTACCTGCATGATCTGAATCCGAATATCCAGTCAAGAAGAAGTTTTCATTCTTCTTGTATTCTAGACCAAGATCCACTGATCCTTTGAGATATCTCAAGATGCGCTTTGCTGCTTTCCAATGACAAACTTTGGGTTCCTGCATGAACCTGGATAGATAGCTCACTGCAAAGCTGATATCTGGTCTAGTGTAGGTCAGGTAAATAAGACTCCCAATCAGCTGCCGATAGAGAGTGGCACTTACCTCAGGAGATGGATCTGAACGAGATAACTGTAATCTGTTCTCCATAGGTGTAGCAATTGGTGTGCAATCCATCAACCTAAACTTCTCGAGCGTTGTCTTGGTATATTTCATCTGAGAAACAAAGATGTGATTCTCTTTCTGCCATACTTCCAGTCCAAGACAATAATGCATAAGCCCGAGATCTGTCATGTCGAATGATCGCTTAAGATCTTTCTTTGTTTCATCAATCATCTTCACTGAACTGCCAGTGATGACTAGATCATCGACATAAACAACAACAATCACCATCTCCCCCCCTTGCTTTTTGAGGTAGAGATTGGGATCGTATGGATTTCTGACAAATCCATGTTGTACGAGATGCTCATCAATCTTGATGTACCATGCCCGGGGTGCTTGTTTTAGGCCATACAGAGATTTCCTGAGTCTGCATACCTTTTCTTCTTGACCAGGTACTACATATCCCTCAGGTTGAGTCATGTAGACTTCTTCTTGCAAATCTCCATTTAGGAAGGCACTTTTTACGTCCATCTGGTGAACTTTCCATCCAAACTGAGCAGCTAGAGCAAAGATCATCCTGATTGTTTTGATATTAGCTGTGGGAGCAAATGTCTCCTCATAGTCAATGCCTTCTTTCTGTGCGTACCCCTTTGCTACAAGTCTTGCTTTACACTTGTCTATTGTCCCATCTGCTTTGTACTTAGTTTTGAATATCCATCTGCAACCAATGGGTTTCTTCCCTGGTGGAAGATCGACAAGCTGCCAAGTGTTATTCTTCATCACTGATTGATAATCAGAATCCATGGCATCTTTCCAAGCTTTTGACTGTAGGGCTTCCTGGACTGTAGATGGCTTGTCTGTTTCAATAACTCTACTCATCAAAGCAAAGTTAACTTCTTCTCTTGCTTTACTGCGAGTCCGTGGTCCAGGGGTGGATGTATCCGGTGGAGCATCCAGTCTTGCATCTCGTAATGTGCTTGTACACCATTTAGGCATACGTTGAGCTGTTCCCATGGGTTGTGGTCTTATCTGATCAACACCATCATCCCCATCATCACTTTCATCTTCTGAGGGAACATTTGCTTCAGTTTTTACAACTAGTGAAAAATCTACATCTTGCGAGTCCGGAGGAGGAGTCTCTGCTTCCTTCTTCTCAAAAAACTCAACATCTCTGCTTGTGTAGACTTTTCTGGTCTTAGGATCCATCAGTCTGTACCCAAGAGTCTCTTCACTGTATCCAATGAAGATGAGATTTTGTGACTTCATGTCCAATTTCTTTCTATTCTGTTTGGGTATGTGCATGCTGGCTTTGCACCCGAATACTCTGAGGTGTGCAATGGATGGTTTCCTTTTTGACCATGCTTCTTGTGGTGTAATTCCATCAAGAGCAGTTGTGGGCGCTCTGTTTAGCAAATACACTGCTGTTTTTGCTGCTTCTACCCAAAATGTCTTTGCAAGTTCGGAATCATCGATCATGCATCGCACCATTTCCATGATAGTACGATTTCTTCTCTCAACAACACCATTTTGCTGCGGTGTGTGTGGAGGAGGCATTTGTCGACGAATCCCGTGAGTTTGTAGATAGTCTCTGAACTCATCACTGGTAAATTCCCCCCCTCGATCTGAGCGGAGAGTTCTGATGTGACGACCAGTTTCTTTCTCAACTGCCACTTTGAACTTTTTGAATGTTTCAAAGGCCTCACTTTTCTTACGAAGACAAAATCCACATTTTTCGTGAATAGTCGTCAACACAGAGCATGAAGTACTGGAACCCTGAATGACTTGGCTGCATTGGACCGCACAGATCGGTATGAACCAGGTCAAGTTTTCCATGAGCTCGAAAAGTACTTGTTTGGAATGAAACTCTGTGTTGTTTCCCTGCTAAGCAGTGAGGACACTTGTCTGTATCCTTCTGAAAAGATGGTAGCCCATGTACCATATTGCACCGGCGAAGTGTGTCGAGATATTTGAAACTTACATGACCAAATCTCCGATGCCACAACTGAGCTGAGGTGGAGTTTTTAGCCACGAGTGCTTGATCTTTTTTGTGAATGAAATCAAGTTGAAACATTCGTCCCACATTTGAGGCTTTGGCAATTATTTTCGAGCCTCTGGATTTATCTCGAATCAAACACATTTTCTTGCCGGATTGACTATCAAAGTCAATTTTTAGGTTGTGATCTAGGAGTTGACTGACCGAAAGAAGGTTCTTTGTCAACCCAGGGACATATAGAACATCTGATAGTTTGCATTTGCGTGAACCAAGGGGTAGAGAAATGTTTCCAATCCCCTGTACTGTATATGAAGAATCATCTCCCAACGAAACATGATTTTTCGATGGGGTGTCCCTCATTGAAATAAACCAGTCTCTGTGGCCGGTCATGTGTCGAGTGGCTCCCGAATCAACATACCAGACTTCACTAGATGACGTGGATGGTTCACTTGATCGAGCAGTGAACAAGAAGTCTTCATTGTCTGACTGATCTTGTTGCTCAGCAATATTACCTTGCTGGTGGGGTCTTCTTTTCCAGTTCCCCTTTTTCTGCCCGTGATAATTGTTTGAATGTCCCTTGTAAGTTTGTTGTTGTTGAGGTCCAGCATTGCTTGATGAACCTTTCTTATATGTATTAAACCAACATTCTTGCAAGTCATGTCCTCTTTTGCAAATGGGACATCGCTTCTTCTATTGATTGTCCCCATGATACTGATTCTGATGTGGGGACTTCTGATAGGATTTAGGTTTTCCTTTACCTTTTCCTTTCCATTTTTGATGTGAAGACAGTGCCTGCTCTTCTTCATCATCCTTGTTGTGCATTGCTTCCTCTTGTTGCAGTAGGTTTACTAGCTTGTCAAAACTAATTGTTGTATCTGACAAGTTTAGAGTTGTGACAAAAATTCGATAAGAAGAAGGGAGAGCTCTCAGAACAATGGGAACGAGAGACTCATCTTTGACCTCTTCTCCTAGGGCTAGAAGTGAAGCCCTCAACTCTGCAACTCTTCTTAGGAAGGCTTCAATTTTCTCATTCTGTTTGAATTTCAACGTATGTAACTGACTCTGCAAATTGAGTATGACATTCTTATTCTTGGCCTCATATATTGTGCTCAGCTTATCCCAAGCTTCTTTTGCTGTTGTGGCATCTCGAATGTGGACTTGCACATCGTCGGATACTCCAAACAAAATGATGAGCTTTGCTTTCTGATCTGCTCTATCAAATTGTCGTTGTTGTGTTGCATCCGTTGGTGATCTGGTTAGAGTACCAGTCACAACAGGCCATATTTCTTCAAACTCAAGTTGTGTTTTGATTTTTGTCTTCCAAGCAGCATAGTTGCTTCCTCTGAGCAATTGTGAATCCGGAAGAAAAAATTTGGGGGCATTGGTGCCCATTTTGCAGAGATCACTGACAGGGTTTGGCTCTTATCACTCCAGGTATAAGGTCTCCCAATCTATATACCGTCAGTCCGATATACCGAACCTTTCTATATACGCGCCCTTCCGATATACCCGTCGGTACGTGGAAGAAGCTCGCCCTTTCTATATACCCGGCGGTACGTGAAAGAGGCGTTAACGTACGTGAAAGAATTCGATACGTGGTACCAAGATAGTACTGATGGGGTCTGTGCGATTATTGACACCGGCTCAAAGAAATATCCTCATACGCGCGCGTAACTTCGCTATATACTCGGATAATTTCTCAGTCCGGATTTATGTCTTGCAATCGTTCACAGACGGATGGGATGGTTCATAGTGTGTGCACTGTGACCTTATTACTCCCCGTCGATTTATAGGGACGATGCCCAGACGACATTGTTGCAGCTATATTAGGCGTTAAGTGCAGTAGTAGTCGCGACGGCTTTACCCGTAAGCGCTTCCCAGAGGCACTGTATATACCGAACGCTGCGAATGAGATCTAGGATCTCGTGAGTGTTACAGAACCAAATTTACTATTTTTGATTACAATTCTGCCAGTTTCTGAGCAGTTACAAAGTTTTGCAGTTGACTATGGCAACCTGCAAATTAGTACAATGTACAATACAATTTGAATGACAGGCAAAAAAATTTAGTTTCGGGGTCCTGCTGACCTCCTGAGCCCTAAATGCTAAAAATTGCAAAAAAATAGCTGAAAATGCAATTTTTAGGTGGGTCTCCTTTTGCAAAAAATGTTTGGAATGAGAAAACAGACCAAATGGGAGAAAAAAAAATTTTTACCCTAAATTAGGGATTCTCCGCTAAATTTAGTTAGTTATAACTAAATTCAAAAAATCTGCTAAATTTAGCAGCTCCGCTAAAAATTCCGCCAAATTCAAAATGTGAAGTTGGGGGTGGGATTTGAACCATGCACCTCCCACTTCTAAGGCTTTCCCTCTATCCAACTTGGCCACTTAAGGGCGCTTGATGTAGAGATGAGCAAACTTGTATTTAAAGTATGTGAAAAAATGGCTTACCTTAGAAAATGCGCCCTAGATGAAGGATCCACGTGGCAGCAACTGGTGAGAGCGGATTTAGGGTTCATATGGATCAAAAATGGATCAAAAAACGCCTCCTTTTGCTGTATTTTTTTTTGTTTGCCTTTGTATGGCCGCTTCTCCTTGCTCTGGCCGCATTTTCTTGCTTTGGGCGCCTATAGTTATTGATTTTGAATGATTTTTTTTTCTTTCATGTGTGCAGGTCCCTTCTGTGTCTATTGCAGGCTTTGGCTGCATTTTTTTTTATTGCTGGGCCGTTTTTTTACTTGGGGCGCATCTCTTTTTTGCTGTAATTGCTTTAGACTGCGTTTTTTTTCCTTTTTTTTCACGCCTGGTATTGCCTAGGCGCGTTTTTTGACTGAATGTGCTCTCAAAAACGTTTTTTCTCCTTTGTGCAGGCGCTGGGGGCAGCAAAGGGCGTGGTTTAGCTCCAAAAAACGTTTTTTCTTATGCTGGCCGCGCATGGGACAGCAAAGGGCGCATATGCTCTCAAAAAACGTTTTTTTTTTCTTGTACAGGTTGCTGGAGCAAGAAAAACGCCTCTTCTCTTTTTTTTTATTTTCTTTGCTCTGTGTATTCTCTGCAGGTGCACAGACAGTCCTCCAAACAAGCAACACAATCTCCAAATACAGTAAAACAAAACCTGATTGGAAATTATTTTTTTTAAAAAAAATTCAATACCTTAGCAATTTTTGCCTGGTGCTGAGTGCACCAGTGCAAAAAAAAAATTGCCTTCCAAGTACCTGGAAGGAACAGGCTGATGTGGGGGAGGCAGGGATGGGGCTGGGAGTTTGCACGAGGCTGCACAAGCTCTCAAAATGCTGCAAACACGTCTCCAATCTCCTCTCTCTCTGCTGCTCTCTCTTCCACACCTTCACAGGGCCAGAATTTCGCTCTGGTACCAAATGTAGATTGAGAAACAGGGACGGAAGCCTGTGATATTTTATTAATCTCAATCAGTAAACAATTACATAGAATGGGCTGCAATATTTATAGATATTGCACAGCCAAATACACACAGGAGAATAAGTTGCACAGGTGCAACCAAATGCCAAAGGGAATAAGCTTCCAATAACATCCGGGAAGCAGGAATTAGAAAAAGACAAATATATTGTTTAAAACAATATAACAATCTGAATACAAACAAATATGGTTGATTAACCATACAACAGTATATTTATTATTTAATTAATAAAATTAATTAAATAATCTAACTATGCATAATTAATAATAGGATAATAAAATTTATCCTAACAATTCAACACTTCCCCTTCCTATGCAGTGTATGCAGCCCAAAAATGTAGTCCTTTGATGGTAATGATAGTATGTAGATTTGATTGCCCCTTACAATTTTCATCCAAAATAATAGAATGTATGTTTTGTATATATATATGGATCTCTTGTTTGAACTTGGACACTAGTGACATGAAAGGCTGACTATGAGCTCAGGATAAGGATAAAAAAACTAAAAAGGCTGAATAAGTAAAAAGAAAAAAGAGGACATAAGTTCCCAAAATGAACAGGAGCACCTGGGCACTAATGTCCAAAGTGGGAGCTAGTGTCCTGGGATAAATGATGACATATGTGAAAAGATAGACAGATAGGGATCCATGTGACCTAGCCAGAATTGGGTATAGAATTGAAAAATGTGATAAAGAAAGATAATAGAAACAATGAAAGCAAGTAGATGGATAAAGGATTGTGTCACCAGTGAATAATTTTCTTACTTAAGATCCATGCATATAACAATGAACTTAACTACATAGTAAAATAGTAGTATGTGTGTTATTTTATGTCTACATTTTCCCCCCTTATGCTATTTGAATTAAATTCAAGTAGTGTAAAGGAAGTAAGGAGCATACATGTATAGATTTTAGAGAAGCCATGTTAGAGAGTATGTGTAGAATGTAGAAACTTGTAGCATGGCAAACCATGGATCAACACTTTTACCCATGTGGTGTAAGTGGAGATAGCAAATTGTCATAAGGATCACTTGGAGAAACATTCAAAATAATTTTTGAGACTTTAGAGATTTTGAATCGTTGTCAAAGGATATTGAAGAGGTGGGAGGAGATCAATTCCCAACCCAATTTGTTTGTAAATGGGAGAATATGGGCATCCTACCACTAGAGGAAGAGTTTTTCAGAGAGAGGTCTAGCTTTACTCTCCATCCATGACTACATCCCCAAAAGATTCAACTATTGCAGATGAATAGAGACCAAATTTAGTTATGATTTAGTTCCTATTGAAGAACCCACATAGGAGTAGTATAGGAAAGGAAATGACGTCTCATTTCCCCCACTCCTACAGTAATGAGTGTTCCTATTTGAATAATGCTAGATGGATCCCAATTTAGGTCATCTAGAAGTGATGGTAATGTAATGTGGATCCCAAGTTAGGTCATCTAGGAGAGATATTAAATTTCTTTATCGTACCAATTAATTGATTTGATTTGAGAGATAGAAGATTATTTGAAATAATATGTATTTTTCATAATACTCATGGAGAGGTTTTTTCTTTGCCCCTAGATGAGGTCATTTGGGGGAATAGATTTGAAATAGTATAAATTATTGTTTGTCATATAGAATGATTGTTCCTTTGTTTGAATGATATCAGAGGAAGTTTTAACAGTAGTATGCTAGGAGTATTGGTTGATTGTATTGTATCTTGAGAGAGATTATTATATGATCCCAATTGTATGCTCCCCTTTTGGAGAAAGGGTAAAGAGCAGACAAAAGAGTATTGAGTTGAAAGAAAGATGTATAAGGCATTTGTAATAGAAATTGAGGAATGGTATGACATATTGTAGTCACAATATGAATAGATATTGAGTAGTAGATGTGCTAGATGTGAATATGAGACATTGAAATTTGTATGATACGGTGACAGAAGAAATTATTATCCATATAGTACAAACAATGAGACAAATAGAGTTACAAGGCTCAAGATATGAGCGAAATTGTGCAACATGTATTAGATGTAAAAGTGGTTGCAAATAGTGACTATAGTATATGGTAAATAGGAATTACTATATATAGTAATATGGAAAAGTGAATAGTAATTTCATTTGTGTCGAGATTGGGTAGAATTTGGAGCTCTGAGCTGTGAGGATATCCCATGTTAGGGCAGCGAGTTTGAATAGATTTGAGAGATTAACGATGTTCTTCACTTTGCAGACGACTGATGAGTTTATATCTATGATGAATTTTGGAGAATTTTGTCCAGTATGCTTGTTATGATCGATTTTATGAAAATTTGTGATTGTGTATTTTTGGGTGTTTCTAACCATGATAGAAGTGGTCAGGGTTTTTTTCCCCCGAGGACACTAGCACCCATGTCTTGCCACTAATGACATGTTTCTAGGCGCCAGTTACTTGCTCCTGGGTGTTAACATCCTAAAGAAAGGTTTTGGCATTGTTTTTTGGAATACATTTTGATTAATTTTAATGCTATGATTACTGATTTTTTAGTATGTATAGTGTGTTAAAGTAAGAACTTTTTGTTGTTTCTGTTGTGCAGAGGGATATACACTTGAGAGAGTTTTGGGTGAGCCATCATTTGAGTACATTGCTTACTTTGAGGTTGTCACATGTTGAGTGGGATATATTGGACCTTTCCGGCTTGTGGCACATTTCTAGATTAGGGGAGGTACCCCATAATATGCCTATGTTGACCACTTTGTGTGATAGATGGTGCATTGATACATGTACATTTTGGTTTCCTACTGACGAGATGACAATGACACTAGAGGATGTATACCAGATATTATGGTTGCCTATTGTAGGAGAGATAGAGTACAGGTGATGACTATAGTGGATGCCCATAGGCATATGAGGGTAACGAGGCAATATTTTATAGGCACACGAGTACAAGCAAAGACTCATAATAGTTTAGATGTGATATTAAGATATAGTGGTTTGTGGTTATGGAAGTTTATTACATTGATTTTAGTGTTGTTGGTGGCAGTGGAGGGTGGCGGAGTTGGGATATTATACAAGATGTATGATATTTATCACAGGATAGAGGAGCACATGACTAGGTATGCATGGGCATAGTGTGTATTGGCCCACTTGTATAGAGATTTGTATATATTTACTCAGGAGGATCATGGGGGTGGACTAGGAGCCATGAACTTTGTTACACGTATGGGATATATGAGCATATAGCGATATTGAGGCCACTTAGTGGGCCACAGGCCAATTGGGCTTGACCTGAGATATTTGCAGCGAGGTGGGTAGGTACCCATAGCAGGAGGATGGATAGGACCACTTATAGGTCAATTATTGATCAGATGGGTCATGGGGCCATTATATGGAGACCGTATAAAGACTATGGAGGTTGGTTGGAGGATGTTGTGGAGTTACGGTGCATTTGGCACACCATGTGGTTAGAGGATCACTTCCAAGGGGTGACAGAGTTATTTCTAGGGTGAGTGAGTATCTAGACAATTTTGCATGGCCCAAGATGTTCCCCAGATCCATATATATGGTTGAGATCTACTAGAGCAGTGAGATGACCAGGAGCGAGGCCATGCCCAACAGGAGCACAACTAGTGCATCTTGGTCCAGATGAGGCAGATGTGGCTATAGAGCCTATAAATTTTGATGATGCGGGGTGCACCCAGGCATACAGTGATTGGTGGGTGACACATCAATGGGTGTTGTTATTTCCAATAGTGGTGGATGTGGCTAGTGGACCAATAGTTGGAGGAGTAGAGGGGCAGGCACCTTCCCCCAATGTAGATGATGTAGCAGTGGCAAGAGATGAACATAAGTATTGTTTCATTGCTATATTGTTTATTATTTAGTTATTATAATGTATACATGTAAAGATGTGTAATAACTAATGTTGGTTTTGGGATTGCAGGTGATGCTTATTGGTCATTGATTGTAGACAACTCCATATACACGTTGACATGAAACATGCCCCTATATGTGCTCGTGGGAGGTGGTATGCTAGAGTGGGTTGATGTTATTATGGGCGAGCATACCCATTTGTTTGATCCGGTGGCTATAACAACAACCACGTGTACCATGTTATTAAGTGAGCATGATGAGGCTCATGTGCAGAGATAGAGTGAGCTAGACAGGTTGTAGGAGGAGGAGGATCACCTAGCTCAAGATGTTTTTACTAGATATGTAGAGCTACATGGATGATTTACAGAGAAAGTAGTTGAGATTGCTGTATTATGGAGTCATTAGAGAGATATAGAGGCCGAGATCAGTGACGTAGAGTGAGTGATGAAGCCTCTAGTTCTAGAGCTCCCACAATTGTATATAGTGATAATGAGGATGATGTATGATGTATTGTATATGTTGTATTGATGCATGGGGGATTGCCCCCTAATGATTGTATTTTGTAACTTATGATTTTTGAGGGGATATATATATATATGTGACTATATTATATATATATATGTGTGTGTGATTGCATTGATGTGCTTACATGATGTGATGATTATGTTCTTGAAATGGTTTTTTTAGTTTGATAAATGCATGTGCATTGTGAGAATGGTTGATGTTGTTTTTTTGAAAATTGTAATGATGTGGAAAGAATTGTTAAGTAATGATTAAATAGGATTTTATGTGAATAATAATGAAATAATATGATATGGAAAATAGTATGTATGTGATGTAATGTTGTAGATAATATGAAAGAGTAATGTGATGTAATGACAATATAAAGAAAATAGAATAATGATGTGTTGATAATTGAATGATGATGAGAATGTAAGATAATGTTTGTAATCGCGTGTGATGAGAATGAAGGGGGGGAAGAAGAGTGATTTCCCCTCAGTGTGAGAATGAGGTTCATTTATAAATGCCCTCTCAACATCAGAATGAACCATAGAACAAGAGTGTGTCATTAGGAAATGGGTTTGTCATGTGCAAGGAGATGATAGAAAAGATATGACATGAAGCATAGAGCATGAGTTGTGAAAGAAGAGGTTCATTGATGTAGTATTCCCTCAATAGTCAAGTGTGAACCATAGCATGAGAGTGCATCATAAGGTAATGAAATGGAAAATGGATGTCATCTACCAGAGATTAAGAGGCCTCCAAGTCATAGATGGAGCATGTGAAGTATCAATGGTATGAGGGTAAGTGCCAAATTGGATCCAAAGGGAATGGAACCAATAATAGAAGGTGTGGTGGGAGGAAGTGCGGAAGCAAGGGGCTTAGGAAGCCAATGAGGTATTGCAGCAATGTGTGAGGAATGAGAGGATGTAACCATAGGTGGATTAGATGGAGGACGCAGATGGATAATGACCTTAGGAGGTGGGCGGATGACTACTTTAGATGGAGGTGAAGGAGACAAGTGAATAGTGGTGGAAGATCACTTATGAGGAATAAGAGAGAGAGAGAGAGAGAGAGAGAGAGAGAGAGAGAGAGAGAGAGAGAGAATAGAGAGAGAGAGAGAGAGAGAGAGAGAGAGAGAGAGAGATCTCATGAGAGTGAGAGAAGAAAGCAATGACACGTGTCTTCTAATTGTTGTGGGCGACCATAAAGAGCATAACATCCATTATCAAGGTGGCCATTGATGCGGTGGTAATTACAAAAAGGGTGGACATGCTAGCGCTGTAAGTGGTGAGCTAGATGATTTTGATTAGAAGGTAAATAGATGAGCCTCTTATCAAGTAAAATTCACAGAACATCATGTGGTTTTTCATTATGTGATAAGTGTAATGGTTCACGAGTGGGAGATGAAGAAGACTTAGGTGAATGTCGATGTGGTGGAGGGGAAGGAAGATGCTTACGTGGAGGAGGAGATGGGGATTGTGTAGGAGCTTCAATAGATGAAATAGGGGAAAACTTAGTAGGCATAGGAGGAATAAAATAAGTGGGAGAAGGTGTTGAGGAATTATTTGTAATGAGGTCCTTTTCTAGATCAATAACTTTATAGCAAAAAATAGTAAATTATTCACATGTATCATATAATAACTTTACCTTTAATGGAGGAATTAAGCCACAAAAAAGTGATTTTCTAAATCAATGGGCTGAAATAATAACTGATGCATGCAAGAATTGAAGCGTAAAATGTAATCTAAAATTGGTTCATTCTTTCCTTGATGCAAATAAGGAAAGCGTTCATATGTAACTTTAGGACCATTGTTAGAAATAAATCATCTAAGAAAAACATCCTCCATATCATAATAAGTACTAATGGATCCATAAGGAAAATGAGTATACCATTAGAGAGCATGATCAACAAGGCTATGAATAAATGCTTTGAGTAACAAGTGATCATTGGAATAAGCAGACATGGCTTGAATGGTAATGCTTGAGATGTAAATAAGGATTGTCAGTGCCATCTAAAGTAGAGAAGTTAGGCATGATGAAGTCCTTTGGGAAAGTGGAATTGTGAATCTTTTTAGGAATAGGATTTCCATGTAGAGAATTATTTTCAATGGAAGCATAATAGGCTTTACTTTTGAGGGTGAGTGTATGAACTTGAGATTGCAAAGTGCCAACAACATGCATGAGGGATAGAATATCGTGTGAAGGAATGGTTGGTGAAGTGAGAGGCATATTTAGGGGTTGGATCTTGCCATTGTGAGTGATCATGGGAACATGAGAAGGAGGAGTGGATGTGGAAGGAGGAGAAGGAGGTGGAGGAGGAGGAGAGGAACATGGAGGCTCTATGGGAATGCTAGATGTAGGCTCAGGAGACACAATAAGAGGTGTACTAGTGGTAGGAGTAGAATCATCATGAGAAACAACTTCAAAGTAGAAGAAAGAGGAGTAGTAAATTCACATTCAACAGTCTTAAGAGAAGTAACATCATCACTAACATGTTCATGATCAGAAGCATAATCGACATCACTATCAGTCATATTTTCACAAGAAAGTATTTCATCAAGACTATCATCAGCATACAAAGAAGTGGTAGGAGTACTAATATCAAATTTATCATTACAATCATTGGAAACATTTTCAAAAGTAGGAAGAGTAGGAGATATAACTTTACATTCATCTTGACTACTAATAGAAGTGGCATCATGCACATTTACATTTTCAACATTAGAAGTAGAATTATTGGTATCCATATTGTCACAAGAAAGAACATGATCAAGAAAAGAATCTACAGTAATATTATCATGTGTTATAAGAGGAGGAGAAGAAGGTGCAACAACATGGGTGACTACAGAAGATGAGGGAGAACATGAAGCAAATATTAGATCAGGGGATATGCAAATGTTAGGGGTGTCAAGGCCAATAGGAAGGGTGTTTTGGAAAGCAAGAAGTTTTTGGAGGATGGAAGAATCACATTGAGGATTGCGGTAGAGGTCATGAAATTTAGATTCTGCAGAAGTATTGTCAAAAATAGGTTACATGTATCGACCATATTATGCTTGGGAGAAGAGGACTTCTTTTTAGCCATGAGGGTTTTTGGGATCCTAGGGCAAGAAGTTCGAAGGAGAGTGGGTTCACCAAATGATTTAATAAAAACTTAATTAAATCTAATTGCAGAGTAACTGATATGGATAAAATACAATAAAGATATAAATGTTAAGCACTCAAACAATGTAAAACTATAAGTAAATGGGAGAGATAAATGACTTAGCTGATTCCTTTGTAATCTGGAATTGATTTGGGTAGTGTAAAGTGTTGGACAGGATGTAAACAATGTCGTAACTTCTCCTTGTGAAATATGGAACCTGAGAATGATGCCGGAAAGGGGCTCCTGGTATACGACAAAGGTGCCTGAGTGCTGGTGACTGGTCCTGGGATTTGGTGACTATGTAAAGGCTCGAGATATGCTTTCTTCTATGTTCACTAGGGTTTCACTGTTAATTCTTGTTAGTCACCTGATATTCTCTCTTTGATCACCGAGGGTACCTGTAACCTACAAAACAAACCCTAGCTACTTACACAAGCTCACAAACACATCAAATCAGAATGAAATATGTAATATGTGAAGTCAGACTGACCCCAGTGGTCACCTGATGAGTGAACTTATGACCGAGCATTGCACTACATTCTAGACTCCATGTAGTTATTTGTGCTTGTGTGTGAAATAGTGTCCTTAGGTTTCCCTCGTGCCAATGATGCCAAGATAGCGGGTTGTAGCTAGATAAGATGCAAATGTGTGATATGGAATTCAACACTTCCCCTTCTTATGCAGTGTATGCAGCCCAAAAATGTAGTCCTTTGATGGTAGTGATAGTATGTAGATGTGATTTCCCCTTAGAATTTTCATCCAAAATAATAGAGTGTATGTTGTGTATATATATGGATCTCTTGTTTGAATTTTGACACTAGTGACACAAAAGGTCGACTATGAGCTCGGGATAAGGATAAGAAAACTAGAAAGGTCGACCACAAATGTCAAAATGTGTAAAAATAACAAAGAGGACAGAAGTGCCCAGAATGGACAGGAGCCTGGGCGCTAGTGTCCAGAGTGGGCACTGGTGTCCTGGGATAAATGATGACAGATGTGAAAAGACAAACAGACAGGGATCCCTATGACCTGACTAGAACTAGGTACAGAAATGACAAATGTGAGAGAGAAATACAATATAAATAATCAAAACAAGTAGATGGACAAAGGATTGTGTCACCAGTGAATAATTTTCTTACTTAAGATGATGGTATTTATGACCCAATCTTGAATGCATGGATGATCACTCTAATAAAGTCTAATCCCCATTGCATAAAATCTGGTTAATCTTGACAGAGTATGGGGTGGAGTAGGTTAGATTTTTTACTCCTTGTTATGTGAAGAAGGCACATTCTATTATATCTCCTTAACCCAAGCATGAGTATTCATTAAAGATATTTCTGTCAATAATAACCACCTTTTATGATCCTAAGGGTTTTAGATAACTTCATAGGGAGCAAAGTGTCATCCCACTTATCCATTATGGAACTCATACAGACACCTGATTTACTCATTTACATGTTTAATATGCATTTCAAGAGGATCACTATTTAATTATCTTATTCTATAACCCATAATGTGGATGCCTGATCATGTTGATGTCAAGAGTCCATAAGGGAGGGATTTGGAGTCATAAGCAGAAGGGTGCACCTTCTCATGCAATAGAATATTCAGATCGATGCACAAGAGGGGGATTGCAAAGAGCCTAAAATAACGGAGTCCCCTGAGTTAGAAGAGAAAGATTACATCTACATTAGAACAACACATGGTAGGACGAGGCTCAAAGTCATCAAACCGATCAAGGAGGTCGAGGCATAACTCACCTCCCTAAGGGCAAGGTTCTAGAGCTCCTTCAGTATGCATGAACTATATGGTTGGGAAATGTTTGAAAAATCCCAAGCTTTCATCTAAGCTTCTTCCATATTCTCTCATGTGTATTCCCTGGACACTCGCCTTTATCTAGTTGTTACTACACCCTTGAGCTTAACAATGACTGTAGATCAGTTACTTCCCAAAATTTGCAAGAGTCCCTGGAAGTAAGCTTCTGCACCCCTGTATCTACTCATTTATCATGACATTGCCTAATCTAGATAACTCGTTAATACCTATGGTCTACATGCTTGTAACTTCGGAGGAATATTGACAGAGTAGCAACACTCCACAATGCACATGTGTTACTTTTGCGTGACTTATTTTTCTTTCTTCTTCTACAACTTCTCCCTTTCACGATGCATTCATGCCTTCCTAATTGTGCCAAAAGTTACTGTGCCACGTGGCAACCTATCTGAATGAGTGTATTACACACTAACAATATTGCTCGCCTATGTCAACATGGACCATTGAATCCTTTACCATACCAGGGCATATACACTACTGGCTTTTTTAAGAATGACAAAATATATGATACAGTCATACTCTATCCCTCCAACTAATATGCATGTTGCCATGTGTGGGAATTTCTATGTCCTCCACTCACATATGTAGGGTCATCTTACATGGGTTAGGTTTAGGGTTGTGTGTTTAGGATTTGCTTGTGTGTCATGCACTAGGGTTACTCAGCACCCTATATGTATCCCTTCATTTGACATTTATGAGTATGCCAAGACACTCTATTGTCTTTCTCTATGTGCAAACTTTGTTCTGTTATGCAAGTTCTTCCATTGATTGATCGATTCCTCCTTGTGATTATGCTGGAGCTATTATGTTTCCTTTAGAGTGCAACTTCATCATGGTGCACAGTTTTTGATATGATTCTTGTCAACTCTTTCATGGTATCAGAGATGAGATCGGGTAAATGTGCATTCATCATTTGAGTTGTGATTACTCTTGGTTTTCATTTTTTACTACTCGTGTAAGTTTTTTCGATCATTAGATTCTGGAAATTTATTGATAATGTTATTAATAAGTTTCTCTTAGAAAGTTTTCAGTTTTGCTGTGTTCTTCGTGCATGTGTAGATCTCCTCAAGTTTTCAGGGGTTTTGTAGCTACATTTAGCTAGCTGCAGCTAAATTTAACAGATCAGCTAAAAATAAAGGTTCTTTATTCTGGTTTTTAAATAAAAAAAATTTTATTAAACTTGAAATGATTTTTTAGAACTCTGGTTTTTTGGTTTTTCTCATGTGTTTGTGTGTACTTTTTTTGTAGAGATTCAGGTCAAAATTTCAGGTTTTAATGATTGGTGTTTTTGTGCTGCAGCCTCGAGCTCTCTCCTACCAAGCTAGCTACACCATCAAGTTCCTCTTGCTCTTATCAGCTTATGCATAACTTGTGTTCATTCGCTCACCCCGAGCTCTCTGCTCTTACCATCACATCTCCTCTACATTGACTCTACAACTGAGTCGCAATCTTGCTTGGACTCGGCCGAGTTCCTAGTCTAAATCAGTTTTGCAGTCATTTTTTCATGCACTGTTTCCTACTCAGAGCTCACTTGAGCTTGGCGTGGTTTAGTTCCTTCTTGCACCTGGCCATTTTTGGTTTCAAACATTATCTGCAAGGCTCGGGTCCTCCTCAATGGACGGTACCCTTTTGCTACCACAACTTGTCCAAGGTTGTTTTTTTCCTTAGCTCAGTCTTCATTTGCATTTCTTCCTTGACTCTGTCGTTGTTCTAAAACCACCTTCGAGCTTTGTTGTGGTCTTTATGTTTCTGTGGTCCATCCCGGCTTGGCTACATGGCTAGAGTTTTCACCCTACGCTTACCCCGCACATGTTGTTCAAACCTGTGCATGCGTCATGGGCCATGACGCCTTTCCTCCCGATTCTCCCTTGCTGTGAACGGCAACTGCTATCCTATTTTTTGGTAAGTTTCGGTCAACCGTTAATTGCTTGGTAAGCCCTAAAACTAATTTCCACTTAGGATCCTCACAAAGTTCGGGATCCTCCCATCTTTCAACGGCTTTACACGTAAGCACCTTTTAATCTGTCTCAGGATCTTTTTTCCCCATTGAACCATCTCGCCCTCTTTTAACGAAAGTATACTTCATAACTAATTTGGTAAATTTTTATTGGTCCAAAGTTTTTTTTAATTAAGATTTAATTTCATTCCAATTTCGGTGGGAATTTTTTTTTATATATAAGTGGTAAGCTTTTTAAAATCTATTTCTATTAATAGATCTTAATAGAAATTAGTTTCTTTTAAATTTAATAGATCTTTTAGATAGTAAGTTTCTTTAATAGATCTTTTTAATCCGAAAAATTTTAAATTGTAAGTGGGAAACAATTTAAAATTTGATTTCTTTTAAAAAGGAAAGTATTTAAAATTTTTAATTAGGATTTAATTTTTAATTAGATCTTAATTAGTTCCCTTTGTAATTAATTAGATTTAATTATATTAAATCTAGTTTTATTAATTTTGATTAGGTCTCATTTACGATTAGATAAAAGTATTTAAAATCATCTTTTAAATTAACGTTTTTTTATCATTTAAAAAAAAAACTCCCATAGCTCTAAAATTAGCTAAATTAGGACGTTTCCAAACGATAATTTTTTAAGCGTTATTGTCTATTTTTTTACTAATCATGTGCTCAAGTGTGCAGTAACACTCCGAGCTCCTATTTGTCTTCTGCATGCTTTTCTCGGCATTCTGAAGATCTCTCAGACTCATCTTGAGTTCGTTTAAAACATTGTATTTTACCCTTATTATTGCTTGCGACTAGTGAGTGCATCCGCCATAGTTTGCAGCAAGGGGGTATCCTTTACGACGTGAGACATTTTTTCTCACAACCAGGATTTGATTTCACCTCCTTCCTAGTTTTTTGCAATTGTGCTTGTGTACAGTGTCACTTTGCTGCGCTCCACAAAACACAATTGTGGTCTCCTCTCTTGTGCATTATTATGCTGATTGCAAGGTGAGTTACCAAGTGTTTCAAGACGCACACTTGGACCCGATTGTATTCAACGCACTAAACTATAAAGTGTCGAAAGCAGGGGGTTATTATATTGTCCTGGGTGGTTGTGATTCTTGTGTTTCTTTTCTGCATTCCTTCTTTCTCTCTTCACTATGGATGCACTTTCAATTCCTTTGCTTACGCCATTCAACTTCTTCAAATGGAGATCAAAAATAATTATGAAACTAAGGGGTAAAGGGTTATTCCGCATCACCATGGGAACTGAGACTGAACTAGACAATGACCCTGAAAAATCCAAGTGGTTAAACCGTAGTGATGAAGCTTTAGGTCTTCTTTGTATGTTTGTTTCTTTTGACTTGCTCTTCCACATTGAGTCGTCTGAAACACCTAATTATGTGGAAAATGTTAGATGGAATGTTTGGACAACAAGATGACATGAGAGTGCATGAGTTGGAAAATGAACTACTAGGGTTAAATCCTAGTGATTTTGAAAACCTACAAGCATTCTTCTCTAAGTTTGTCCACACTAGATTGTTGTTAAAGGAATGTCAAGTAGAGAAGAAATATTCTCAACTGATCTTGTCGATTCTCTCTAAGTTAGGTCCTGAATATTCTGTCTTTGTGTCAACTTTTTATGCTACAAAAGCTGCCTTTGGAAAGGATTGGAATATGCCCTCCTTTGACTGTTTTTCATCCCAACTCATTTGAGAACATGAAAAACTCATTCAAATGGGGTCTCTCAAGTCCAAGTCACATGCTCTTGTAGCAAGTACTAGTAAGGAAAAGAAGACTGAAAAGAAGAAATAAAAAAAGGATCAACCTAAGAAGGAAACCAAGACCAAAACTAAATTTAACACAAACACTTTGACTTCTGAGCCTAGAGCACAGAAAGAAAAGTATAATTGTTCCTATTGCAAGAAGAATGGTCATAAAGAGCATATGTGTATGAGAAAACAAATTGATCACCTTACTCATTTACTTGAGAAAAATCAAATAGGTGTTCCTGAGTCTATCAAACAAAATGCTCCAAAGGCCGAGTCTTCTACTGCAAAAGGTTCTAAATCTGATAAGAAGAAAGGAAAGGCCCTTGTAGCCAAAGTTTCTCCTTCATCGATGTGGATTATAGATTCCGGTGCCTCACACCACATGGCTTCTTCACATGTTGAGTTCTCCAACATCAAGCCTTGTGGTATGTCCCAAATCATGATGGGTAATGACACAACAGTGTCGGTTTCCGGTAGTGGATCAGTAGAGATGGATGGGGGAACATTCAACCAAGTGTTAAGTGTTCTTGATCTCTCTACCAATATCCTATTAGTTTACCAAATTACTCACCTTGGTGAAGGAATGTGAGTGGAATTTTGTCCTAACTCGGTGATTATTCGTGAACTTAACAATGACACTACAGTGGCTGAGGAAAAGGTGGATCACCATTCATGGTTGTATACCTTTTCCCACTTTACTTCTTGATTCTACGCCCACTACCTTGCTCACTCATGCAAATGAGGTTAGTAAGCTATGGCATGAGCATTTCGGACATCTAAATTATCGCTACCTTGAACAATTGAGCCAAAAAAAAATGGTCAATGAGTTACCTTGCGTCAAGTTTTCTAAGGGTCTTTGTGAGGGTTGTACCCTTGGAAAGCATCTTGAAAAGAGTTTTGACAAAGGAAAATCCTGGAGAGCTACTCATCCTTTGGATCTTGTTCACAGTGATATTTCTGGTCCATTTCCGTCTCCTTCATTTACTAGAGCTCTTTATGTGCTTACCTTTATTGATGACTATTTCGTGATATACTTGGGTATATTTTCTTAAGCTTGAGTCTGAAGTCTTTGAACATTCTCAGGACTTTAAGGCTCTTGCTGAGAAATAAGTGAAACGGTCTATTAAGGTTCTTCAAATTGACAATGGAGGTGATATGTAAAAAATAGGTTGATGGATTTCTATACTTCTGAAGGGATCTCTTTGCAGCATACAGTTGCTTATAGCCCTTTGCAGAATGGAGTTGTAGAAAGAAAGAACTGTACTCTTAAGGAGATGACCACTTGTATGATTCACTCGAAGTCTCTTCCTTCGCAGTATTGGGCTGAAGCAGTGAATTGTGCTAATTACATTCAGAATCATGTTCCACACAAGGCAGTAAGAGGGATGACACCCTTTGAAGCCTGGTTTGGATGCAAGCCTGATGTTGAGCACTTTTGAGTCTTTGGATCCAAGGCTATGGCTTGGATTCCCAAGAAGAAACACAAGGCATTGGAACCACAATCCAAACCTTGTATCTTTGTAGGGTATCCTGATGGCATGAAGGGATATTGATTGTTGAATCCTACTTCTCATGAGATTTATATTGAGATAAGTGTTAATTTGATGATTCTTCTTTGACTTCTACTTCTCTACCTATTGAGGTTCTTATAGTTTGCTGATTTAGGATTCTGACTCATTAGATGATGATGTTGTTGAGCGTGCTCCTCTTCTTGATCCTCCTTCGACCATCCTAAATCTCCTTCGGAGTCTTTTGATTCTCACAGTAGTGATGAGTGAGGACTATGTTCCTTCTCACTCAAGTGACGAATCTTACGACTTAGAGCCTGATCCTCCTGGTCCTCTTTGGGCTAGGAAAAATTTGCAAAGTGCTGGAGATTGGATTGGAGATACTTCAGATATGAGATGTACTCACTCAGATTTCATTAGACCCCACTTTTTCTTCACCTCTACCTCTAATCCATAGTCTTTTCCAGAGGCTTATGGTATTCTTGAGTGGGATTCTACCATGGATGAGGAGTATTCCTCTCTCATGAAGAATGATACTTGGGATCTCACCCCTCTTCTGAAAGGAAGAAAAATCATTCAGTGTAAGTGGGTGTTCCAAACAAAGTATGGAGTAGATGGAGATGTTGAAAAGTTTAAAGCGTGATTAGTAGCTAAGGGTTTCTCCTAGATAGCTGGGGTTGATTATACTGAAACATTTTCTCCAGTTGCGAAGATGACTTCTATTCGA
The DNA here is from genome assembly GCA_019776745.2 of Taxus chinensis. Lineage (NCBI taxonomy): Eukaryota > Viridiplantae > Streptophyta > Pinopsida > Cupressales > Taxaceae > Taxus > Taxus chinensis. Next base: position 329,732,619 of record CM034146.1, read on the forward strand.
CTGACCCTCAGCCATTGCTGCACAAGCAAATAGATGGAAAGTCCATCAAATGGATGTTAAGAGTGCCTTCCTTCATGGTGACCTAGAGGAAGATATCTATATGGAATAACCTTCTGGGTTATGTCCATGATCCCTCCCTCGTTTTTAAGTTAAAGAAGTCTCTTTATGGCCTTAAATAAGACCCTCGGGCTTGATATGCCACGATGGACTCATTTTTACTTACATCAGGGGTGTCACTCTAACCCAAATGTTTATATTCTACGGAAAGATGAATCCATACCCATCCTTGTTCTGTATGTCGATGACTTGTTGATCATGGGTATTTCTTTCTCTATCATCAATTCTGTGAAGATTGCCTTATCTAACAAGTTTTTCATGAGTGACTTAGGATTGCTTCATTACTTTCTTAGGATTTAGATCTTACAATCTAACTCAGGTATTGTGATTTCACAACCTAATTATTCTCTTGTTTTGTTCGCTCAATTTAATATGTCTGATTGTAAGTCCTTATCCTACTCCTTTTCATTTCTGGGGTTAAGTTGGTTTCTGATTACTCTATTCCCTTGGTTGACGGTACCCTTTATTGACAGTTGGTGGGGAGCTTGATTTACCTTACTCACACGCGTCCAGATCTATCATATGCCATTCAGATCATGTCCAAATTCATGCAGGAGCCACATGAGTTGCATTGGAAAGTAGCTAAATGGATACTTCATTATGTTCATGGAAATTACACTAATAACATTCACTATCTTGGAGGAGTGGATATTGACTTAGTTGGGTGTCACAGATTCTGATTGGGATGGTGAATTAGATCATCAACAAGATCTACCTCTAGGCTATAGTTTTCTCTCTTGGTTAGGGTCCTATGTTAGTTGGTATAACAAGAAGAAGAATGTAATTGTGATATCTTCTACAAAGGTAGAGTACAAAGGAATAGTTAATTCTACCACAGAAGCTGTTTGGTTACAACGTATCTTGATAGAGTTTGTTATTCTCTATCAATGACCTACTATCATCTACTGTGAAAATATGAGGACCATCTCGATTTTCCAAAATCCATTGTTCAACATCAGAGGATGAAGCACATCGAGATACATATGTATTTAATTTAGGAGTTGATCCATGATGACATTATAAATTTATAGTATTGTCAGTCATTTGATATTATTATAGACATTTTTACCTAACTCTTCACTAAGGTGAAGTATCTTCACTTGCGGTCTTTTCTTAGGGTGAGGTATTTTGTGGTAACCCATCTTCTTTGGGCTTTCTAGTTCTCTTTTCTTCTTATAGAAAGATTACAGTTTGTACATGCATATATTATTAGGCCTTTAGTTTTTGGGACTCATTTGACTCAGCTTTCTTACGTTTTTTAGGGAGTCTTTTGTCTCTTATAAGTGGATTTTTTCCCTTAGGTTTTTTTCCTCCATTACTTGAGATCCTTATTATACATGGGTACCTCATCAGGCCTAGTTTCCAGGACCCATTCTTCTCTTCTTCTTATTGCAGGAAGATGTTGTTTGTAGACTGATGAATAGGATGGGTACCTCAAACACATAAAGGCTTAGTATCCGGACCCCATTGAACACATCTCCTCTTAGTTGTCTAGGAGAGTTCTCTTTCAGTTTTGACTTTCCATGACCTCCACCTTAGCTTCAATAAACGAGGGTATTGGTGTATATGAATAGACTTGTCGTCATTCGACGTCTTGTCCACTTAGTTACTTAGTCATCTCACTTAGTGAGAATAGGTTATAGTTGATTTAGTCATTGTTGAATAGGTCATAGGGCTAACGTCCAAGTGTCATGCACAAGTGAGTTATACAACAATCCTATATGTACCCTTTCATTCTTATTTATGAACATGACATACACTCCACTGTCTTTTCTATATGTGATTTTCCTTGTGATTCGTGCTCTTGCTAATTACAAAGAATTCTCCACTCCTCCATTGGAAGTGCAAAACCTGTCTTCAATGTGCATGAGGTTCCAACATTGATCCTCATGAAACATTTTATTAGTACATCATAAGAAACATTCATAGTGATTGGTTCAATAATATGAAGCATTTTATTTTCTCCATGCAACTTGACTAGCTTCCCCTCCAATGGTAGGCTGAGCCATATGAACATAAGATGCCCATTTGAGATCGCTACCTCCCAAACTAACGGCACCACTTTCTTGACAGCAACATGTCCCCACTTAGCATGGCAATCCACTATAACTGTGTTCATGGTAAAATACTTTCTAGTAGTAGGCAACAAGCTGTACCAATAAACATTTGACATACCCTACGACAGGAACCTACCTTAAATACATTGTCAATAACAAGTCCTAAATGCTTATGTTATCTTGATATCTAGCTCATTCATAACCTATAAAGGCATGAAATTACATGAGGCTCCTGAATCAAATATAGAATTATGCATAATCTTCACACTAAAAATCAGAGTAGTAAAGAAATTAACAGATATTATCTACATCCAATTAGGATACAACTAAGGATGTGCCTAAATATAATTCCAGGGGTTCTTCCATGCTTTCTAATTCTTCCTTTATCTCAAAGCTCCATGCCTTAACATATGGTTTCAAATTTATTACATTGCCTACATCTCTTTCCTTAACAATCATATCATCCTTCAGCCCTAAGTATTCAAATTCTCTTTTTCTATGTGTTTGGGATTCTAAGCAATTCTATAATAGGGACTGTCACTTTTATCTGACCTTTAGAATAATGAGCCATATCATAGACAATATATTTTGGCAGGGTTACATTAGAGGTAAGGGTAACAAATATTTATGTCAGATGCTATAGGATTTTTACATCTTTGGTGGTATCAGAGGTACTTGGATTTGAATGCTTGGTAGGACCCTTATCAGACATGGTTTTCTTAGGAGAATACATTAGGGATATTAATCAAGATAGGCATTTTTTTATGATTAATCAAGATAGGCATTTTTGGATTAGAGGTACAAACCCTTTGACCTATCTATTTTCAAAGGTTATACTCCTTTTCTTAAGCAACTACAACATTCATTAACAACTACCTATCTTCTTCAAAAGGGACCCCACCATCATACTTCTCAATCATTAGAGATCTTAAGTACTAAAAGTCATAATTTGGAAGCTCAAATGAATGGGACATATCTATACCAGTATTAACAATAGAAGGAATGAAAATTACCTGATTTACCAGGGATAATTTTAGTGGCAAATATTCGTAATATGGTGAAAATTTCATTTTAGGAAAATTTGAAAAGGTGATTTTTTCGGAGCGGGTCGGTGTCCTGTTTGCCTAAAATATACAGTATATTTTTTTTGGGGGTCAGCTTCACCTTCATTTGAAAACATCTCCTATAAAAACCTAGGTGATTCGTCGGGTAGTATACCTCAAGTAGCTTACCAAATTACCAATACCGTGAAGTTTGAACTCACATACTCTTAAGCACCAGAGATTGTTGTTAGCCTGTTAGGGTTAGTTGTTGACGCATGACAGGGATATAGTTGATGCATGACAAAGAGGTATTGCAGACACACGACAAGGAGATATTGCAAATGCGTGATAAAGGGGTAAGCAGTTGACATGCGTAAGAGGAATAGATTTGATGCGACAAAGAGAGTTGACACACGACAGGGCATAGGCAGTTGACACATGATAAGGGCAGAGTTGACACATGACAGAGACCTCAGACAGTGGATGCCTTCGTGACGTGTGATAGTTTCAGTTGACACCTTGCTGACACCTGACAGGGATTATTGACGTGCTATTGATGCGCGACAAAGGGTTAGTTGTTGACGCGCAATAGGTAGTCGCTACTTGGTTCTTTTGCTGATGCAGGACTCTCTTCAGAATAATGGAAGGTGCTAGTCCTAAGAATGCAAAGACCCTAAAAGTAACTAAGAAATATCAGAAATCACTCTTCAAGTATTTTGGAAACTCTGCGGATACAGATATTGAAAATACCAACCATATAGATGCCACCACAAAGAATCAAAATACTGACTGTGTGGAAGGTATTATTGAGGTGGACATGCATTCTGCACAGTATCAAACAAATGACACCTACGATAATATGCCAGATCTTGAAGATATTGTTCCTATTGGGGTGCAACCAGAAGTGCATCAAGATATCACACATACAAATACTCAGCAAAATGGAACACATAAATCAAATTCAAATTCCGGTCCAAGAAAGAGGAAACCAGGTGATTGTGATATTGCTCAAAATTCTACTCAAAAAAGTAAAACATTGAAAATGAACAAGAATATGTGGACCATTGGCAGGTCATACAAGTTTGATTGGGTAGCTAAATTTCCGTTTATCGAACCTGTACAATCATCTAATTTTGAAGAGATCCCATCTGAATGTACATGTACAATATGTACGTGGAAATTGGGAAAGCAACAAAAAATGCAAATGAAGCTGGACACTATAGAAAAACATTGTGGAAAACAATATTTGACTGTAACGGGGGCGGATGGCCAGAAAATCAAAACACACAGGTGGAAAACTGAAAAAGAATGCATGCATGTTAGATACGCAGCGGAATATGAGGCAGAGTAGAAAAAACACAGACATCTCTTGGAAAAGGGAGGAACGATCACATCGCATATTGGTAAGATGAATCAAACAAATCTACATGCAAAACTCATACAATTCTCTACTCTATTTCACATACTAAAAAAAGGAAGACCGATTTCAGATTTCCTCAATTTCAAAGTTTTGTATCAATATAATGGAATGCTGAATGTACCTCAGTCTCATTGGTCTGAAAGTAGTGGATGGGAAATGGCAAAATGCCTTTCGATGATAGAGAAGGAAGATTTGAAAGAGAATGTAAAAAAATCAAAGTTTATCTCTCTTTCAATTGATGAAGTGACAACAGTCGACAACACTGCATGGGTATGTATCCACATCTATACTTTAGAAAATCATATAAGGACACCTCATCTGTTGGGTGTTATGAAAATGGTTGAAAACTGCAATGCTGAAAACCTACATAAAATAGTTGTTTCTCATTTGAAAGATATTGCTGGAATGACTGATTATGAAATTGCTACGAAGTTGGTATGCATTGGAGCAGATGGTGCATCTGTCATGCAGGGTCACCGAACAGGGCTGTGTGTTAGATTACAAACAACAGTGGCCCCATATATGCTACCAATTCACTGTATGGCTCACAGAATGAATTTAGCATATAAAATGGTAAGAAACCACAAAAATGTTGCTAAATTAGAAGACCTTATAAGAGAACTTCATGCCTATATGTCAAGCAGCCCAAAGTGATTTCTTGAGTTCTAGAAATTTGCAATTGGAATTACAGATGGAAAAAAACTTCTGAAAGATGTTGAGACTAGATGGATCTCCTTGTATGAACCTGCATGCAGAGTTCATGAGGAGTATCCTTCGTTGGTTGGTTTCATGCACAAATACCGTCATGAAGTTGATAGGGCGAGGGACTTGTTGTTTCATTTAACTAATTTGGAGACATTGCTTACATTGGTTGGTATTCTTCCAATGTTGCAGCAGATCAATACACTGATGAAGCATGCACAGGGAAGATTAATCTATATTGTGGATTTTATACGGATGAGAAAAATGGTATGTCAAAGTCTTGATATCTTGTATTATTCCCAAGATAGTTTTGATACACCTATTTTTGAGAATTGGAAAGCTTTATTAGATCTTAAAAATCCTAATAACTATTTGAGATTTAATATCCACGATCACCTCTACATCATTGTTAATGGGAGGGACATACCACTGCACATTGTGCAAAAACGTCAAGATATTACAGGATTAGAACGAGAATATGTTCCCGTGACACGTAATCTCTTTGAGTCTGTTATAGTTGAAACAAGAATAAAGCTTAAGAAAATTTTAGAATCCTTATCATCAGAAATTAGAGAACGTTTCTCCAAAGATAAAATTCTTGAAGCCATGGGTGTGATGAATCCTAATTTTTGGAATACTGAAGGTGGTCGTGCTGACTTTGTAAGAAAGCATTTCCATAAATCCATGGGTACAATAATGGAACATTTCGCAAAGACTTCAGAGTTCAAGGGTATGGAAATCAAAGGTATACTGAATGCTGATTTATTAAAATTTCAATCAACAAATTTTGCAACAACAATGAGGAACCAATATAAAAATTTAGACGAACCTTCTAAAAGTGGTGCTATTACAAGGTTGTGGCGAGGAATCTATCAAAGTTCTATCTTACAAGAAGATATCAGTGAATATTTCAGATTATATGAGTTATGCCAAACAATGATTTTGGGGTCTGTGGAGGATGAAAGGGTTTTCAGTGCACTATCATTTATAAAATCAAAACTGAGAAACAGGTTGGATAAAAATCTGGAAAGTTGCATGAGGTGTTATGTTTCTCGATACTCCATGGAAACCTTTCCTTTTGACAGAGAAATTGTGCATTGGAATTCCCTTTGCGAAAGAAGAGGTGTGAATAATACAGCTACAAGTACAACTATTCCCAATGTTGAGAGTGGAATTGGCGCATCGTCACACTCTACAGAAGAGAACATTGAGTTTGAAGAAGCTATTGATAATGGATTGTTTCAACTTTAAATAGGTATCTTCTTCACCTTAATCTTATTGTTTGTCACTTTACATTTTTTTCAGCTCTTGTTATCATTAAAGATGTTACAGGTCTATATATTTACATTTATTTAAATACAATCTTTTTATTTTTTTTGAAAACGTGGGTTGACATCCATCCGAGGAAGCTGGTACTTCTTGGGATTGACAATGTCAAAAAACTCACCCATATATCTACTAATCCATTTCTTGTGTTGAGTTTTCTTAAAACAAAGATCCAGCACATTACCAGTGATGATTTCACAACAATCTAAATACACTAGAGGTAAGTTAAACCCTATCATATCATCTTTCTTGATTTCTTACAATTATGTTTAATTTATTTTTTATATTTGCAAAATGCTTTGATATATTTTTTAAACTTTGTGGGATAAAATGACACAATTGAATTTTACAGAGAAGAGCTAAATATTCCACATACATTTATACAATTTATAATATATTAGTCCATTCATCAAAATTCATCATCATCCATATATATCATATCATCACCATATCATCATCATCATCATAATCCTGAGTCCTGACACTACAATTATTATTAAAACAATTATTTATCTAATTTAAATTTATTAAAAGAATTCCATTTTTTTTGGCCTCGAAAACAATTCATAATCATATCATTACAACGTATATCCGTTCTCATATGGGTGAGTTTTTTGACCCATAGGTTTATGGGACAGGTTTCTAATGTCATCTATATCCATTTTAACACATTCCATTTATTTATCATCTATATCCATTCTAATGACATCATGATCATATCATTACAAGTATAGAGAAGAAGCATTATCTTAAAACAAGTTTAAATGTCTAGAGAAGAAGAATTATCGTGCTTGAAGCTAAATCTACGTCCACATAAAATTGATCATCATCCATATATATCATATCGTTATCATCATTTTCATTCATCATGTAATCATCTATCATCATTCCATGTTTTTACAACAATTATCCATTATCATCATTCCATCATCATCTATATCCATTCTAATTTCTAGAGAAGAAGAATTATTGTGCTTGAAGCTAAATCTACGTCCACATACAATTCATGATAATCCAAGTAAACAAGAAACATATGTCATCATGATTCATCCCTATCTAATGCAATCACCATTAAGAGTAAACCAAAAAACATAAACTCCATATACAATCTAAAAATTCTATCAAATCCATATGCAATCAAAATTAAAGATTACATAGTATTTCAAATTTTGAAAGGCTATCAAATCTAGATAATAAAATTCAAATACCATGACCACAACATTCAATTTTACAAATTTTCAAATATAGACTCAATATTTAAAGTTTCCACACTCAATAATAAAAAGTTTCAACCCTCTTTTTTTGTATCCATTTCAACTCCATGTGATCCTTTTCCCAATGGTTTCTTCACCTGTGGATATACCCCTTTCCCCAACCGTAAAAATAACCCTAGAACTTATAAGATCTTCCGCAGCACTGTCTGAATTTTTAAAAATTATTTCTTCTTGATTTGTAACATCTCCATGGGACAACAAATTTGGATCAGCTGCTGCCTTAGCTTTGAATAATATTTCAGGGTCGAAGCCGTGCTCTTTAATTATCCACTTTAGTGTATTGTTTTGTTTGTTAACCAAAACAATATTTTCCTTCAAATTCTTCGCTGTGGATAAACTGTTCTTTGTTATTTCCAAGTGAACTTGGAATACCTTTGCTTGACTCTTAAAATTTTCATATTTCAACTGCACAAAAAAAGTAATGTCAATTCAACATATTACTAAAAAATGAAAATTTCAAATTAACAAGAAAAATTGTTTGAAAGTGATAGTACTTACAACCGCTCTATCTCTCTCGGCATTTGCAACTGCTACCAGATCCTTGTCCTTAGACCATTTGTTAAAATATGCCTGGGCCTCAGCACTAATATTTTCCAATTTGTTTAATGTCTTATCCAAAATGTCATCTTTATAGTTGTTATACGTGACAGTCCCACTTCTTACTTGGGTAAGTAAGGAATCCATCTTCACAGGTTGATTCTGGGATGCAACGTATAAACTATCTCTTTGCTAATAATTTTCAAAACGACTAATAATATCATTGATAAGAACTTTAGCCCTTCTCTCCCATTCTATGAGATGATTGATATGAGGTAGAATAAACTCACTGATATGGGATTGACAATCATAACCAATTAAGTTTTCCAAAGGAAAAGGTAGCAACTGTTCACCATCTGTATGTGATGAAGATAATCTTGCTGGAGAAGTATGGGGGCTTTCGAGCTAGATCAACTGCTACTTGTTTATGCCTTTGGGTGGCTTGATCTTGTTTGTGATAAAATTAATCAAGATTCAGATAAATAAATTTAAATTGAAATATAATTCAATATTGTAAAGCATGTTGAAATTGAAGTATACCTGCTGGCCTTGAATCATCTCATGAGTATTGAAAAAACCAGTTAGGTCATTGCTATCAATGCCCAAATAATCTTCATCTAAATTTATATTATTCAAAACCGATATGCCCCGTTGCACTAGGCAAGCCACCAAGTGAGGGGGTTGGAATTCGAAAGGAGGAGGCAATGTTTAGTGTCCCGCTAGGGGCCGGAGCAATTGACATGCGTTTACCAATGTTCTTTTTCCCTGTTCCTCTGGTTGGCATTTTAAAAATTATTGGTTGAGGGGGGGTCGGTGCCGCTGTTTGAATAGAAGGACTGCAATGTGCTGAAAAGTTCAAGAAAAAACATGAAAAACTAGAAAACAATCCAAAAAGGTAAAAACTACGAAATTAAACGTAGTATTCAAAAGTTGTACCTTGTTGTCGAGGGATAGTTTTTTCACGGTGCTAAGGGTGGCCATGTAGGAGTAGTATTTGGTGGTTGTTGAGAAGATATGAATGCATGCGACTGTACGGAGTGAGATGGGGAAGAAGGTTGAGTTTCCAAAACACGAGTATGGTCCAAAGTCCCTGTAATGTCATCAACATTGAATGTTATGTCAATTCAATTGGTTAAAATTTAAATTGGAAAATAAAAATACAAATTTAGAATTTGTAAATAATATATGAGAAGGTATTACTTCTCTGGCATTTAACGAGTTCAAACTGTTGAGGGTTTGGAGAGGAGTGAGCTTCCATTTCAGATTGGGAATCTCCCAAAGCCTCAGCGTGTTGTTGGCCTCTTCCTCTTGATAACACCTTTTTTCGGGGAAGGGATTCAATAAATCTTCTCTACAAACCGTAAATTGTTAATAATTGTGCAATAACATGTCGAAAATTGAAATACAAACTAAATAGTTTATACGTGTTGTTCTTCAAATGGAATTGACAACTTCATCAACTCCTCATCAGTGCAAGTAGGAATTGGTTTGTCTTTTAAATTTAAAACTGGCTCGTAATAAAGGCCAAGGAGATAGTTTGTAGAATAAATGAAAGGTTTTTCTAAAAGCTTCGAATTTATTATGTCAGTTCTTAATTTTTTTTATAGATAGGTGAACCAATCAAATTTTTGTTTTGAGATAGTGGCAACTATGTATGCAATGGCCCAGTTTGGTATATCTTTTTGCCGACCCTATAAAACTATTCTGGATTGAAAAAATGAAATCATTGTAGCAAGAAAGTGGTATGCAATTTCTTACATATCCACACCACACCTGGATTTATTGACGTGAGCTGTAAATACCAAATAGTGGGAATTAATATAAATTTATAACACTAAATTGTATCACAATAAAAAACATAATAAAAAATGATGAATGAAAACGAATTATACTTATAATCAAAATGGTAACCAAATGTTGACTCGAGATATTTCTTGTCGTCTTCCACGAGTGTTGCTTTCATTGTAACAATTGGTAAATTTCTGAATGGAAGGCCTGTAAACTGATGGATTTCATTTGACTTCGATACCGAATTGAAACATTTAGCCGTCATTCAGAGTAACATAAAAAGGTCATCCTCTGTTTTGTAGGGTGAGAGAAGGTAATTCAAAATATCTGGATCTCTTTCGAAATGGGGCATGTTAATGAGCCCACTAAACTCACACACATCGATCAAATCTTTATATTCGGAAGACATCTTTAAAAAAATATGGATGTGGGGGCACAAAGGATTCCTATAGATGATCTTGCTCATGGATTGGACTAGATTCTCTTCTTGATTTTTGTCCTGAGCTTGTGGTTGGGAAGCACTTGAAGTCACCATTGTAGTTGTGCTTGCGTCTTTGACAATGATGGATTCCTGCAAAAAAAAATCGAGAGCCGGAAAGTGTAAATAAGAAAATGACTGGTGGGAGGGTATTTATAGGCCAAATAAAGCGTCAATGGCCTCTGTTGACGTGCGTCAATGGCCTCTGTTGATGCATGTCAAAATGTTAACGTGTGTCAACAGAGACCATTGACGTGTGTCAATAGAGGCCTTTGACCCGTGTCAACAGAGGCCATTGATGCGCGTCAACTGTGGCATTGACGTGCGTCAACAAGATGCCATTGACACGTGTCAATAGAGGCCATTGACACACATCAACAGAGTCCATTGATGCGTGTCAGCAGGGGCATTGATGTTTGTCGATGGTCCCTATTGACGCACATCACTGACCCTTGTTGATGCATGTCAATGCCCCTACTGACGTGCATCAATGAGTTCAATTGATGTTGTGTTGATGTGTGTCAACAAGGGCTATTGACATTGTGCTGTTGCGCATCAAAGGTGCATCGGTATCTAGAACTCTGGTTTCTCTGGCTTGAAAAACCTTGCAAAAATTTAGTTTTGGAATACTGTCAAATTCACCTTTCACTGAAACTAGTTCCGGGGATATTCGCCAGGTATTTTCCACCTACAATTTTCTAGAGGTGTCTTAAAATGAACCCTGGAGGAAACCTCTAATTCATATTCCTCTCATAAAATAATGGATTAGATTAAAGTAGGGGTTATGATAAAATTATAATATGATTGTGACAATTTTTGTAAAAGGTATGATATTTTCACCGTGTGACTTCTGGAAAGCTAGGTTTTCCCACCGTGTCCAAATCAGGACACCAAAAATGAGATTTTCACCTTGAGAGCATAAGAAAGTGTTTTGGGGTCAAAAACTATATTATTTTTACTCAAAAACACTTGATGAGATCATTGAAACCATTTTTGAGATCCAATTCTTCCTAAAACTTTAAATTTTGGGAATATTTCATCTTGAACTGAGAGGAGAAGCTATTGTGTTCTAAATTGCCTCAAGAAATGTTTAAACCTTAGAAAAAAAATTAATATTTCGATCTTCTAGAGGATTCTAAGATATTTCTGATGATTATTTTTTTGTCTCCTAACTCCTTATGCAAATCTCAGAATATTCCATAGAATTCAGCTTTCATCGTTGGAGCTTTCATTCCTTGCACCCAGATGACCTGGTTTTGTTCATATTGTTCCTGGATCAAATTTTCTTCATAAAATTTTACTAAACCATCTCATACATCTTTAATTATCTTTGAAATCACCCCCATATGATTTATATTTTCCCTGAAGGCTTCTGAATGGTGTTTCCCAGTTGTAAAATGGCCAAAATAACCTTTTTAGGCCTCCAGAGGAAGTTGTCTTTCATCAAATTTCAATAAGTTCATCAATCACATTAGGCACTCTTCCCTGAAAAATAAAACACACTTAAAGACCTTGTTCTTGCTTTCCTCTAAGCCATGGTGATGGTGGAACCAAGGGCATGCTAACTATAGGAAGGATGCACAATGACTAGGAAATAAAATTTTCAATTATGGGTTTAGTTGTCGTGATCAAAAGTTTTAATTTTTCATAATATAATTTTTGCATGAAAACATTTCCTCTCTACTAAAGTTTTGATATAAGAAGAAATATTGATTAAATTGAGCTATGTGAAACTAATTGGAACTTTATGATGCGATTTTTTACTGCATCTAGGGCTAATTACAACTCTAGACAATATTTGTTGATAATACATGTGAAAAGAGCGCGATAAAGAGTCATCAAGAGAAACCACCCACTCACTTCCAATTCAGAAATATATAGAACCTAAGAAAACATAAAATGAGTCAAGTCTACCATTTGAGGGGTTAGATTGGTAAAGATTAGAGAGACAAGCTAAGTTATGTTGAATAAGTGAAACTTGTCAAGGGTCTTGGAGAAACACCATTGTAATAGCATTATGATTTTAGTTGAGTTTTGTAACAATCCTAATAGTGGTGAACCTCTTGAGCTTGATATTGCTCGTGATCTGCTGAACATTAGAAGTGCCAGTCCCCGGGAGGCACAGATGGATAACCCTTCTAAGAAATTGGAGGCCTTAGAGGTAGAGATTAATTTGCTAAAGGTTGAGGTCAAAAACCTTGCCAATCAAAAAGGCAAAAAAAGCATGGAGGGGGAAGGGAGCACTGACAATAGTCAGATTGATGACATATACAAAAAGCTGACCTCCTTAGACTCCCGCCTTGGGAAGGCTAAGACCAGACATGACTACAATATTGCAGCCTTTAGGGCCATCGAGGAGTTTATCGTGGGTCATGCCAAGAGTGTTTCAAATCTAAGCGGTGTCCCGGCAGCGCTTTGGGGCAATGATAAAGAGAGCAAGAGAACCATTGAGAAGCTCGATAAGATGGATGCTGCTCAGATGACCGCGTTAGGCATGTTTCAAGCTTGGAAAAAAGTCAAGATCAGCATTGATCAAGCGGCCAAGAAGTAGTCCTGGATACTTCTGCTGCTCTTTTTTGTTAATATTACTGTTTCTTGGCTGTCGTCTTGCTGTTTTTTTGCCGTTGTTTTGCTGTTAAGTCTTCTCTGTGTAGCTGTTTCTGGGTTACGTGGTATTTTTTGTAACTCTTGATCTGCGCTACAGCTACTCTACTCCTCTCTCTTATTCCAGCTTATAGGCCTTATTTTGTATTCAAGGGTATAGTCCCTTTCAAAAAACTATTTGCCAATATTAAAAAAAAACAATCCTAATAGTGGTAGTAGTATTTGTAGATATTGTCAAATATTTTAAAATTAATAAAAACAAATGCATGTGTTTTGATGTTTTAGGTGTCATAAGGAATTTCATGAGTCCATATCTTTGAACAACTATTTTTACCTTTAGGAGTTGTGAGGTTTATAAAATATAGTTTTGACACATCTAAAACTCTTGAAAATGGCAGTAACCAATGACAAAGGCCCCAAAACCTAAACAATGACTATATTCTTTCCCAAAATAGATATCAATTGTAGAATTTAAAGCCTAAAAACTTTAGAGTGAATGTTGAAATCCTTAAAAATACATATATACTGACCATACTAGAATATGAAAAATTATCTTCTAAGTCATGATTTATGGAGTTATGAGACTAGTTCCATAAGGTGCAAAGTGACCCTAATTTCTTATGTTTACTAAAATAAATTTAAATTATAAGAAATAATAAAATATGAAGATTAATAAATGAAAAATTTAAACTTAAATTTATTTTTGTAAATATATAGCTCCCAAATGAGCATATACAACATTACTAACAAGAACGGGAGAGTGTTATAGTGTGCTCGCAGTATAACTTTTATGGATTGGAAATTCCCAATCCATAGTCTTGGATTTTCCTAAGATATCCAAACCTAAGGTTTGGACTGTGTAATCCATGAATAAATTTGTGTTTTACAAAAAAACGATCTCAATTGTACACCCCAATTTATCATGTGTTATAAAATTAATTATATATATATATATATATATATATATATACTGCAACGTCAAGCTTGGTTTTACATTTGTGAAAATATACTTCTTTCTAAAATCTGATTAGTTTAATACTTTCATTCTTAATTTCTTTTACTAGTGCCTTATTTTCTTGTCAAAACGTATGTATACTTTTTTGTACACAATTTATGATTTTTTCATCTAAACTCCATTCTACATGCATTTTAAAAAAAACAAAAAATTGACTACTTTTCTCAAAATTATGGGGACTTACACACAAATATTTATGTTTCACGATTTTTTCACTTTGCAAATTATTACAAAATTATATATTCCTCCAAAAAATATGAAAACTTAGTGGGACCTCATAGATGGTCTTAGCTAACTTTCTAATAAAGGGATTTGTAAACTAATTAATAAAACTCAAAAACTTGTGGGCGCACACACAACACATTGTTATCTTTTTGACACAAAAAAAGACACACTTTGTGTGCGCACCACATTTGACCTTCTTAATCTCCATCATTTTTAAAACAAAATAGTAGTTTATAAACGAGATTTCAAGCACTATGATTCTTATTCTTATCACATTGTTAAATTTTGAGTATATGCATACCAAATTATTAGTTGAAGTTTGGGTTTTGCTAATATCAAGAAAAATGTGGTCAATGTTGACCCCCTTTTGGTCTCCCATTTCCATGAACTTACCCTTTATTTGATCGTCAATTATTTTTTTCCTTTTTTGGCCTTACTGTGGAGTTACGAGACATGAATATATTTTTTTGATCCTCACACATTGTTGTATCTAGATTGACACCATTTTTCATTGATCAATGAAAAATATGTGAATAAAATAATGAAGTTACAAACAATGTTATGTGGGCATGCATCCACTAGATTTTGATGACATTATAGATGTCTCAAACATTTACAAAACTTGTGGACATAGAGGGGACGCTTCCATTTTTAAGTTTTAAATAAACTTATGATAGTTTTTCTTTTAAATAGTTGTTATTTTTATCAAAAACATTGAATTGTAATCTCAAAAATACCTTTAAAATCATTACACATGATTCAAACCCCTAAATTTCAATGAATAAACTTTAAATATTTAAGTATTAATTTATATATTATTTTAATAGTCATATCACATCGTCCCCAACATATGGGACAAATCGTCCCAAAAACTCCATCTGTATGTACCATTGTCCCCCCCATCATATATACTTAGGTAACTATTATTATTGATATTTTTTTGGTGTGTGAAGAATTTAATATAAGAGCTTTCGAGTTTGATGTCCCTCAACATTTTTCAAACAATTATATTTAAAGTATCTATACTAGTAACATTATTTTATGTAATGAATATATCTATTCATATATTTAAACTATTTGGAGTACAAGATAGTGAATACATTAACTCACAATTCAATACTTGACTATTTTATTAATATCAAAAGTAATATAGACATCATTCACACCCTAAGGCCCATCTCTCTTTTTATTAATACTAAGAGTATAATAAGTCCATCTATCAAATATTGAAGTATGTTTCCTTTTTAACATTATGGATTGTGGAAGTTTGAAGTCTCTTATTAATCAAATAATTAAATATACTCTATTAACTAACCACGAGGTTCAATATAGTATTTTCATTATAAAATTTTGGATTTTACAATATGGAATATACGTTTACCTCTTCTTCTAAAATGTTTAAATTAATCTGACAACTTCCATCAATTGACATGTTTTTTAATAAATATCACAATAATAGAACACAATAAAAATATTTTTCTTTCCATTGTGAGTGACCATAGATGATTTAGGAATTTTCAAAGTCATAGAAGAAATTCCAAGATGCACTGAAGAGGCATATTCGATTTGGGAAGTAGGGCATGTATTTGGAGGAAAATTTACAAGGTATTTTTTTTGAGCCAAGCCATCCAACCAATATGAGATTATTTTTTTGAGTGAGGATTTTTATAGTCATAAAATTAATTTTAAGATGCATTGAATAAGGATGTTTTTTTTCTATTCCCTTAACATATAATATGCATTGGGATATATGTGTGGCCGACTAGTGGCTAGCATAATCTCTTAACTTTTCATATCACATTTATGTATGCTTTCATATTATTAATAAGATTAACTTGTGGAGTATTCATTGTCAAAATAGAGTATATATAGGAGGTAGTAATTAGTACTTGAGCATCATATTGTGTATTTGATTCTTATTGTAAGGTTGTCGAGGTTTCCCCTCAAATTAGCTTGGTAATATATTTGTGATATTCTAATCTTAGTTTTCATTCTTCTACTATTATTTTGAATATCTATATAATTAAATTCATTACAAATGGTATCAAAACTTCAATTCAAGTCAAAACCCTAATTTTTATGTATTTCCTATAACTTGCAAACCATTTCTAATTATTTGGAATATTTTTACGAAATTTTTAATGTAATACAGGGAGGCTACCCTCCAAATTCTAGTTTTTAATTCACAAAATTATTTTTGTTTTATTATTTTTCACAAATTCACTTCACACACTACCAATTTTACAATTTGTCTTACTTATTTACATTTTCGGAAACATATTTGAATTTTTAGTGGGGTTTGTTCTCTATGATTTTTTATTGGAGCTTAACATAACCCAAAAACATAAACTATAAGCCCTAAACCCTGAACCCCAAACCTCAATCCTTGAACCCTAAACCATGGTTATGAAAATCCACTAAAGGATAAGGAAAATGTCTGTCACTCTAGGAAGGAGACCAAACAAGGAAGAGGTAAATTTTATTTTATAGGTAACAATGGTAGTACCAAAACTGCAAGCAGTAGTTCAAACAAGGTGAAAAAATAGGATTTATAGTAGGTTAGTGATCAATAATTTCAGTGTAACCTGAACCTACTATAGGAAAAATGTTATATATATCTATATATATTTGGATAATTTATATTTGTTAATGAATAATTTTGTGCTCAGGGGAATGTAAGATATTTTAAAAACCCACATTTGAACATGGCACCACTTTAAAATTTTGTGGGATCTAATCTAGGATGTTGGAACATTCTACCAAAAGTGGAGATGCACAAGTTTAATGGGAAGGATCTGATAAAGTAGATAAACCAAATGGGTTGTCTTTGATCTAAATAAAATTCCTTTTGCACAAAAATAGATCATATAAAATTTTTCTTTGGAATAGGAGTAGTTTATCATATATAGATGGTTTTCCGCTCAATAGAAGAATTAGGGCTTGACTATCATAGTGTTAGTGTTCATTGATGAAATTTAGATTCATTGCAACAACAATGTGATAGAGAACTAATTAACTTAGCTAGAAAAATTGTAGTAAATAGGGATTTTCAAGGATTATGTTTGGTAATTCTTGAACCTATCCTTGTGTTTGGAGGACATTACCAAGGATAACCTCATTTATTTATTTTTGGGAGGGCTCAATGATAGAATTCAACTTGATTTTCACACATTTAGTCCAAATTCAATATCTAAGTCTAGGATATTTATACACCATGTAGAGGAAAGAGAAATGTTTGACACAAGTGAGAAAATTTATAGCTTAACAGATAATAGCTCTTTTACACTATCATTTCCACATTTGACTAGGTTAACACATTTAAAAATTGAAGAGAATGAGGAAAACGGGTTATGTTTCAACTATGACATCAAATATAGCCAAGGACATAAATATGTTAAAAATAAGTTATTATATATTAGGGGAATCAATGAATAAGATAATAAAGAGTAAGTATCAAATGGTTTTGAAGAGCTCGAGTTAGGAGATTCCTAACCTACTATACCTTTTCATGTGATTTTAGGTAATGACACCAAAAACTCTCAAGGTAGTGGGTTTCTTAAGAAAACAATTGATTTTATTGATTGGCAGAGGAAGTACTCACATTTTTTAATGATAAGTTAGTTGCACACTTTAACTACTTTATTTATCCAACACCAAAATTTCAAGCCATGGTTGAAAATGGCAATACCACTACGTGTTCAAGAAAATGCCATAATCTTAAACTTGCCATGGGGGACTAATTTTTTAATGGCCCTATAATTTCTATTATAATGGGAAGATTAGATATTGTATTTATAGTTTAACGTGTCACAACCTTGGCTACAAATGAGATGAATTTTTAGGAAATGATTTGTGCATTTTCATATAAAAGGAAATAAGTTTCAGTTGATAGGATTTAGCATTAATTCACACTATATTAGAAGCACTCATCAATTGCACATGATCCTCAACAAGCGATCCATAGGTCCTTATTAACAATTTTTTTATTGAAAGAAAAATAGTCATTTGCGTGCACATACCATTATATTTGTAGGAAATGGGGTTAGATGAACAAAGTTAGAGGTCAATTTTGTGGCTACTTTGTCAATTTTTCACAAAGGGCATACACCCTTTGAAAAAGTGCATACGCCCTTTATAAAAAATATATCCTGAACCTATTTTGAAAATTTCTGGGAAATAAAAATCAAAAGGGTGCATACCCTTTTGACTATAAAGGGTGTATGCCCTTTGTATAGAATAAAACAAAAATCACAGACCTACTCATATTTAACAAACTACCGACTTGAAAGGGGGAGTTTGGAGCTCAAATCTAAAGTATGTACACCCTTTTCAAAACCTTGTGCCCATTTTAATTTCTCCTGCATGTACCAACATGTTTCCCATGGGATCTTGTGAGTTTATTTTTTCAATTTACTTTGTTATTTTTTTGTTTTTGATAAATTAGGGGTTTTGAAATAGAAAGTAATTGTATGAATTACATCTTTTATAAATGTATATTAATGAAGGCATTGTGTAAATGAAATGTGGGGGGATGCAAAAAATATAGATAATCCACAAGTAAACCCACCTGAAAGCCATAGAAATACACAAGAGGCCCATAAACACAAAGAAGATGAATTATTGCAATGATATAATGTAAACCAACAATTGGAAATAATCATAAATAGTTTGTGTGATTCCTCAACCAACAATGTGTGTAGTACTCTTGTTAATATGTTGGGAAGTGTTTACAACAAAGTAAGAAAATGTTTTAGGGAAATTATATTTAATGTAAAGTGAAAGGGAAGCATGCATACAATTATGTATTGATGGACTGTCATGTATGATTTCATAAAGAGCATAAAAATATCAAAAAAAGGAATTTTTTTATTTTTTTTATAAGGTTGAAAGAAATGATCCACCATAAATGAGAATGAAACATATTAGTATTGATTGGTGTATCCATGAAGAAATTAAATGAAAAAAAATTGGGACAGGTGGTGGATGGTATTTGATAAGCCTTTGTGTAACAATAACAAGGTTCCATTGTATTTTTTGTGAAAACTATATTGTGAGTTTGTGTTTAATAGGATGCCAAATTATTCTGATTTTAGAGCATCTCATGAAATAGGAGGTGAGTCATCATATGAGAGACCTAGTGCTAGGTGAGACCAAAATGTACAGAACCATCCCCTAAGAGGTAAGAGAACAAAATTGTGTGTTGTCCTCTATAGTGAAATTTCTTGTTTTGATGAGGTTACAAAAATGATGGTTAGGTACATTTTTTTAGAAGGGCGCTACAAAATAGTCCCTATCAAGCACCTGGTCTTTCTTAACCACTTCAGAAGATGATTTGTGGTCCGCTTCCCGCATTACTTGTTAAATTCCCTTCAGCGCTCCATTTTAGAATTCTAGAAGCACTCTCGTGCCATTCCTCTTCACCAAGGCATTATTTTTTCTGCTTCATAAACTCTGTGTCTCTAAGTTCCTTGGCTTCTCACCCTCTCCTAGTGATCTGCACGTCACTACTTTCACTACTCCCACTTCCATTCTGAACGCCTCTTCCAAACCCAAGACTAAGCCAAAACTTCCCAAAATTGACATCCCTCACTCTGCCCAGGTTCTTAGAAGCACTAAAGAGCTAGAAGTTGCGCATAATTTGTTGCATATTAGTAATGCTAGCCAGGATATGACCTTGCAACAAGAGGGGAATAATATTCCTCATAGGTTGGATTCTTTGGAAAATGAGATGATGAAGTTAAAGAAGGACCTACAACACATTGCCAAACAGAAGGGAAAAAGAAAGGTTGATGATGATACTAATAATGGGAATGATCATATTAGAGACATCTATAAGAAATTGGACTCTTTGGATAATAGATTGGGGGATAGCCAAAGACAAACATGATCATAACATTGGCTATCTTCAATGCCATTAGTGACTTTTTGGAACAGCATGTTCGCAGCATTTCCATGCTTAGCGGGGTGGTCCCTAAAACTATCTGGGGGACTGACAAGGAGAGAAGTGACCCCACACACATCACCACTTTGGCATTGTTCACTTCACTACAAACAATCAAATCTATGATTGACAGAGCTTCCAAGAAATAATCTCCCTTGGGCTGGAGGGTTTCATTCTAGATGTTGTTATATTTTTGGTCTTTTCGTTGTTTTTCTACTGTTGTTTTTGTTGTCTTATTGTAGTTTCTATTCTATCTAGCTTTCTACTAGTAACTATCTTTTGGTTACTACTGGACATAACGCTTTATCTAGATTTTGATCCTCTTTTGTTGTCCCTCTATAGCTCTATTTGGCTGTTGAGCCCTTATTGTAACAGGGTATAGTCCCTTCAAAACTATTTACCAATAATAATAAAAAAAGGATACCATTCAGTCACTTGCCAAATCAACATATGCATTGATTTCTCATAGGAGGTATATTGGGGGTACACATAATTCTCGAGATGTAGAGGCTACTAGTGGCAGTGCAAGTCATAGTGTCCCTCATAGTTTTGATGGTTAAGGTGGTGGTACATTCGGCAATTTAGGTGTTAATGCAAGTAGCGATGGCATTACATTTTTATGCATCTATGTACATATTTTAGGAGGATGTGTCAGACCATCTACATATACTACATATGTAGAGCCTACATGTTAGTTTGTAGAGCTTGACGATACCACTTTATGGTACTCTATGCAGCATTCTATGGCATTTATGGTTACTCCACCATCTAAGTATGTGACATAGGGAGATGTATAGGACACCCAAGTATATCCTCTAATTACTAGAACATTTCAAGGTAGTACCAAGTGAGATACTGAGGACGTAACTATTTCTGATTGCTTATTCACATGGGTAATTAATCATAATTTTGGTGTATCTAAGTATTAGTAAATTTTTCTTGATATATGTTTACAAGTAATTAATTCATAATTGTGAATTCTTCCTTTTTTTCTTGTATAGTTTGATGGAAGAGGCCATGGTCACCCCTCTTGGATTAGTGTTTTTGTTACAACAACTATTAGTATCGTATATGCATATATGTAGGTATGTTTTCAAAATTGATTGAGGTAGTGTTGAGTTATTTATATTTATGGATGTTGGTAGATTGTTAGCTCTATTTTTGCATGTAAATAATGATAACATGTTAGTGTTGCATTGCATCCAATACCAAATGAACATATCAAGGGGGTGTTTCTCAGCACACAGTTTCCACCCCACAACAATTACAGCCTAGTCAAGCAATGAGAAAACATAGTTTAATTGTAATTTTTTATTTCAAACAATGTTATTTTAAACTTCATTTGTACTTCAATTTTATGAATATATTTAAACATATATGCACTCCTATATACTTTGTACAATATTCACCAACCATGTATTTGACGCTTCCTATAGTGCGGAAAACCTTTCCCTGGCCTAATGCTCTTTCCCAACCACATTTATAAATTTTTGGAGAGGTTGTTTCAGAGACATTTGTTTATGAAAATGTTGTGGATGTAACATAAGAGGTAAAATGATTTTTTTATTTACAAGGTTAAATTATCATTTTATATTTGAAATTTGTGTGTGTGTGTGTGTGTGTGTTTTAAATTCTAAATTATATCATTGATGATTGCAAATGAATGTTTCCACAAGAGTGAATGTGTTTTACGCACCAAATGACCTAAGAATCCAAACAAGACATTAAAAAATGCTTACATTAGAGGTATAAATTCAATGAAATACATATAAACTTGACTAGCTTTACATGCTTATTTTTTAAAAAATAATGTTTTTAATTTTTTTGTACAAATGGTAGGAAGGAGGGTCTCTCCTCATTTTTTGAGATCTAACACCCCTAACTCTGCATCTAGGGAAAAGAGGGGAAATTTATTTAGTGACTTTGAGGAGCCTAATAAATATTTATAGATATAGTTGTCCAGATCTAGTTGTAACGTGATATATGTAGGGATATTTGTAAAGCCAGAGACCAATATGAATTATTTTGTATGCCTACATGGCTCATGTTGTATGTTAATGAAAAAAAATCATATTTTTTGGGATATATGATACATATAAATGTGCACATTTGAATTAATTTTTATATATATATATCGTGTATTCCAATATTCTTTTAGTTATTTATTAAATGTTTTATTCATATTCAATTCACCAAGTAATGTGGTGAGATGAGGCCTTTGTTTCCTAAGGTATATAATCTGATACAACTAGGGAAAAGAGGGGAAAAGAGGGGAAATTTATTTAGCGACTTTGAAGAGCCTAATAAATAGTTATAGATATAGTTGTATAGATCTAGTTGTAACGTGATATATGTGGGGATATTTTTAAAGCCAGAGACCAATATGGATTATTTTGTATGCCTATATGGCTCATGTTGTATGTTAATGAAAAAAATTCATATTTTTTTTGGGATATATGATACATATAAATGTGCACATTTGAATTAATTTTCATATGTGTGTGTGTGTGTGTGTGTGTGTGTGTGTGTGTGTGTGTGTGTGTGTGTGTGTGTGTGTGTGTGTGTATGTATATGTCTATGTATATATGTATATGTGTGTGTGTGTGTGTATGTATGTATGTGTGTGTATATATGTATACATATAAGTATATGTGTGTGTGTATATATATACACACACATATACATATACATATACATATACATATACATATATATATACATATACATATATACATATATATATATATATATGTATATATATATATACATACATACATATACACACACATATATACATATATGTATATATGTACATATGTATATATGTATGTATATATACATACATACATATCTATATATGTATATGTATATATAAATATCTATATGTGTATATATATGTGTGTATATATG